>CAWUFW010004308.1:1200000-1577623 GCA_963921515.1 Calotriton arnoldi | reverse complement strand
AACAGCAGGACACCACTGACTGACATCCTGAGAGACAACTTACACTCCCTGCAATGCAAGCACGTTCCATGGTGGGATATCTGGCTGGCTGGGTGGGAAGGGGGACTTGCAGCACTGACCATAGTCACCAGCACCTCCCCTCACACCCCCCCAACACAAACTCCACAGTACCCACCTGGTAGAATGCAATGCCCTCCATCCTAACACAAGATCCCACAAAGCACCACCACCCTGGCTTATGTTGTGTGAAGCACAGGGACACTCTTGGGACTCTTAGCCAAACAACTGCCAGGACAACACTCCCAGCCATCCTGTCAGCACAGCCAGCCCACCCCACAGGGAAGCAGAGTCAAAAGGAAGGAAGCATGGGCATGCTGGGAAGGGGGTGGAGGCAATAGCATGATGGGAGTCGTAGTCACAGACATTGCTCAGCCTCACAACTGGCCCATCAACACCACCCTGAACCATGCTCACATCACAGGGAGTGGAGAAGGACTCACAAGATGGCTGACACTGGCTACTGCTGTGGGGAGCACAAGGCCCTGCTGCCAACTGTGCACCAACAAACAGCAGGACACCACTGACTGACATCCTGAGAGACAACTTACACTCCCTGCAATGCAAGCACGTTCCATGGTGGGATATCTGGCTGGCTGGGTGGGAAGGGGGACTTGCAGCACTGACCATAGTCACCAGCACCTCCCTCACACCCCCCAACACAAACTCCACAGTACCCACCTGGTAGAATGCAATGCCCTCCATCCTAACACAAGATCCCACAAAGCACCACCACCCTGGCTTATGTTGTGTGAAGCACAGGGACACTCTTGGGACTCTTAGCCAAACAACTGCCAGGACAACACTCCCAGCCATCCTGTCAGCACAGCCAGCCCACCCCACAGGGAAGCAGAGTCAAAAGGAAGGAAGCATGGGCATGCTGGGAAGGGAGGTGGAGGCAATAGCATGATGGGAGTCGTAGTCACAGACATTGCTCAGCCTCACAACTGGCCCATCAACACCACCCTGAACCATGCTCACATCACAGGGAGTGGAGAAGGACTCACAAGATGGCTGACACTGGCTACTGCTGTGGGGAGCACAAGGCCCTGCTGCCAACTGTGCACCAACAAACAGCAGGACACCACTGACTGACATCCTGAGAGACAACTTACACTCCCTGCAATGCAAGCACGTTCCATGGTGGGATAACTGACTGGGTGGGTGGGTGGGTGGGAAGGAGGTCTGGCTGTCAACCAAACACAATCAATGCAGACCATGTTCACACCCCAGAGAATACATAGAAATGCCCAAATAATGCAGGACAATGTGCCACACCAATATCAACCCCTGACTGTGACGACTTAGGACAATACAATGTACAGGCCCGCACCCCGAGGCACAGTCACAACTGTCAGGTGTGTCAACCACTGATGCCTGCAGAAACATGACATACATTGTTTGTGTCTCCCAAAAACAGGTGATGATAGGGACACAGCAGCAGACGCTGAGGAGTCCCAGTCCCAGGCTCAAGAGGATGCCGAGCTCACTGGCGTCGTACAGCCTCTGTCCTCCTCGGACGATGAACAACCTGGCACATCCGGTGCAAGTCAACATGCTGCACCAGCAGGACCACCAGCTGCAGCACCAGCAGGTCCACCAGCTGCACCCCCTGCACCCACCCCTCCAACGACTGTCACCACGAATACCATCCCTGCCGACATGGACAGAATAAGGAACAACACCAGCGCAGTGACCCTGGACCAACCTGGGGCCATGGACACCACCACCACCACCAACCCCCAAGGTGGACCAGGGTTATCTGTGCGTGCAACTGCACACACTGCACATGTCAGCAGGGGTGGTGGGAGGGGTGGGAGACAGAGGTCGCTGCTTGCAGACGTTGCTGGTGTGCATGAAGACCCACAACTGGTACGCATAGCTGATGCGTACCAGTCCAGCACCGGAGAGCTCAGCCAGGTAGTGGGGCTCCTCAGAGACATCAAACAGCAGCAGGCTGCCCATCATGCCCGCTTGGACTCCCACATGTCCCAAGTGGAGTCACACATGTCACGTGTGGACTCCCACATGTCACGTGTGGACTCCCACATGACCCGCGTGGAGTCCAAGTGGGATGTACTACATGAGATGACGGCGGTGCACAGGGACATTTTACAATGCCTCCGCCAGATGAACAGCAACCAGTCCACACCTCCCTGTGTGCCAACAACATCTGGTACTGAACAAACTGCAACTGCCACAGGGAGGGAGGAGGACTCTGGCGGAGAGTCCCCTGCACCGCAGCAGCCTGCACTTGAGGGCCCCCCCAAGAAGAGGGGTCGTCCGAGGAGGGGAAAGTGAGAGGCTGATGGCCAAGCGCAACTCCCAGGAAGCCTGAACCTGTTCTGGATTTTCGCCTTTGTGCACAGACTGTTCACCCTGTTGATGGCAACACTACTCCCACACATTGCATGGGGAGTATAAGTTGGAACAATGTGTCAGACAACAGTGGCCCCGATACTGGGGATCCTGTCTACCTGGACTTTCTATTCATCTAGGAACTTGGGATTGCAAGATTCATGTACAGCACAATCCATCCTATGCACTATTATCACAATAAACACACTAATACACCATACTTGCCTCTGTCGTGATTCCAACGTGGGTGCTGTTATGGGGATGATGAACTGCAAAATTACACAGTGTATGCGAACTGCAACAGCAAGGACAACACAGGCATGTGAGTACAGGCAACGTGACACATATGAGGGAGACACACCACCAGGGCTACACAACACATACACACCTAGGCCATCTGACTCATTGCCTACACTGATGTTGCCAGGGAAGACGGTGCAATGCACAGACACCACACCCATTCCCAGTTGTAGTCAAGTAGCCCACAGGTGCAGTAAGCAAATGGCAGTCAAATGTGTGACCACAGACAACGCACATCACTAAGTGAAGCACAGGTTTATTACACAGTAGCAACATGCCGTAACCACTACAGATGCAAGGTAACCCCACCTGGTAGCGGGCACACAGTCAACAACTGTAGACAGAAGGAAGTCCATGGGTGTGGCGCACATCACCTGTAGGGACACAACAGCTACCAGCCTGGATGTGCAATCACGTCGTCGGTGGACACAGTTGACCAAACGAATCTGAAAGTACCCTGTGAAGGACAGAAATGACACACAGTCAAAAGCAATGCAGTACAGGACAGAACAGCAAAACTCATGCACAATACATGTTACAAGATACCCACCCAGAACCAAGTTAGCATGTCAACACTGTTGGGGAGTACAGCCCACCTGTCACCACACATCGCAACACACATCCTGTCAAGTAGCCCATGGACACACTCCAACAGCACCAGAGCACCACCCACACATCATGCCAACTCACATCATTCACATGACACCTCAGGATACTCACATTCAGCTAAAGAAGTTGGTGATGAGCTGTGTGCGGACATCACCATCACCATCATCATCATCATCGTCACTGGCATCGTGGTCCAGGCCAGGATCCTCCACAGGTGGCGGATGTTGGTCATCGTCATCCTGGATGAGAGGCAACTCCTTCCGCACTGCCAGGTTGTGGAGCATGCAGCAGACGATGATAATCTTGCACACTTTCGCAGGGGCATATGGGAGGGACCCTCCGGTCTTGTCCAGGCAGCGGAAGCGGCTCTTCAGGAGACCAAAGGTCCGCTCAATCACTCTCCTGGTCCGACCATGTGCCTCATTGTAGCGCATCTGGGCAGGTGTCACAGGGTTCCTGAGGGGTGTCAGCAACCACGGCATGTTGGGGTATCCCGAGTCACCTACGGACAGACAAGTGCACATCAGCTGACTTGGAAAAGTGGGCGGAATACTACAGATCAGATCACACACAATGGCACAAAGTCAGTACACACCGACAAGCCAGGCACGCTGGTTCTGCATCTGTGCCATCAACCTGGGGATGCGACTACTCCTCATCACAAAGGCATCGTGTGCTGAACCAGGGAAACGGGCACACACGTGTGTGATGGTCATGTCTGCAAGACACACCACCAGTGCATTGACCGAGTGGTAGTGCTTGCGGTTCCTGTAGGCCTGCTCCTGGGCCTGTGGTGGTACCAAAGCCACATGTGTCCCATCAATGGAGCCAATTACATGCGGCATCCTCCCCAGGGCATAAAAGTCACTCTTCACGTCAGTGAGTCGTCGCAGTCTAGGGAAATAGATGTACCGGTTCAGGAAGAGCAACATTGCCGCCAAAACATCGCGGAGCACACGGCTGAACATGGTCTGTGACATCCCACCAGCAGACGCCACAGTATGTTGGAAGGTACCGGTGGCAAAGAAGTGTAGGGCTGCCATCACCTTCACCTTGGGGGTCAGCGCTGTAGGATACGGCCGGCCAGGCTGCAAATGTGGGGACAACTGCACTGCAAAATCCTCAATCAGCTGCCTGGTGAAGCGGTACCGTCGGATGCTGTCCCGTTCCACCATCGTTGCCAGGTCTGGGAATGGCCGATGGACAGCAGGAGCCCTGCAGTGCAGAGGAGAAGTAAGCAAGATCGTCAGTCACCCCACATATGCGGCATTGAACACACTCAAGATCCCAACATACATCATCATGAGGCACAACTACATGAAGTGTGCAGTACCGGAACGACATTTATGGTACATACATGGCCAACATCTGTCAACACGGTCCTACAGGTGGCATCAATTTGTCCCTGTTTGGCCCATTGGATATCATGATGCTGTGTCACAGTCACCCCCCAGTGACATGTGAGGACAGATGTGCCCCAGGCACCACAGCTCAACGACAGGCACATTCCCAGGGACCCTGTAATGCCACATGGACACTGGCATCACCTGGAGTATCATGTGTACACCACAACAAAACAAACATGACCCCCACAGGTAGTGGCCACACTTGCCATGGCAGGAGAGCCATGGACGTCTGTGACACACACGCACAACATCAGAGTCCATGCACACACAACGTGGATGTGGAGACTGTCTCCCATTGTGCACATGAAATCAGAGACATTGTAAACACTACATGCACAAAGACTGTGGAGGGCCATCACTATTGTGCCACTGGGACACCCTGGCTCAAACATACCGTCCCACATGGGACTCACGGGGTATGTGACATGACATACACAAACACCACTGTGAAATGTGACCATGGCACATGCACAGATATGAACAGTTGCACATCACAGTGGTCACGTACACGTAACACCCATGATCCTGTCCCCATGAACACGTGCACAGCCTGGGGGTGGCTGCCCACAGGTGACACCCACAGGACAACATGTACACCAACATACACACAATAGGAAATGCAGCCTTACATGCCTTATGATAAGGTTTGGACAGGCTGTCGTGATGTAGGTGTGCCCCTCACTCCCTGGGAGCTATCTGTGGCTGGCATATGTCCATCTGAGACAGGCATGCTGACATATGCCAGTCACATGTACAGTGATGCGTTGTACTGCAATGGACCGATCGGTGCCTCCGGCCGGCCCATTGCATTCAATGTGTGCGGGTACGCGTTGTACCCCTGTGCGCGTTGTACTGCAATGGACCGATCGGTGCCTCCGGCCGGCCCATTGCATTCAATGTGTGCGGTACGCGTTGTACCCCTGTGCGCGTTGTACTGCAATGGACCGATCGGTGCCTCCGGCCGGCCCATTGCATTCAATGTGTGCGGGTACGCGTTGTACCCCTGTGCGCGTTGAACAGCAATGGACCGATCGGTGCCTCCGGCCGGCCCATTGCATTCAATGTGTGCGGGTACGCGTTGTACCCCTGTGCGCGTTGAACAGCAATGGACCGATCGGTGCCTCCGGCCGGCCCATTGCATTCTGTGCGAGATGCCGTGTGCGGCAGCAATGGCGATCGCGTTGTACCCCTGTGCGCGTTGAACAGCAATGGACCGATCGGTGCCTCCGGCCGGCCCATTGCATTCAATGTGTGCGGGTGCAGCGTTGTACCCCTGTGCGCGTTGTACTGCAATGGACCGATCGGTGCCTCCGGCCGGCCCATTGCATTCAATGTGTGCGGGTACGCGTTGTACCCCTGTGCGCGTTGAACAGCAATGGACCGATCGGTGCCTCCGGCCGGCCCATTGCTTTCAATGTGTGCGGGTACGCGTTGTACCCCTGTGCGCGTTGAACAGCAATGGACCGATCGGTGCGCACCCATTGACAATGGGCTTGCCTGGCAACGGACGCGTTTTCGAATATTCGAACGAGTCGGTTGCTGGAAAATCAGTTGGTCACCCACAACAATGTTGCAAAATCATGTATGTCATGAAGTTGAAGATTTGAAGGATGCTGTGGGCGTGTTTTGGTGCTGCTATTCCATGGATTGGCCAGATTCAGAAGATGCAAACGACTTGGACCTATCACTTTGGACACAAGGGACAGTATCTGCCTCTCCAGCACATATATATTGCTGCATGTTCCCCTGAGAGCCCACTTGCCTGCACTACATGCTCCAGGACGACATCTGCCACTGCACTGCTGCTGTCTCTGCCCCTCTGGACCCTGCAATGGCACGTACTGTGGAGAGAGCCCCAGCCTTCAGCCTTGAAGAGAACCAGGCCCTGCTGGACAGCCTACTTCCACAGTACAGCAAGCTGTATGGGACACCAGGGGAGCAGGTGAGTGTTCTGTGCACTGCCTTTCTGAATGTGCATTTTGTCTGACTAGCAAGGCTGAGAGTCAGCACACCACTGGCTAGCAGGCTCACTGAGTAGTTGTCACCCCCCATAGTGTGTAGTGACTTGCACTGGACAGGTATGGTGCAGTGACAGTGCTTCTGAACAGGGTTTTACTCCCCATGCTATGATACCATGTAGTGACTTCTGGAAAACTGTCCATGGGCAGCCGTGCACTGCCTGGGTACACCATGTGCCCCTGTGATTGCGACATGTATATGCAACTGTGTCATGCACGGATATGTTGCATGTGTAGTAATGTCCTTATCACTTTGTCATCCTGACAGGCTTCTGCCCATCGGAAGCATGAGATCTGGAAGGACATCGTCCGGGCTGTCCGGTCCGTGGGGGTCTACAAGCGCCGGATCCGCAACTGCCAAAAGAGGTGGCAGGACCTTCGGGGCTGGACCCGGAGGATTGCACGGGTCCAGCTGAAGCTGTCGCCTCCTCGCAGGAGGGGCGGAACACGGACCCTGACCCCCACATGCTCAGGATCCTGGCGGTGGTCTTTCCAGACCTGGATGGGCAGCTGAAGGCCAGAGAGCAGCAAGGAGGGGGTGAGTCAAAGACTGCACTGTGTACTCTGTCTAACATGTTATGTGCCCTCCTCGGGCCAGGTTGAACTGCCACAGTACAGCAGTCATGTTGTCCAGGAGCCATGTCCCTCTATTGTGCACTGCCCACTCCTCATCTGATACCCAGGTGTGGCCCTTACATGCAGGGAATTCTGTCACTTAGGACTGTGTCCTTGCAGTTTGCTTGACTCAAGGTGGGAGACAGCATCTGTTTCCCTGACTCTGTGGTGGGCATCATGGGTGGGTCCATTGCTTACACAATGCCTGTATTCTGACATGTATTCAGCGTGTTACTTTGATCTGTGGTCCAATTGCTGAGCTGATCCACCACATGTGGCTGGGGTACCTGGCACACACCCATGCTGCGGGTGGGAACAATGTTTGGGCCCCAGGAGTATGTATATGACGTGTGTCACACATACTTAGCCAGCTGCCTACAGTCCAGGGCTCATCCCTCATTCATGTGGGGCTGGACAGTCATGCCTACTCCAGGCCATACAATACACTCTGTACTCCCACTCCCGTGTATCAGAGGACACATTGTGCACAGTGATTTGCCCCTCAGGTGTCTGCCTCTGTGTCAGTGTGCTGTGGATTAGTCGCCAGGACTGCTGTGGAGTTTCTTGGTAGGGGCTCAGCATGCCACTGGAGATGTGACCATAGGAGACGATACTTGTGTGACACATAGGTGTCTGATCAGCTGCCCATGCAGACTGGGGCATGTAAATGTGAAGTTCAGGCAGCTGTTCCCCATGCACAGCAGAGTGTGAGGGCTCAGGTTCAGAGGGTAGTGTCACAGGTCTCCCATATGTCCAATAGGTATGACCTGGACAGATGAGGGTTAAGAGGATGTGTTGTGGGGGGATGTACATGTGCACTTGTGCAGCTCCAGGACTTGCATTCCCCATGACCTACTATTGTGACACAGTGCAGAGTGTTGTTGTCTGGCTGCAAAGTCATACATCACTGAGACAGTGATGTATGACTTTGCAGTCATGCCTCCGCCATGGCATGTGTCTACTGATTGGTGATCCTGCAGGGGAGTGACATGTGCTACATGCACACCATAGTGGCGCTGGCTATCAGGACATGGGTGCATCATGGTGTCTGTCGCTGGTATGCATCACATGCATTTCCTATTTGACTCTGGGCATCCCTTACATCCGTAAACCTGTACTGACTCAGTGGCAAGAGCTGTGATGTGTCCACACCGTGTCCTCTGCACTGTCCAACTACTGTGTACTTGGTGCATGTGTCAACACTGGGGTGTTGCAATCCAACAGACACCAGACAGATGGGTGCAAGGCCATGTGGGATGTGAGTGCCATGCTTGGCATCAGACTGACAATTGACTTCTCCTGTTCAATTAGTGCACTTTTAGCAATGTACAACTAATGATGCCAGGGCTTGCTCTGTGATGTGCTGTGCTCACAGTGGTGTGTGCGTTATGTGCAGGTGACTGATGTCTGTCTGTTTCCCCATTGTTTGCAGATACATCCACGGCCACGGAAGGGGACAGCTCCACGGACCAGGAGGAGCCGGAGAGCCAGACTGGGTCAGCAGCCGAGGAGTGGTCGGAGGGACCCAGTGGCACGGAGGGCGAGGGAGCCACACCGAGGAGTCCTCAGCAGCATCCACCTCAGCTGAGGACCAGAGCAACTCGGAGGATGACTCCCTTGTGGAGGCGGGTGTCAGCAGCCACCACACCCCAGCTAGTGTTGCTGTCCCCGCCACCACCAGCACCACCACCGCCCTCCCATCGGCTCCCATTCCCCAGGTCCGTGGAGGCTCCCATGTCCGGGAGCGTGTCTCCTTTGGGCCAGGCACCGCACCCCCTGCCCCTGTGTCCCCTGCTGCCCTGAGTGAGGAGTCTGTGTACCTCCTTCGCCAGCTCCATGTAGGGCAGACAGCCATGCTGAGTGTCCTCCATGCGCACACCGCGCTGTTGACTCAGCTGGTGTCGTTCATGGAGGGCATCTCATCGGGCATGTCTGACCTACAGAGGGGCAATAGGTCCATGGACTCCTCCCTGACGGCAGCAGTGTCCCTCCTCAAACGGTCCCTCACCCCTCCTGCCTCTGCTCCATCCACACTCCCCAGCACCTTACCCATCCCAGGCACACACACACTGGCACACACCAGCACACACACATCCAGCACACTGACACACACGCCAATGACAAAACGCACACGCAAGCACATTCAGGGGACTGAAGCCAGACTCACAGGGGATGGGGCCCTGGAACACACACACGCATCCACATGCACTGCGCAGTCCTCAGTTCCCTCTCCCTCCAAAGCACCCTCCCTTGCCTCACCTGCAACCCCAAAGTCACAGCAGCTCTTCCTCTGTGACCTCGGCCTCTTCCCCACCGATGAAGCTGCTCCAGCATCCCGGGGGAAGAGGAAGCCCACCCACACGGAGCAGAGTGCCCCTCGCCCCCGGACACCCTCCCCCAGGCGCAGACGGACTGAGGCCCCCACCCGCAAGTCCCCCGGAGTGCTAAGAGCAAGACCCCGCCACCGCCCTGCAGCTCAGGCACAAGGTCTCCGTCCTCCATCCCTCAGGCCCCCACTGCACAGGTGCCCCCACCACACCCTGCCCCAGGTTCCCCCACCCACAGATATACCATCCCCAAGATGCTCCGGCCTTCTCCCCTGCCACTTGCTCTCCCAGCACCACACCCCCCGCTGCGCTTGTCTGTGCCACTGATGTGGTGAGGGTGTCCCCCCTCTGTCCAACCCACCTTGCCTGTTCCCCATTCTCCTCCCCTGGAGGTAGGCACTGCAGTGGAGTCCACTACCGCCCTGTCTGACTTGGGCACTGCAGTGGCGGACCTGTCCACCCCATCTGCAGGGTCCACTGCAGTTGTGCCGGCACCCACGACATCTGTGTCATGCCCCCAGTTGTGCCGGCACACACCATGTCAGACACCTCCACTGCAGTTGTCAGTGGCTCTCCAGCACCCACCACCCCTTCCCTGACTCCCCCTGGTGAGCCCTGATCCTGTCCCTGCGGTGCCTGGCCTGCCCCCGGTTGCCCCTCCTAGTGGATTGTCCCTGGTATTGTGCAGGCATGCGTAGGGTGACATCTGCCAGTGTCACCCTGTTTGAACTTTGACAATGGACTGGCCATTGGCCTTTGCTCTTTTTCAGGACTTCGTTTGGCCTCAACACATATGCTGAATAAAGCAACTTTCTTTTCTCTAGTGCTCATGCTTCAGATGTACATGTTGTTGGTGCAGCTAACCATGCCCTTGCTGCAGTGATGGTGATATCTGGTCTCATGATTATGAAGTGTTACTGTGCAGGAACCCATGTGGTCCAGGGGGAATGTGTCCTATCATGTGGTGTATCCATGTCATCAATAGCAGCATCTGAGGGTGTCATGTGTTCAGTATTTGGCAATGGGTTTCCTACTTACATTGGCAATTTCATATCTGTGGCTTCCACCCCTGCACATCTGTTGTGCCTGCCATCGTTGCATTTGTCTACTTCCCTGACCGTGTTGCCATCTCCAGTGGACATGCAGGTTTGGGCATCAATGGGGAGGGACTCATCCGTGTAGTCAGTGCAACATTGCTATACAAGTGTGTTGGATCTGTGCTGATGATTCCGTTGGCACATCCATGACCAGGCTGATGTGATGGGAGCCCTCATTTGGTGCTAATTGTTGATTGTGTGACCAAGTGCTCAGCTGACATGATGGGGCCCTACTGAGGCAACATATGGCACAGCTTTCCTCACACAGGAGTGGAGTCCCCTCATGGCAGTGTGTACACGTGTGACATTGCCTGCGCCCAAGGTGTGTGTTGTATGTGCATGTCTGTGTGTTCACTTCCATTCATCTGCGCATGCTGTGATCCCTAGTGTTGTACCTGTTTGTGATGCTTGCTGACTTGAGCTATGTTCCCCCAAAGTCTTCTCCCTGTGTTCTCTGTGATGTGGGTGCATGGCACATTACTGGTCATCAGGGTGTCACCCATAGGTGTGTTTGCTGTCAGGGCAGAGTTTGTGTGCTGACGCAGATGGGTCACAGTCAGGTTTCCCTTTGGCACTTGTTGTTTGCCCCTGTCATGTGATTTCCAGTTTGTGTTATCTTTCAGTGATTGTGACACGTTGTGTGTGTGACTGCTGGCACTCCTTAGGGTCCGGGCTGCAATGTTGGTTGTTGTCTATGTGTGTTCTTTGTGGGTGACCTTGGCTTCTTCATTGGTGTGTGGCTGTGGCTGGGATCCCATTGGTCGGTGTGGTATTGCCGTCATGTCCATGTACAGCGTAGTGTGCAGTGTGTCAGACATTCAGGAGTCTTGTTGAGTGTCCATGTGTGATGTGTTTCTACACCTTGGTTCCCACCCACCACCCTGGAATAGTAATGGGTGCATGTGCAATGTCACCAGTGCATGTGTACTTCACTGCTGCACATTGTTGGAGGTCGAGGGGTGTGGTGTTGAGTGTGTGCAGATGAGAGTTGTTGCCCGGCTAGTCCCCTGCCTCCATGTTGGCCTTGGCTTACTGGCCATGCTGATTGATTTGTGCTTGTGTAGGTGTGATGGTAGTTAGTTGCTCAGGACACCTGACTGTGGTTCACAGTGTGAACGACATTTAGCTTTGTCATCACAGTGGTATTTTTCTTCAGCCCAGGGTCACCACATTGTGGGGGCCCTGGGGGTGGTGCTGTGGTGTGTCTGTGACTTGCTGTGTCAGTTGTTGTTCCTACGTGCCTGTGTGACATGTGTGTTTTGTGCTCCCTCTCACCTGTCAATGCCTGCTTGCCCACATAGGGGATTTGGATCCATGAGTTACCTTAGTGTGGCAGTGTATGCACATCTGTATGATTGGTATTCAGCTCTCCTCATGTGTTGTGTTGTTGCCTGGGGACAATGGCACCCCCACCCCTCACCTGCTGTGTATGATGACAGTGTTGGTCTGCCTGTTTGTGTTTGTGCATCTGCACCACTGCATTGGCATATCTTGGGTGTGCCATTGGCTGTATGTTGTTTGGTGTGTTTCCCCTGCTGTCCCTGGGACTCCTAGGTCATCGGTCAGCACAGTGATCATGGTTTGTGTGTCCCATTGCTGCCATGGTATGGTATCTGTTCACCTCACATCTGCTGTCTCCACAGGGTATCTGCATTTGTGTGCCCATTGGTGCAAATATGTGGTTCTGCATTCTGATGGTCACTTCTGTCATTGTGTCATTGATGACTGTTGACGGTCTCAGCCACCATGGGTGTTGTTTGTCTGCACATGGCCAAAGGAATGTTTCATTTGCACTGCAGTATTTGGCTCCCCCAATTTATGTTGCAATGGGACACATACACTACTTTGCCACAGATGAGTTTTTGGTTCTGTGACCAGGAATGATCCATGCAGTTTGGCAGTTGCAGCTCTTTCTTTGTCAACAATTACCTTTTGGTCACTGTGATGATGAGGGTGTAGACCCCATTGCCACAATGGTCAAAATGTGCTTCAGCTATGGACCCCACACTTGCCTTTTGGTCACTGTGATGATGGGGGTTTAGACCCCATTGCCACAATGGTCAAACTGTGCTTCAGCTATGGACCCCACACTTACCTTTTGGTCACTGTGATGATGGGGGTTTAGACCCCATTGCCACAATGGTCAAACTGTGCTTCAGCTATGGACCCCACACTTACCTTTTGGTCACTGTGATGATGGGGGTTTAGACCCCATTGCCACAATGGTCAAAATGTGCTTCAGCTATGGACCCCACACTTGCCTTTTGGTCACTGTGATGATGGGGGTTTAGACCCCATTGCCACAATGGTCGAAATGTGCTTCAGCTATGGACCCCACACTTGCCTTTTGGTCACTGTGATGATGGGGGTTTAGGCCCCATTGCCACAATGGTCATGGGCTGCTTGCATTGTGGGTGCCACACACATATATGTGTGGCACATGTGCTAGGGGGTCACATTGTATGTTCAATGTCATGTTCGGTGTTGTAGGCATTTGACACAGCCTGCTCACACGCTTGTCATGGTGGTGGGGGATGTCTTAATCTTGCATTCCCTAGGTTGTGGTGTGCTTGTTGTGTCATGCATTGTCCATCCTATGAGTGGGGGTGGTAGTAGTGGTAGGCATCCAGCCCCCCTGGCTAAGGGTGGTAGTAGTGGTGGGCATCCTGCCCCCCTGGGTGAGGGTGGTAGTAGTGGTAGGCATCCTGCCCCCCTGGTTGAGGGTGGTAGTAGTGGTAGGCATCCAGCCCCCCTGGCTAAGGGTGGTGGTAGGCATCCAGCCCGCCCTGGGTGAGGGTGGTAGTAGTGGTAGGCATCCTGCCCCCCTGGCTAAGGGTGGTAGTGGTGGTGGGCATCTGGCACCCCCTGGCTAAGGGTGGTAGTAGTGGTGGGCATCCTGCCCCCCTGGGTGAGGGTGGTAGTAGTGGTAGGCATCCTGCCCCCCTGGTTGAGGGTGGTAGTAGTGGTAGGCATCCAGCCCCCCTGGCTAAGGGTGGTAGTAGTGGTAGGCATCCAGCCCCCTGGCTAAGGGTGGTAGTAGTGGTGGGCATCCTGCCCCCTGGGTGAGGGTGGTAGTAGTGGTGGGCATCCTGCCCCCCTGGGTGAGGGTGGTAGTAGTGGTAGGCATCCTGCCCCCTGGCTAAGGGTGGTAGTAGTGGTGGGCATCCTGCCCCCCTGGGTGAGGGTGGTAGTAGTGGTAGGCATCCTGCCCCCTGGCTAAGGGTGGTAGTAGTGGTGGGCATCCTGCCCCCTGGGTGAGGGTGGTAGTAGTGGTGGGCATCCTGCCCCCCTGGCTAAGGGTGGTAGTAGTGGTGGGCATCCAGCCCCCCTGGGTGAGGGTGGTAGTAGTGGTAGGCATCCTGCCCCCTGGGTGGGGGTGGTAGTAGTGGTGGGCATCCTGCCCCCTGGCTAAGGGTGGTAGTAGTGGTGGGCATCCTGCCCCCTGGGTGAGGGTGGTAGTAGTGGTAGGCATCCTGCCCCCTGGTTGAGGGTGGTAGTAGTGGTAGGCATCCAGCCCCCCTGGCTAAGGGTGGTGGTAGGCATCCAGCCCCCCTGGCTAAGGGTGGTAGTAGTGGTGGGCATCCTGCCCCCTGGCTAAGGGTGGTAGTAGTGGTGGGCATCCTGCCCCCTGGGTGAGGGTGGTAGTAGTGGTGGGCATCCTGCCCCCCTGGGTGAGGGTGGTAGTAGTGGTAGGCATCCTGCCCCCTGGGTGGGGGTGGTAGTAGTGGTAGGCATCCAGCCCCCCTGGCTAAGGTGGTGGTGGTAGGCATCCAGCCCCCTGGCTAAGGGTGGTAGTAGTGGTGGGCATCCTGCCCCCTGGCTAAGGGTGGTAGTAGTGGTGGGCATCCTGCCCCCCTGGGTGAGGGTGGTAGTAGTGGTGGGCATCCTGCCCCCTGGGTGAGGGTGGTAGTAGTGGTAGGCATCCAGCCCCCTGGTTGAGGGTGGTAGTAGTGGTAGGCATCCAGCCCCCTGGGTGAGGGTGGTAGTAGTGGTGGGCATCCTGCCCCCCTGGCTAAGGGTGGTAGTAGTGGTAGGCATCCAGCCCCCCTGGCTAAGGGTGGTGGTAGGCATCCAGCCCGCCCTGGGTGAGGGTGGTAGTAGTGGTGGGCATCCTGCCCCCTGGGTGAGGGTGGTAGTAGTGGTAGGCATCCTGCCCCCCTGGTTGAGGGTGGTAGTAGTGGTAGGCATCCAGCCCCCCTGGCTAAGGGTGGTAGTAGTGGTAGGCATCCAGCCCCCTGGCTAAGGGTGGTAGTAGTGGTGGGCATCCTGCCCCCTGGGTGAGGGTGGTAGTAGTGGTGGGCATCCTGCCCCCCTGGGTGAGGGTGGTAGTAGTGGTAGGCATCCTGCCCCCTGGGTGGGGGTGGTAGTAGTGGTAGGCATCCAGCCCCCTGGCTAAGGGTGGTGGTAGGCATCCAGCCCCCCTGGCTAAGGGTGGTAGTAGTGGTGGGCATCCTGCCCCCCTGGGTGAGGGTGGTAGTAGTGGTAGGCATCCTGCCCCCTGGGTGAGGGTGGTAGTAGTGGTAGGCATCCTGCCCCCCTGGTTGAGGGTGGTAGTAGTGGTAGGCATCCAGCCCCCCTGGCTAAGGGTGGTAGTAGTGGTAGGCATCCAGCCCCCTGGCTAAGGGTGGTAGTAGTGGTGGGCATCCTGCCCCCTGGGTGAGGGTGGTAGTAGTGGTGGTGGGCATCCTGCCCCCTGGGTGAGGGTGGTAGTAGTGGTAGGCATCCTGCCCCCTGGCTAAGGGTGGTAGTAGTGGTGGGCATCCTGCCCCCTGGGTGAGGGTGGTAGTAGTGGTAGGCATCCTGCCCCCTGGCTAAGGGTGGTAGTAGTGGTGGGCATCCTGCCCCCTGGGTGAGGGTGGTAGTAGTGGTGGGCATCCTGCCCCCCTGGCTAAGGGTGGTAGTAGTGGTGGGCATCCTGCCCCCCTGGGTGAGGGTGGTAGTAGTGGTAGGCATCCTGCCCCCTGGGTGGGGGTGGTAGTAGTGGTGGGCATCCTGCCCCCTGGCTAAGGGTGGTAGTAGTGGTAGGCATCCTGCCCCCCTGGGTGAGGGTGGTAGTAGTGGTAGGCATCCTGCCCCCCTGGTTGAGGGTGGTAGTAGTGGTAGGCATCCAGCCCCCTGGGTTGGGGTGGTGGCGCGCATTCAGGCCCCTGTGTGCATATGTGGCATTGGTGATGGGCATCCCGCCCCTATGGTGCTGCTGTTGCTGGTGTAAGTATATTCAGATTCCCAGTGTATGTGTGTGATGTGTCGTGTACGTGTTGTATGTGTTTTGTGGTTGGTGTCTGACTTACCTTCTGCGCCGTACGCGTCCGTGCCTGTTCCGGTAGTAGATGTAGAATATTGGTATGATCGGGACGAAGGGATTCATGGTTGGTTCGTGTCGTTCGTCCTTCTCGTTGCTTCGCATCGTCCTCGTCGCTTGGCTTCGTCCTCGTCGCTTCGCGTCGTCCTCGTCGGTGCTGTGTTCGTCTCGTAGCCGTGGATCGTGTTGTGGCGCGATTCGGAGCTTATGTGCGCCTCTCCCGGATGCTTTGACGTGCCGTGCGTAGCGACGGGTTCGGCGCGTACGGAAAGCGCATCGTACTTGTCCGGCCGGACGGGGCTGCATTTTCCCTTCCGTGCGACTCGATTCGGCGTTTCCGGATTCGCCTCGGTCGGAGAACAGGACCTGGTTTGGGTGAGTACGGCTCGGCCGGGATTTTTGCTGTTGTGCGCATCGTACTTGCTCGTTCGGTGTGCTGTACGGATCGGTCGGGAAACTGGCTTTCGCATGGCTTTTTTCCCGACCGAATAGTATTGGGTGCGCCTCCGACCGAGATCGGAATCGGCCCCTCAGTGTTTTTTAATTGCTTTCTAGAGACTCTGACGAGAGTCCCTCGAATCCAACCGTTCAGATATACAAATATTTTAGATCCCTAGTTTCTCAAAAAATGCTGAATGGATTTACATAAAATCTCAAAAGCACACTTTTTGACCAAGATCTAGCTTTCAGCCAAATTTGGTGCAGTTCCGTTCTGCAGTTTTTGCGGTATCGCATCCTAAAAGAATCTATGGAAAATGTTTGGGGATTTTGCATTTCTAGTCAAAAAGAGCACTTTTTTGGAAAGTTTTGTGAAAATTCGTCAAATGGCTCCAAAGTTATTAGCAAAAAGGAATTTCCAATTGAAACACATACCTAACTATAACTACCAAGTGGCAACGGCCACTGGGTTATATATATATATATATATATATATATATATATATCTCTGGAGCCAACTGCAACAAGAAAGGAGGGGGTGCTTGCCCCCCCCTCCTGTAGCCATTAATGGCCCTCGGCAACGCCAACCCCTAGGGCGGGATTCTGCTATGTCCTGGGGAGTACACCCCCGGGACATAGCTGTTTGCTGTGGCTTGGCAGGAGCTTTACCGCTCCCGCCAAACCACAGCAAATGCTCCGCTTCCAGCAAGCGAGAGCATTAAAAATGCTTTCACTTGCTGGAAGCGGAGCAGAATTGCTTTCACACACTGGGAGATGCAGGAGGTGGGGAGCCGGCAGGGACCGCAACGGCCTTGAGGCTCCCCCTGTGGTCCCTAACAGATGTGAGAGGATGCCCTGAGTGGGACCAGGGCACCCACAATAGAGGCCGGTCCCCAGGGGATGGCGTCCCCGGGGCCAAAATCTGCCCGGGAGGGGAGCCACGTGGACCCTCTTCCCTACTGTAAATAAAAAAATAAAAAGGCCGTGCCCTTGGGGATGGGGTCCCCGGTGCCGAAATTGGCCTGGGAGGGGGGTCCCGCGGTCCCCCTCCCACATTCCAAAAATGCGTATGTTACAGTTAGCTCAGGTAACTATAACTGCTGAATTTCACTGGTTTCGTACGAGTAAAATCTGAGCCTAACCATAACGTCCCTATCACCTTTGGTTTTTTCCAGTGAATATATATATATGTAATTTTAATTAAATATATATATATTTTAGATTTTTGAGGGGCAAACCCTGCCACCCCCTTGCTTTTAATTTACTATTTATTCATAACCTCTCTTTACCACTACCACCTCTAAACCCAAAAATTAACTTTACCTCCATATACCCTTACCTCCCTTTACCACTACCCAAACCTAAACCCTAAATTCACCATTACCCTCTTTAACACTGCCACCACTAATACCTAAATTTACTCGTAACGCCCTTTTTCCACTACCCACCGCTAAACCCTACAGAATCAGGTTCGGGACTGCAAGCCTAGAGAGAATTGGTCAGTCACCCTTGAGGGGCTGTCTGACCACTGCTTTGAGGGAGAGAGCAGACCATCTGCCTAGGAGGTGCACTGCAGCAGCCCTTGCTCAATGAAGATGCTCCTCTGAAGAAGAAGTGCTACGAAGGGGCCTATGAAATGCTCATCAGCGCCATTTCTGGAATAGGGCATGAGACCGGTCCAAAGCCTGGACGTGTCCTTTCTATGGAGTGGGTTGCATTTACACCTGAGTCTGAAGGTGTTCAAGTTCAACTGAACTTCATCTACCACCAAGGAGTGCCTGAGGCGCCAAGAAGACTTGATCACTGTCCATGGTCACAACTAAAGAAAATGTTGCCATCAGCAGATCAACGATCATCATGGAGTTTTCACTGCTGCGACCTGGGGTCTGTATGGTTGAGTGTTTTTGACATTGGGCCCGAGGAAGAACTAAAGTGGCAAGATACCGTAACCACAAGCACCACAACTCTTGTGCCCTCTCATCTGGGCTGGAGCTCCTGCAATCTACCTAAGGTTGTGGGTGCCGGTGCCCCGTGAAGCTCAACCTTGTTGATTGGGCCAGGGCTGCAACATCACTGCTTGGTGGGCCTCCTCAAGCAGAGTGGCTACCTACAAGACTGCAGGCATAGCTTCCTGAAAGAACTTCACAAACTTTCCAAAGACATCCGGGTGCTGTGCGAGTGCGCCTCAAATAGGGTGGAAGAGTGCATACTCTGTATAAAAAGTTACATTCCACCAACAAACTCTCTAATAATCCCTTTACAAGTCCAAGATTCAAAACACTTTACCACTAAAGACTGTCCCACAATTACTGTAGACATTGTCCCATTAGTACCTAAGATAAGTGTCTACTCTTAATTGTGTGTGGTACATTTATGTTGTGTGCAAAGTGGCAATAAGCTCCTTTTGTTTTTCTTA
The DNA here is from genome assembly GCA_963921515.1 of Calotriton arnoldi. Classification (NCBI taxonomy): domain Eukaryota; kingdom Metazoa; phylum Chordata; class Amphibia; order Caudata; family Salamandridae; genus Calotriton; species Calotriton arnoldi. Next base: position 1,558,680 of record CAWUFW010004308.1, on the reverse strand, counting down.
CATTCAAATTACTGGCTGAACAGTGATTTATTAATAGTTACTTACTAGTTGATGTTTGTTGAGTCCTGAGTTTCTAACTTCACAACACCGCCCTGAGTAAGACTTGGCCTGCAGTCCCTTGCTGCGTTCGAAGTCAAGTGGTGAACAGGTGTAGATGGTATTCAGTTTTGGGTCTAAGGGTGAGGTTAAGGCAAAGGACTTCAGTGTCAGTGGAGAGGTGTGGTGCAGCGGCCAGGGCAGCTGACTTCGGAGCACAGCGTTCACGGTTTGATCCCCGGCTCCGGCGGCAGCTCAGCTCAGCACCATGTGACTCTGGGCAATAGCTCACTTAATTTCCACAACGGCCCCCAGCGCCTTGAGACCCGTAAGGATGAGCAGCTGCGCTATATAAAAACGGACTTACATTTTTTTTTACATATTTCAACGGCCCTGAATCACAGTCTGGGCCTAGGGACCCCTTACTGCCCCCGTACTCCTAGAAATGTGCCCACAATGGTTAATTGGCCCTCAATTGAAGGTCTTCCATTCTATATTTAGATGGACTGAAATCACTGATGTAAGAAGGATGACAGAAGCACAGGACTTGCCAAACTCTGCATACTCTTAAGTGCTACAAACAAAACAAAACTCCATTTGAATATTTGGTGATGGGATCCTAGCTGTGGCCACCTGACTCTTTTCAGATGTTTTCATCGTCGAGGCACGGATAGGGCCTGCTCGTTCAGAGTTGCACAGCTCGCAGTAGAGTCTCCATTCATGTTGAGATTCCACCTCTCCCCACCTTTGTTTTTACAACAGACATGCTAAGTTGTGGAAGCAATTAAGGCCTCACTCTTCCCCAGTGAGAACTGCAGTTCTTTCTGGTGATTGTGTTGCACAAATAGGCCTTGTTGAAATGGTGTTTACTAATGTCCAGCACTCCCACTCTGAAAATTGTTCCACTGCAATTGCACTGGTTTGGGTACAGGCATGACATCCATCCTAGGTACTTTGCCTCCTAGCAAGCTATTCTTTGACCGTCCCAGTTTCTTCTGGAGAAAACCACAAAAATGTAGGCTGCTTACCTGAGATATATTGGAGAATTAAATGATTTAAGATATTACAAAACTTGACAAAGGACAGGTCTGCGCCCTGCTAACCGCTGCCTCCACACCACTCTTTAAATTCATTTCCTCTTCAGATTATAGTTATGGAGAGTTTAATGGCTTTGGGAAGGAAGTGAAAACTATTATATTCCGTATGTTGCACTTAATTGTAATTTTCGCATGTTTTATGTGATAGTTAGAAAACGATATATGTTTTAATGCAATTTGTATAGATAACTGTGTTATACAACGTTTTCATACCTTGCAGCTGGCCTCCTGCTTTATAGACGTATTTATGATATAAAGTATAGGTACAGGTGGAAGTATTTTTACATCTGTTATTGAACAGGTGTTAGAAATATAGTTTAAGCTAAATGAATTTCTTGCTGCCATACTATTTTAAAATTGACAATGTTTCACTCATGGTACGTCTATAATAAAGGCTTAGTAAAAAAAGACTTGTGTTCGTGGGATTGACGTGTGATGCTTTAAACCTTTCTATTCTTGTTCCAATTCAAAGTTTTTTCTTGGCTAAAAAGTGTACTGATAACCTGGCAACAATTTAAATTTACATTTTACATAAAGAAACGCATTGAAAGATTTTTTTTCACTGTGCCAGTGTCGATAAGAATTTGTTTTTTTTATTGGCTAATAGAAAAGTCAGACTATCACAATAAATATTGGCAATGATACCCTTACTTCTTATTTATAGAAAACATTTCCTTTTTGTACTTACTTCTCCTATCACACCTTTCAAAGCACAGCAGAGCTCCGCGTTTGATTGAAAATTATGCTGTCATTTGCAATCAAGAGACAGAGTAAGTGCTATGTGGTTCAAAATGAATCGCACCTACCAAGTGTGAAATTCTGTAACACTGGGTAACTATGGAGGTAGGCACTGAAAATCTGTACAAGTTTGTGCGAGCCATAAGGATTGTACAGGGAAAGGTTGCGGATCTTTTCATCAGTATCTGTGGCTGTAGATGTACATGATTACTGGTACATGCTGCACATCTGTGCACGCTGGGAGCGAAAGCTGCAGATCTACACGTTTAGCGATAAAGGCCAAGGGCCTGATTATGAATTTGGCAGGGTGGAAGTGGGCTGCCACTCCACCGCCCCGCTCCCACATCGCCAAACTCATCCGCACACCGCCCTCCAGATTACGAGTTAATTTGTGGTCTGGCAGGTGATGCTTTGGCGGTCCCATGGCGGTGCCTGTTAGAAAGGCACCGCAATGGGAGTGCCAAAGCACGTTTCTGCACAGCATGGACTGTGAAGTCCATGCCGTGCAGAAACTAGGGGGTGCATGCAGACAGGGGGGCACACCAAGTGCACCCCTGCATGTATCTCCTGGCCCAGAGGCAACAGGGGGTCCTGTATGGCCCCTTAGTTTCCTCACCGCTACAGTTTTCATGGTGGGCTTACTGCCATGAAAACTGTTGCTGTGAGGAAACTCATAATATGCTTAGCGGTGCTGCAGCGGCACTGCCAGCATGTCGCTGGGCCTGACCACCACGCCACAGCTGAGGGATCACGGATCCCCGAAGTTTGCGGCACTTCTGTGGCAGTGAGTGCGGCAGTCGGGCCACCAGTGCGGCTGTTCCCACCATGCCACTGTGAGTTTGGCAGACGGATGGACCGCCAAACTCGTAATCAGCCCCTTAGTCTGTAGATTGTTTATTTACATCATTTATATCTGTTTCAATAGATGTAAAGGAAGCAAATATATGCATATATTGTTAGGTTTGTGGTTACTTTAGTAGTTTTTGGCTAGTGAGTTTAGTCATGCGTTCTCAGAAGAAACCCTTACACGCATCACCCCAATTTCAGGAATCAGAGGTCATAGCTAGTAGGTGTCTGGGATATATCTTCGTTCAAATAAATGATTGGTAGGGTGAATAAATAGTGCAGAGGAAGGTCCCACTAGGGAGTTACATGTCAACGCCTGCAGGGCTGGTGGAGCGGGTGTTAGTTTGCACAAATGATTGGTGCAGTGAAAAGCTAAGGCAGAGGAAGCTCACAAGATTGACAGATGGCAGGCAACTGATTCCCAGTTTGTGAGAAGGAAGGGATTATGGGCTATGGATCGAGGCAGAGGCAATTCACATAACTAAATGTAAAAAGTAAACAAAGGTCATGCAGCTTTGTGTAGATGTAGGAGTTAAATGAGGACATGCAATTTGGAATAGGAGTCGAAAAAGGGGTAAACGACTTTCAGAAGATTGTAGATATCAGATGGTCTAAGCAAAAGTTATTTTTGTTTTGTGTAGGGATTATGAAGTACAATGGAGGGAAGCTTGTTCGATGTCATGGAATCTTGAACGGGGGAAGGTAGAAAAAGCTGAGTATTTGCGTGTTTTTTAGTACTTTTATTATATGTAGTTTTATAGGGAGTGGTTGAGAGAAGGATAAGTCTGCAGGGAGGATTGATTGAGTTATTGCAGAAACTCTTGACAAGTTGGCTAGAGTTTATGACTGTGCACATAGCTGTAGTTTCAATGCTTTGATCAGTGTTCAGAGGGGAAACAAGTGAGTCAGAGCATGGATCAATCAACCTATGGAGACATCTCCGTGATGAGCCAACTGTGCAAGCTGATCAGCAGGGGGTATGTCGTGTTAGTGGTAGCAGTAACTCTGATGCTATCAGGCCAGGTGCCTTCTATAATGGGGGAGTATGTCGTCCCTGGTTATTCTCTGGAAGGCTACCAGTAGTGTATCCCAATCTTGCAACGCTTCCTCTGTCCTCTCACTTCCTCCTGCCTCAGAGCTCTGATTTCAGTCTTCGCCCATGCCTCAACTAGAGTGTGCAGATTGCTATTGTGTGAGGGAGGGCCACGGTCACAGAATGTATTACAAATCTGCTCCAAGCAGGTTGTATTGGGGACAGCAGGTGTCTGCTCCTGGGAAGTATTCATTTATGTTACTGGAAGTGAGATATGCCGGTGTATTAAAAAGATTAAACATGTATAAATCTAGCGTTTTGTGATATTGTGTCAGGACAGTCAATTCCACACTTTGTTGTTGAGTCACCCCTAAGATAGTCTTCCCATTTCTCCTACAATCGAATCAAAGAGACCTGAGTGTGCTCACCCAACTCTCTAGCTAGCCCGCTGATGCGGCATGTCCCAGTCCCTATAACGTGTAAAGCTTGCAACACTGCGTGTGTGTGGGAGGGAGGGGGTTCCTCCGAAGTGGTGTGCCAATCTAAGCAAAGAACAAGTGATATCGCATTATACAATAAAAATGAGCCCCTGAGGATTTCCCACTGCTCAATGAGTTCCTCGAAAAGGAGCAGAAGACCGTCTTGAAGATGGCCCCCATGGTTGCAAGGCCTGCCGATGGCCATTACTCCAGGGCAACTAATGTTAGGGCACTCTCGTTATTCGACAGGCTTGGGAGGGACATTGCTGATGCTTAAGGAAGCATCTGAGGAGTAAGTCACAAACATCCTCTGAAGCAGTCATGCGTGACTTGCAGTAGGAGACAGCTATATCTTCTGGGTCGATGGGTATGGGTCTTGTAAGGTAGCTGTGTCTTTCAGATTCAGTACAGACAGCCAAAGGCATACCCATTGCAATTGAGAGGCCAGATATTAATAATGCTCAGAATTGGGCACTACCAGTTCCCATTGGGTAGTCGGATCCCATATCTTCGCCAGGGCATCCCTTTGGTGGCCGCTGCCCCAGATCAGGTCTCCCAGCAGTGTAGTCAACATTTGAAAAAGTTTCCTGGTGAAGTAAATTGGGAGGTTGGCGAAATACTATAATAGTGTGGGCAGCATTACCATTTCCATTAGCGCTACTTTCCCAATGAGCGATAAAGGGAGAGTTCTCCAAAAGGCAACCTGGCTCCTAATTGTCCTTGCTGCCCTGGTTAAGTTGCCATCAAGCAGGTCACGATTGTCAAAGGCAGTGGGGGTTGGTGACTTAAATAAACAGTGGGGTGCAACATACATTAAAACAAACATACATGCATTATAAAATGACATTACATTAAAAATTACTAGAAAGAAAAAATAAAAGTTTCACTTACCTTCTCCTGCAGCACAACCTTGATGCTCTCCAGTCCCTGGCTTCAGACTCCTCCGAGCGCAAGGTGACGTCAGACAGCCAACTACCTTATCCAATCCAGATGCTGCTCTCATGCTGCATACGTGAAGCATCTGCATTGGCTGGAGCAGGCTGCTCAGTACTCCAAAAGGCACTGGAGGCCTGTGCCTGCTCTCCAACCCAGCTGTCGAAGACAGCTGGGTTGGAGAGTTTGAATTCGTATGTCGGTTTGGCCATAGTAAGGCAGCCGGCCAAACCGACATGCGCAAATCATACTGAAGGGGCCATTCCTCATTGCTGCTAATCAATTGGCAGCAATGATGCACTGGCGCCGCCCCCACATTCCGTTCAGCAGGGGGTTAAAAATAAAATTGTAATTAAAATAATTTATTACCATTTTATTTTCCACAGTTTCTGCAGGAGTGTGGGGGGGTGACTCTCCTCCGCTCCTATGGAGGAACCGTCGCTGATGATAGATATAAATCCCAAGATAACGGAACTCTGTGGGCTGCCAACATAGGGGCCTCCACCGTAATCTCATGTCCTCTGCTCTGTGGTGGTGGGCAGTAGGGGAAATATGCTGGATTTTTGACAATTAACCTTCAGGCGGATACTCGATGAAAAGCATGCAGGGCATTTGCTACAACCAAGTGGTCGACTGTCACATCCTGCAGATACAGCAACATGTCATTGGCAATATGGAGATGAGGTGGGTTCTGTCACTTAGTGGGATACCCCAGGTCTTACCTCGGCACGCAAATATATAGCGATGGGCTCCTTCGCCAAGGTATCAGTAAGAGGAGACAGGGGGCAGCCCTGTCTAGTACCAAAGTGCACTATAATAGGGAGAAATATGATTCACCCTGGGGGCAGCCGTGCACGCTATGGTGCAGATACGGACAGTTGTTGAAAACATCAGGCCTTTCCTTCCTGAAGTCAAACCCCGAAATACTGTGGTTGGACAATAAATGGCCTGTCATCACAATATGAAGGCGGTGAAGGCGACAGTATATGACAAGTGGAAATGCGCTCACAACTGGGACAGTTTTAAATGTCAAAAATCTTTAATGTGATTTCAACAGCGAGGACTAACAGCAAATGAGAGGTTTTGTTCCTTCATCTTTCTACCCCTACAGCTGCTTTCAATTCTGAATTGATAAAGATCCTTCACCCATCCCCTGTCTTCTAGCTTCTTGGACCCTTCTAATTTGTGCATTCATTTTCTTGTGTTCCATGTCCAGCCACAGGTGTCATGAAAAGGGTCTGGTGTCTAAGTCCTAGGCATCTATTCCTTTCATATCGTTTCATCTCATTTCCTTCAGCTCTCCAATGGCTCCTTTACCCTCAGCTCTGTTGCCTATATTGTGAGCCTACACTCCTGAAAGTTTACCCCTCCCAAAGTAAGAATATGTCCCTTTCCCCACTCCAGGCTGTAGACAGCTGTACGAATCCTCCACCTTCCCTCAGTCCAGCCGTAGTGCTGTACTATCACAACTTAGTGTACTCTGGCCTCCCAAAACACTCATTGTCAGGATGCAAAAGCTGAACCCCACACAGCTAGACTCTACTGAACCTGAAGATGCCTGAGCACATAAAACCAGCATTCATAGTTCTACATTGGCCACCAGTAGACACCAGGATCAAGTTTAAAGTCCACAAGGTCCACTGGGACAGGGACAAATATACCTACAAACAACCCGCTACACACCTAACATGGCCCTTTTGTCTGCAAATGTACATCTCCTTACCCAAAGAGCATTCAATCAGATCAGACATGGAGACTTAAGACATTAAACTGTGGAACACACTGACCCTAAGGTTGAGTGCAGAGTCCAGCTACATGCATTTCCGCTAATAACTGCAATGAAGAATATTGGTATGGGCCCCCCTTACTGACTGGACTCTAGGTGACCCATTATCAAACTCTGTTACATCGAGTAACGCTCTGAAGTAACCGAAAAGCAAAACACAGCACCATACAAAACTCATAAAACAAAATACCTTTAAATGTATAAAAGTCATGCGATGACTACAGTTATCAGTGCCATTAGTGCTAGCTGCATTCGCCAGAGTCGTGTGGCAGCCAAGGCTGTCGGCGAAGACGGTGAAGGCTGCAAGTTCAGGAGCTGCATGGCACTTTCAGCTGCCTAAGACAGAAATGTTTGTAAAAGCTGTTCTGCAGCCTTCTCTGTTGAGGCTTTCTAACCTTGCTCAGTGGTTGAGCACCTCTTTATGATTAACAAATGGCTGTAGATAAGAAGTTTGGTTTCACATTCTTTGTTCCTTTTGGTAAGGGGGTTAACCTGTAGGCCTCATAAGGTGGAAAACCAGGGCGATGTTGCCTGAAGACTAGTGTTTTAAGTTATCCCAGAGAGATAATTATTGAGGGAGCGAGTCTGATAAAGAGTGAGTGGAGGTTTCATAGATATTTCTAGTTTCTTTGCCTTGAGCAGTACCCTCAGGGCAGCACTTCTTCCATCAATACAAAATTAACACTTTTCTACCCTTGCGTAACATACTTACAAAAATACTAAAAAATACAAATAAAAATATTATATGACTGAAGTTAGACTAGTAAATAAGCCTCCTGGACTATTTTGTGAAAAGTTGCACTTCACCAAATATTTTTGGACTAGGGTTAGACTAGTAAATTTGACCTCCAAGGGTCTGCCACACTCATGAGCACATACTTTGAGAAGGATTGATGTTGGTCTCTTTCTTACAATGGAATAGGGAGATCTAGTCTGGAGAGGAATTGGCTTTGAGTGGAGCAAGGAACTCTAGAGATGGCAAGTTTGTTGTTGTTCAGGTAGACCAGTATCCTGATGTTGAAGGCCTTCAAGATGATTCAGAATGCTTTTTAAGAAAATAGGTGCTCAAAATGGCAGGTCATGGGCAGTGACCAATGCGAGAGTGATGTGATCTTATTTCTAAAATGCTGTGCCGGGCTGGTGCATGGAGGACATCTCTCAGAGGGATTAAAGAGTTGTCTGGTAAACATTTAAGGGGTAATTGGACACAATTTACAAACTAGATGATACAGCACTGCACTGGATGTTTTATACTTAGAAGGAACTGCTTTTTGGGGATGGGGAATTTTTCTGAAAAAGTGACTTCTGTGCCTCATAATGGTCAAAAACTTTGATGTCAATCAAGGAGAATGGTAGGGTTAGCTATCATTTGTTCAACAGGGGCACTAACATCAGGGCACTGGGGTATGAGTGACCCTCTACACGCCGATTGTGGAAGTATTTCCCTACCTAACCGAGAACATGGGGCCCATTTTTCTATGCTGAGGGTGTCAGGATCGGCCGTAGCGGCGCCTACCTCATCCGTCCTGGAACTACACCTCCCATGAGGCATTCGGCGGGACGGTATTTAAGGCGTCACCACGCACTGGCCGTCGTGCGTAATACTGGTTTGTTTTCGTTCCCTCCATAGACGGCTGATTACGAGGGAGCAGTTCTGCGAGCAGGAGCCAGTGAGGGGAGGAAGGTTACTGCACAAGGACTTCGGAGTACGCTGGGGTCTCCTAAAGTTATCCGGTAGGATTTCCAGGGAAGTGGTAGCTACCACTTCGAATTAGTAGATTCTTTCTCGCTGCCCGGCTGGGAGCGTGGAAACTCTGTATCTTATTTTTGGAAGCGGAAGGAGGTGGTATTGTGGCCACTCTTTACCGTGTTCTAGCGATATTGTTGGAAGCAGCATCTACTGGAGAAGAGGTGGTACCATAGCGGGCCGCAGTGGTGAGTCACCACGCGCTACCGTGTATGGTAACAGATGTATGCGATTTCTGTTGTGAGTCAATATTTCTCAGAGCGGAATGTGGTGGTGTAGATAACCACACATTACCGAGTCTGTAGATTAGTAGCTGAGACGTCATCAGCCTATAGGGGATTTGTGGACAGATTTTATAGTTTTCCATAGCGGATCGCAGTGGTGAATTAACCACGCTTTCCCGTATATGTCAAGACGAGAAGGGGAAGGATTTTGCCTCATGGGTTTTTTCCCACAGAGCGGACTGTAGTGGTATTCCACCACCCCTTACCGTGTCTGTGATTCCGGTTAGACCTTTGCTTTTCATTTGTTTATTTGGAGTATCGTGGAACAATACATTGGGTTTTCCTGCAACCTACTACTGAAAAGCTGAGGGGGTGCTTCCGCGCTACCAGCAGAGTGGTCTCGTTCTCTGTGACTCCCGTCTGGGCTCGCCTTATCGTGGGCACGTTGTCCAGCCTGCCGGAAGTCCTATGCTTGCACCTTTTCAGTTGTATGATTGTACATATCCCAGGTATGGAAAGGGCTTAGTGAGACTATATGAGAGTAGACTGTTGCCTGCTTTATTTACAACTGTGTCTTTTCTCTTTTCAGGTCCTTTTTCCACCGCTGTCCCTTTCCATTCCTTTTCCCTCGCCTGATCGCTCGAGCACCCTGTTTATATTCAGGGTGTTGGTGATATCAGGAGGTGGACCCTGTCTTACGGCTACTGGATCCTGTGGAGCGTATCCTGACAGAGGGCCCAGGGTAACCTTGCTAGGCCACTGGAGAAGTATATGGTTCTTCAGGTATGCCTGTAATTGCTTGCTTACCTTCATCACCCTCACCATGATCTTAAAATGGAAAAGTAAGTTAGCAATCAGGGAGTAATGGGTCATGCTACTGGGCTTAGCTAAAAGCTTCTTCAAAATTGATGTGACAATTCAATTCAATTCATGACATTTATAGAGTGCACAGCTACCTCCAAGGAGGTGTACTGGCGCTAGCAGAAAGCTCACTAATGTGAGAGGAGAACTGTAAGATTACACAACTGTAAGAGAGGTATCAAACAGAAAGATTTTGAGATTGAGTCTGAAGACCAATCCTAAAGGCTACAGCACAGACTGAGTGGCAAGGAGTTCCACAATTTTGAGGCCAGGTATGTGGAGGAAAACCACCTCTTCTGGCTTTATGTATGCGTGGAACATGGAGCAACTTGAGGTTGTTGGACCTAAGAGCTCTGGACTGGAGGTAAGGCTTACGTCTGCTCCTCAGGTAGAGAGGGCCTTTATGAGTGAAGGCTCTGAAGACAAAAGTAAGTGCCTTAAACCAGATCCTCTTGATGACAGGAAGCCAGTGAAGCTACAGCAAGTGAGAGGGCACTGGTGATCGCGGCGGGATCTTCAAGATGAGACGTGCAGCATACTTCTGGATAATCTGGAGCCTTTGGATAAGAAAAGCTGGTAGGCCCAAATATAAAGTGTTAGCATAATCGAGTTTTGCCGTAGCCAGAGCATGGACGACAGTTTTACGGGAGTCCACCGGAATGAGGTGGAGCATCCTTCTGAGAGATCTGAGAGTGGTAAAGCAAGTAGCGGATAGGGACTTAATTTGGGGTTCACGGGTACAATTTGTGTCAAATTCCACCCCAAATGTTTCTGGCCATCAGAGTTGGGAGAGGGGTGGCACCCAGCTCAGGTAGCCACCAGAGACTAGCCACGGGGAAAGACTTAGTGCCAAATAAATGGATCTCAGTTTTATCTGAGTTCAGCTTGAAGCAGCTTCCCTCCATCCATTCCACCACTGCAAATGCTTCACTTGTTCTGTGATCTTATCCTGATCTTAATCACTACTGAGATCCTGTTGGTTAATAAGGTGCTTTGATTTCCTGAGCTGTTCTTCTACCACTACTTTAAATGCAGAGAAGGAGGCTTGTATCTTTAAGTCTGGCTTAGCAGCGCAGCTGTCTGCAAGATGTATTGTTACCAATTCTTTAATATGTACAGAGTGGGTTTTGGCTGCACCTAGACAAGTATTACTTTCTCCCCTAATGCTATTGGCTCTTTGGTGTATCATTCTGCCTTCCAAGATGTGCTTCCACTGGAAGGCATTAGGGACTATTTTACATCTGAAAAGTACATTCGATCATCACAGTGTTTGTCACATTTAGTTCTTTATCTCCTGTATGCATTCCATACCGAAATCAATACTTTTTTTCTATTTTTCAGAGCAGTAGCAAAGGCAATAGGGCAGACTTTAAAGTAAGAAGTAGCACTATGCATACGATGAATGTAAATAGCATTTGTGAATGTCTGTGTTTATATGTGTTGGTACATTAAAGCCCAATCAACTGACTTTGCCAATGCTTGTTTTCTTGGGTCATGGCTGATGCTTTCAGGGTTTTCTCAAATTTAGATACAATGAATATTTGGAGATCTCCAGAGTGACGCCTTGGGTGCATTCTTTCAGATGTCTGATTGAATAGTCGTAAAGATTATTCTAAATAGATTATTTGTAGGGTTTCATTAGAACCAGAAACCTGTTTTCAGAATATGTCTTTTTGATATGTTTCAGTACTCCATGAAATCCTCTGAGGGGGCTTGCTCTTTCACACCAGTTCTGCTCCATTTTCCATCCTATTCTCTTCAAGCTGGCCATTTCTGCTCAGCATTATATTTTATAGCCTTTGCTCTTTATTTTTGCATTTTCTCTCCTAAAAGTGTGATCACGTCTAGTATTGCCTTGATGCTGCTCTACAAGGAGTAAGAGATTTGGTCTAGAGCGATATTCACATCCAGTATGGACTTCTTGCATGGAATGTGTCCTTGAGTAGAAAAGGAGAGGACATTGAGGCAGAAGTGTACAGGTCCTGCATATCTTATTTGTGCACAGATCATGTTAGTCATAGGACTGCCAGGCCACGTATTGCAAGAATTTGAGAACACACTTAATCCAGCATGAGTGGGAGGTATTGCGTGTTGAACAAAGTCTAGTTGGTCCATGTTCTCGATCAGGTCTGCGGCCATCTTTTTTCCTGTCATCGATCAATCAGCAGATTCAAATCTCCCACAGTAAGTATTTAATGACTAGTTTAATGAATCAGCCTCTGAATTTACCACTGACTTTTCCAGGAGCTGAAGCACGTACACCCTGGCCAATAAAAAGGCCCAGTAAGTTAAGGGTACAGTGCTGATACCTGTAAGTGGTCTCCAGATCACTGGTTGAAACTAACAAGCCTAACAAAGTGCTTTATCCTTCCGAGGTTTACATAGCACCATTAATCTGAGTAATTGTAACATATTTTACTCACAGCAATTAGTAACGGCAAAATTGTGGCATTAAGCGTTACATAAAAAAACGCATTGCTATTATATTAAGGGTTCCTCCATGCAGTATAGAATGTAAACTTATCACAATTCAAAAAATGCATTTCATGCATTTAAAATGTTTTTGTTTGTGTAGCCATGTAACCGAAATAAGTGTGATGCAGAACATCTCTAAACTAGAGTGAGTACACTTTACGCTAGAGTCCACTGCCACAAAGATTTATTTAGCTCTATGGAAAAGTAATGGGACAGTTCGATCCAGAATCTCAAAGGCCTCATTTTCACAGTCCACCTCCTTTTGTGGCACAGGCAGTGGCATTGGAACTGGGGGTGCAGGAGGTGATGCAGCACCCCTATAAAACCTGAAAGAGTTTACAAGGAGAATCAGCAATGAAGGAACCCTGCAAAGGCTTTTCTACCGGCAGCATTTTTGTGTTTTAAAAGGAACACTGTCAAATATCCCCTATGCCCTTAGTCAGGTGACAGGAGTGACAGCACCTCCACACTAAAAAGTTTTCCCTGCACCACTGTGCACACGTCTTCCACTCACGGCTATGAGCCCAAGGCGTAACAGAATATTTCTGACATGCTATGTGAGCTCACTGGGAGAGAATAGAGACCTGGATGGAACTGACTGGGTACTGCATCCTTTAGGATTTAAATTAACTAAATAAACGTAGTTTTTTAAAGTCAAAGTCAAGAACGGGTATCAGTCTTTCCCAAAAGAGCCCTGGCTCCCAAGTAAATAATTTCGTGTAAATGCTAGGGTTGCGACCTGGCCTGTTTTATACCGGCATGTGGTATTTTAATGTCCCAGCCCAGTGGTTCCCAAACTGTGCGCCGTGACTCCCTGGGGAGCCGTCAAACCTATCCAGGGGAGCCACGCACCAAGCACTTTAATGCATTTAATGTTGATGGGTCTGTTGGCTTCAGTTAAACTAATTAGACTTAAACGCACGATGTTGATGATTTGTAAGTGACATGCCTAAAGCTGTAAACATAGTGCTTAATTGATGGCATGTCGAGGGAGATGACCCCCATATTTCACTGGATCCCCACGTTCCAACACTCCCAAAGTAAGCGGAAGATGCCTGATTTATTTTGTTAGACTTGTTAATAGTTTAGTTTTTTTCCAAATGCATTTTACACCAATGCAAGTTATCAGGAAAGTACAGTTGTCCTGTCTATTAAACACACTAAGTATTATTAAGTATTGGCATTTGTACTTGAATCATAGGTACTTCCAGTACACATTTCTTTCAGTGCACACACATTTCCAGACAGGCCTACTCTCTCGCACAGGGAAGTAAAACACCATATACGGCATAATGCCAACATTTGGAAGCAAGAAAGACGTTTAAAAAAAAAAAAGAAATCTGAGGAATCTATTTTACTTGCATTGATTTGGAGCCAATTTTGGGGAGGAGACAGCAAAAATAAAGCTGTATGTGGTTTTAAAAATCGCGAGTCACCCTGCTGAGACAGGTGTGTATGACATGGTTAGAAATGGAAGTGCATGCAAATATTCTTCAAGTGCAGAAACACTTTGGCAATGGGGCCTACATGCATAGGGGTGCTATCTAGCACTGTAAGTGGGATAAAAAAGTTTGAGAGTGTACTCTAAAAAAGGCATGGGCATAGAAGTCTAACTAGGAATATTTTATCAGAGGTGCCGCCTTAGTAATATGAAACACCCTGCGTATATGATTATAATACCTTCATCAGCTTCATCCCAATTATTTTCAGGGAGAAAAATGCAAGTACTCCTGAGGCTGGGCTTACATCCCCCCCCAACCCTCCAAAAAAAGTAACAGTGGGGAGCCACGGGCAATGGCCAATGGGTCAAGGGAGCCACGGGTCGAAAAAAATAAGGAAAATTCCATAAATCCGATATTTTTCTCCTTTTCAGTATATACTTTAAACAGGTAATGTAAAAAAAAAAACACTTTAAAGTGTGTTCTGCATCTTCTTTAATGACCCATTACAGATAGTTAAAGAAATCAAAGACAGAAAGGTTATGTTACAATGAATACAGACGATTTCCTATAAAGTTCTACTTAAGAATCATGGCCGGGCAATTGCAGAATCTTAACACGTGAGCAGATGGCGGGTATTTTTTTCTGGTAAAAGTGGCAACCCTAGAAAAGTCGTGGGAAAATTTGGTTGCTCTAAAAGTAGTATACAAACGAACCTCAAGGTGTCCGTGCATTTATTACTTTTAGTCTAAGGCATCGTCCTCTGATACAGAAAATCCATAAGGTTTTCATTTAGCAAGTATTAAAATGAAATTGAAAGTCAAACTAAGTAAATTGCTTTGTTTAATCCCGATTATTGGATACCAAATGTTTTATTGGGACCCGAAAGAAAACAGTGTGGGCCAAAAGTAAGACACTTTTAAAGAGGGCAGTTGCGGTTGTATGACGTTACAACGCATTCCGTTGCAACGCATGCCTTTACCACGCATGCGTTACAACGGAATGCTATTTCCACGCATAACCTTTACCACGAATATTCCTTTACCACGCATACTTTTACAACGATTTTCGTTGTAAATTCATGCATGGTAAGGGCATACTCTTGGTAAAGGTTATACCCTCCCCTGTACCCTTACGTGACCCCCAGCCCCCAATCCTTCTTATAATTACCCTGCCCGGAACCCTCAATCCATATATATATATATTTTTTTAAACTAATATTCCCTTACCTCTTCACGTCGTCTCCTCTCCTTGATCTTCCTTGGTGACGTCGTACGTCGTAAAGAGGAAGCGGAAGTGTCATTCCGTTTCGTCTAAAACGACGCCGATTGCCTCCATTTCCCAACGTTACAACAGGTGCTGTTTTTTTGGGGGGGAAACCCCCCCAAGCCCCCTTTTTTTTCGCACGTATTTTTTTTTATTTTTGGGTGGAGACCCCCCAAGCCCCCTTTTTCTAATTGTAGCCTTTAACACACATGCCTTTACTACGTTTCTCGTAGTAAAGGTATGCGTGGTAAAGGCTATTCGTGGTAACCAAACATGCATTGTAATGCATGCGTGGTTAAGGTTTGCGTGGAAACGGCCGCTTTGTAGTGGCCGTTTCCCGGCAGTTTAGCATCTGGAAAAAGATGGTTTGTATTTGCACACTGGTTTATATTGGAGTACGAGATAGCGAGAGAGAAACACATTAAAACTATCAAAATGTTTACTTGGTGGGAATGGGTACAATTCAACAAATGGGCGGATAATTCCCTAAACCCAAACCTAAAAACTACATCAAGGAAAAAAGAAAAAATCTGGTCCTGGTTAGATAACTTCATTCTTAATACATCCCTGTAAATGTTGATAATCCATCCCCTTCTACACATGGATACACGTATACTCTTTAATCTGACAACTCTCTTAACAAAACCTATTATGCTGTGCTCGACAGCATTTGTGACACCCCTCCCCTCCCCCGCCCCCAACATGGGAATTTGCTTCTTCGTTGTATATCTACCTTCTCTGTACAAGTTTACTCATATAAAATCTTGATTCAAATGATTTGAAATGAAAAAAAACCTATCAAAATGTTTGGTTAAAAATCGCACAACATGTCTCATAATAAAAAGTTCCTTTGCGCGGCGTTCTTCCTCGGACCAGTATGGATACGTCCATCTGTCCCGGCTCCAAATATCCCCGGTGCCAAATACTGCTGGAGTCCGGGACAACTCCCATCACAGATGCAAACGTCTGTCTAACCGTGGGAAGCGTCTATTGTGCTGCGGGCCCCTGTGACAGCAGGGTCATAAAGCCCCGCCTACCCTCCTATCCAATCCGCGGCCCGCCGGATCTGACTAAGCGTGCGTCTGTCTCTCCGTCTTGGTATGTTTATCAGACAGTGTGCACGAGCGACGCTTTAGCACTTTTCGGCTGTTGAGGCATGCCCGCCCCGCAGGATCCTGCAAGGAATGCATGGAATTAGTGCCCATTAACCTGCCGCCAAAATAACAGACTCTACAGTTTGGAGCTGTGATAATAGATGGAAAATGATTTACAGCATATTTATTGCTCTTGTTCACCCCTTAGCCCCCTCCCCCGCCCTGAGCAGAACTAGCCATCTGTTCAAGCTTTATATATCACAATGCAGCAGGCCCATTGCTATTTGTCTGTAATGGCAGAGAGAAAGTGCATAATTTCAAAGCTGGCAGTACCTAGGCCTTCCCAAAAATAAGCTGCACAAATGCTACCAGACATGCATCTTTTTTATTAAAGAACAGCACTTTTAGCTTCTGTATTGTATTGTAATTGCATTTATATAGCACTTACTACTCCTGACGAGGCGTCGAAGAGCTTTTTCAGCGAGTAGCACGCTACTCCTGAACGCAAAAAGGATTAGTGGTGAATTAGTATAGTGAAATATGACATTAATTTGAGCTATGGATATGTTAGTCTGTTATTTGGATTGAGAAGGATAGTGGACCACGAATATTGTAGCCTAAAATAGCTTCACTTTAGATAAATATATTGTATTATGTAAGCAGAGTTCTCAAAGATGGGAAAGAGGAGGATATATTTGCCTATTGTTTTGTGTGCCATATGTGTTCAAATAATATTTTGTTGTTTGAGCGCTCCTCCATCCACTAGTAAAAAAAGGCTGCTTCTTGAAAGTAGTGCCATCCTAAAAACTTACCTCGCCATGTGTAGCTTTCGGCCCTGGTTACGGAGACAGGAAGACAGCAGCAAGTAAGGGCATGGGAATGAAGGTTCTGTAAAAGAGTGGGAGTGAGAGAGAGACATGGTGCCAGGGATGTTCTGGTGCAGAGAGACCATTAGAGGACCAAGAACTGGCCATTACTCTGACTGCTCCCACACACGTCAAGCAGAGGACTGAAAGACCAGAAGAATGATGCTAAACATGCTCAGGAAGAATATGGAGATGTTCACAAGACACTGGATCGCCACCATCCTAAGCACTATTGCACGGGAAAGGCCCACTCATACATGTCATAAAAGTTTGCAAGATCAATTACCCCCACAGAGTATAATCTGCTGGGAAAAGCCATAACTCACAGGGGATAGTCTGCACTTTGAGATTTCCAATAGCACTAGGAATCCAAAGAATTGACAAAGGCTGGGGAATATACCGAATAAATAGCACTAAATCAAGAGCTGGAGGCAACCAATTCCAGTGGTTGTGACAAATCTATGTAACTCCTTGCCTTCTAGCCCATCATTACAAGTTTTTAGTAAATCTCAATTCAATCAGTAAGGGGGGTGAAGTATTTGAAGAATTTGGATTTCAGGTGATGCTGTAAATTTGACATCCTGGGTATTCCCTAGAAATAAAAATCGATCATGATAAGCAGGAGGAATTTATCCTTGGAAAAGTTCCCAAAAGAGCAAAAACATGCAAAATCAGTGCACACCGATTTCCAAAGTTACTCCTCATTCTGAGTGGGAAAACAAAATCCCAATGGTTAAGTAGTAATGCACCTCATACTATGTATCACATGATCCCATTGGTAATTCCAATTCCGGTGTTACAGTTAACAATTTTCCTATGAAACTTCTAATGAGCACCTCAGCTTCGTTTGATCCAAGACTATCTCTCCTTGAGGATATAACTTAAAACCTTTCTTTTCTCTTTGACCTCTGTTCAGATCTTTTTATTAAGTGTATTGAAAAAGTGCAGAGTCAACACAGTGGCTAACACTATCTCCACCATGTTTTCTTTGTCCCAAGCTGTTATACTGAATTTGTAGGTCTTGCCTAAGACAGTGCATGCACGCAGTTGCCTGCAGTGATCCATTGGTTCTAAAAAAAAACCTCTAAAAAGGAACTTTTGGCTTGCCCATTACTTACCATTGGTTGGCTCCATTGTCAATCTTACTGTTATCCTTTTCATTGGTGAGCGCATGCCGCAGCTGTCTGCTTCACTTCATCTCCGTGTATTTGTTTTCTTCCCTGCTGCATGGACTAAGTACTGATTGATTCTTGATTAGTGTTCTTCCGCGTTGTAGGAAGTTGGTTCTGCATATACTAATCCAAAGTAAGGTATAGTGTGCACACAGTCCAATGGATCCCCAGAGGCTTTACATAGATTAAAGTAGATAATACATTACTCTCTTTTGTGGTAGTGTGGTTAAGCATCCAGGCTTATCAAGAGTATGTGTTAAGCATTTTTTGTACACAATCAGGCAAGAAATGATTACACACACTCAAAGACTGAATCCAAGACCAATTGTTTGGTATAAAAAGTTATTACTTTTGTTATTTAAACTTAGAACCAAGAGGAACTCAGTTGCAGGTAAGTAACAGTTTCAAGAATAGCAATACTTTTCAAATACAGTAGGTATTTTGGTGAAAAGGCATAGACGTACTTTACAGGTAAGTAATAGGCTTACACATCCCGTCTTCTGGGGGGGGGGGAGTCAAACCAACACTGGGCAAGGGTCAGATCAAGGTAGGTACTGCACCAACAACATCTCTGGGGCTGCCAGGTGCAGAGGTCAATGGGCCCAATGTTAGTCAATGGAGACTAGGGGCACTTACAAGAGGTGCTGGTTGCAGGGAAGTACCTGTGGTTTCAAGGCACAAGCTCTGGGGGTTAAATCAAGAACAGGGGACCGCAAGGCAGCACCAACCATACACCACCAGTGGCACAGGGACGGCCAGGTTCAGAGTGCAAATCAGTGTTGGGCACCCAATGCAGGTAAAGAGGGGCCTCTGTCGCACAAAGAGGCTGCTGGCTCAGACAATGAGGCTGGGCAAAGGTGACCAACAGCTGGGCAGGTGAGTTGAGATGTCGAATAAGGCCTGGGCACCATCAGTTGGGCTCCCCAAAGCCGGGGGTTGAGGATGCAGGGGTGCCTTTAGTTGTCAGAATTGTTTTACTGGAGCCAGTCGCGGTGAGGGGAACCCTTCGTGGAGAGACTGCAGGCGTCTTCGTGGAGTCCAGGAGAGGTCAGCCACCAATGGAGTCGAGGTCAGGATCACTGGGGAAACTTCACTGAACAGGTGAGCCACTCAGACGTGGGCGTCGGGTGCAGAGTGGGCAGGAGAGCCGAATCAGCTGGATCCGGAGTCCTTGTAGTTGGATTCTTCTGGACAGGGTCACTGTCCTCAGGAGATCTGGTCTTTGTTTAAGAGTGGCAGTCTTCCTGGTGTTTCTGGAAATTGCTGGCCACAGGACAGGCGTCCTCTTTTTTGCAGGTTCTTTAAGCTGGAAACAGGCCAGTAGGGCTGGGGCCAAGTTAGTAGTCGTCTTCAGGCTTTGCTGCACGGCATCTTCTTCATCTTTCTTCGTGAGTTGTAGGAATCTGAGCATCAAGGTTCAGGGGTGCCCCTGAGTACTGAATTTAGGGGCGTTACAGGTACTGGCAGATGGTAGCCAATGCGCTACTTGTCTTTAGGGTGACCACAAACTTTGTATGTCCCCCCCCCCCCTTTGGGGAGGGGGTATCCCCTAACCTGATTGGGTAGAATCCTTCCATTCAAAATAGAGGATTTTCTAAGGAGGGGGTCATCTGGTTCCAGGCACTTTAGGGGTGGTCCTGGCAGAGAGGGGACACGCCTCTCCTGGCTACTAATTTTCCCACCCACCTTGCCACCAAAAGTGGGGCTTGGTCAGGGGGCGGGCATCTCCACTAGCTGGAGAGACCCTGGTCATCATAACAAAGGGCAGGAAGCCTTTAAGGCTCACCGCCCTGAATGCTTTTCCTGCTTGGGGGTAGATGAGAAGCACCTCCACCCCAAGCAGGCTTTGTTTCTGACCCAAGAGAGCCCAAGGCTCCCACCTCAGGGGGCAGAAACATATCTGAGTGTGGCAGGCTGGAGCAGAACAGTCAGCTGCACACTAGTGAGTTGGTCGTTTTTAGGGGCCATCTCTAAGATGCCCTCTGAGTGCCTTTTACAATAAATCAAACACTGGCATCGGTGTGGGTTTATCATGATGCAGTTTGATACCAAACTTAGCACTTAGTAAAGCCATCATGGGACTGTGGAGTTAATAATGATAAACTCCCAGACCATGTACTCAATATGGCTTCACTGCACTTACAATGTCTAAGAATTGACTTAGAAATTGTAGGGGCAAATTGCTCATGCAGCTATGCCCTCACCTGTGGTATAGTGTACCCTGCATTAGGGCTGAGGCCTGTTAGAGAGGTGACTTACCTATGCCACAGGCAGTGTTTTTGGGCATGGCACACAGGAAGGTGTTTTATGTCGACTCTTACATTTTGTCTGCACCACAACACGCAGTCTGCAATGGAAGGGTGTATGTGTTAGGTGAGGGGCCTCTGAGGGTAGGTAACACAATACATGCTGCAGCCCTTAGAGACCCTCTCTGGTCACTAGGCCCTTGGTACCAGTGGTACCTTTTACAAGGGACTTATATGTGGGCCAGAGGTGTGCCAGATGTGGAAACAAAGGTACAGTTTTGGGAAAGAACACAGGCAGTGGGAACCTGATTAGCAGGGACTAAGTGCACATTCAGTCAAACTGCATCAGAAATCTGACATAAAATGGGTGGGTTACTGCAACAAAAACCCACTTTCCTACACGTGTTGCTTGTGCTTGGATTATGGTACTTTTTTATTTGCTATTGCTTGCAAGATAACTTGAAGCCATCAGAGTTGAAGCTTGCACTTTCCAGTATTACCAAGAGCTGAATGCAAAAACTAGCAATAAAGTAACTTTGTCGCATGTGACCAATGTCTGAAACATACATTTTGGCCGCTTGTCACTTTAATTAATGATGAAGCTATAAACATACTCACTTTGTTAAAGAGTGTTGCCCTACAGTATGTGTTTTATGAATTAACGTTTGCCGCTGTGTCACATTTAATTATTTGTTGGTTGCCTCTTTTATAATTTACAGGATGTTTTGCTCATCATCAAACATGCACTGATTTCAAAAGGTTTATGTGTCATCTGTTTACCTCTACCACCCAACCCATAAAATCATCACCCTTACCTCCCTTTATCTCTACGCAACCCTAAAAACTAAAATCACCCTTACCTCCCTTTACCTCTGCCCACCCCTGAACCCTACAAGTCACAACTACCTTCTTTTACCTCTACCCACCCCTGAACCTTAAGTCACCCTCACTTCCCTTTACCTCTACCCACCCCTGAACCATCAAGTCATCCTCATCAGTAACCCTCACCTTCCTTTACCTCTGCCCACCCTAAATCCTCAAGTCACCCTCACCTCCCTTTACCTGTACCTACCCTGAACCCTCAAGTCACCCTCACCTCACTTTACCTCTAACCACCCTGAAACTTCAAGTCACCCTCATCTCCGATTAACTCTATCCACTCCTAAGCTCTCAAGTCACCCTCAACTCCCTTTAACTCTACCCACCCCGAGCCCTCAGGTCATCCTCTCCTCACCTCTCTTTACCTCTACCTACCCCCGAACTCTCAAGTCAATCTCAACCCCTTTTACCTTTACCCACTCCTGAAGCCTCAAGTCACCCTCATCTCCCTTTATTTCTACTCACCCCTGTAGTAACCTGTGTTGTATGTATCTGGTTACTTACTCCCTAGCTGCTCAGCCAGTGTGAATGTGATGCATGGAATGTTGGTGTGAGAGTCTTGAATGGAATGTTTGGGTGCCTGGATGCTTGAATGTGTCAGTTGGAGTATGGGCTGAGCAGCAGGAAGACTGCTCCTTGTTGGGCTGAATCTCTACAACTCAACTACTTGTATCTGTAACTAATAAATCTACATGAAACTACATCTTGGCTGCGGACCTCGTCACTACAGATTTTTGGCGACGAGGATGGGATACGAACCCACGCGTGTTTTAAAAAAGGTCTTACTGAAACAAGAAATCTTCAAAGTAAAGCTACAGAAACTAAGAAGAAACCTCCAGTCTGAAGTACAAGGCGTGCCAGCCTCACCAGTGTCTCTTACACCAGACAGCCCCAGCCTGCGCGTACTTCATTGGCTACAAGGACTGGGTATTCCTTCTTCTATGACAACTTGTGTGATCCTCAGCATGACAACTTTTGTGATCCTCAGCACCACACCAGTGTCTCTTTCACCAGACAGCCCCAGCCTGCTCGTACTTCTTTGTCTTAAACTATCAGCATTTCCTGCTACTGTGTCAGCCTGTGTGATCCTTTGAACTGGTCAGTGAACAGCCCCATTATCAACACGCTTCATATGCTCAGAAACTTAAGGACTTACAAGGCTTGTACTTTATTAACTCTTGTGTGTGCACTATATTGGTGTGTGGTGTTTACTGCACACTGCCTTCTATGTCACCTAGGACAGTTTTGGATCTCAAGAAAGTCTTGCTTTTGGACATCATTTTTTTTATGAAAGACAATGTCGCATGCAGCGCAAAGTTGTTTTATCTGCATGTGTTTTTGTTGCTGGGCAATGCATGATCTTTTTGAAATGGAGCATAGTCACGGTGCCGGCGGAATGAGCGGTACTTCTGCTGTAAGTACAGTCTATTTTTGTACTTGTAATTCTCGGTCATACTACAGTATTACTGCCATTTTACCAGTGATTTGTGTGGGATTTTACTTGAGAAGGAACTTGGCAGTTCAACCACTGCGCAACATTTTGAATCGTGGCACGAGTCAAGTGACGCGCGCGCCTCTACCTACAGCTTGAGAGATGCGCGCAGTCTCTTCAGCAGTGTTATCCCTGTCCCATGAGGATCCTGGAATTTTCATGGTGATCCAGCCTTCACCACGTCAGCATTGCTGTGCAGCAACGTTTGGTGCATGCTCGCACCTGGAGCCACCCGACTCTCCCGTCTATTACGTGCTGCCATCTTGGTTGGGGAGGCACGGGATTGTCTCATCAAGCGGAAGAAACCTGCAACGTTGTGTTTTTCAGCGTGAGCCACGGGATATGTATTTCTTCATGTTCTTCCCATGGATTGGTCTATTTCAACTGCGACTGTGTGTAAACGCCAAAGTCGTAAGTACTGTTTTATTTTTGATTGCTATACCATCTAGCGCGGTGATGCGCACACCTTTTGGAGGACACTTTGCGTACAGTGACAGTGTGGTTATACTCTCACCATCTGGTTCCATGTTCTTCACATCATGGATTTTCCGTCAGATGTTTTTCTAGTTCATTTGACAGCGCTGTGACATGCTATTTCAGGTTCAAGTAGTCTATCAGTATTGATTAGGCTACAAGGAGTCTATCTGTAAGGTTTACAGTGTGCTGCATACAATTTATGTTATGCCTACCACTACTAGTAGTGGAGTTTGTCTTCGCCTGCTTTTAGCTTCTCAAGGATGAACGCTTTTCCTGGACACTTGGGAGAAGAATTTGAATGACACCATGGCATGACACGGATGAGAGGTCGCTCACCAGCTAAGTATTTTGTTTGTTTGTGGTCATTTTGTTTTCATTTGGGCATGTTTTGCATTGCATTCCTGTTTTGTACCCTAGTCTCAGAATGTGTAGAATGTACCATTTTATGTTCTTGTGTTTTATTTTGATTGACATGCATGCATTATGGTACACATCTCTTTAAGTAGTCTCATACTATTGTTTTTCTCACGTTTCAATCCAAATGTCACTTTACCCTTATAAGAGGGGTGTTTTAAGGGGTGTCACTCCCTTATCACTGTTGATGGGTTTTAGTCTCTTTCAACGTTGTGTTCACAGTTCATGGGTGTAGTCACGTTTTGCTTCACTCTTTGTTTTTGTAGTGGGTGTGAGTCCCATCTACGCAGTTCTAATGGGTACAAGTCCCATTGTTTTTGTAGTGGGTGTTAGTCCCATCTACGCAGTCTGTAGTGGGTTTTAGTCCCATCTACGTAGTTCTAATGGGTACTAGTCCCATGTGTTTCTATTGTTCTTTTCACTTTTCTAACCTTCATATAGAGGTTCTAATGGGTACGAGTCCCATGTGTATTGTTGTTTGTGCGTACTTTGTGCACACTTATTGGTTGTCTGCCCCTAGGCCTGATTAGCTGTATAGTTAGCAGTCAACATTTCTTTCCACTCAACCATTTTTTTTTAGTTCATGTTTGGTGTTGATGTTCCATGTTTCTGGTCCATTTATTCACCTATATTTTGGTGAAAGTCAGTTCGGGTGTCCGTCGCCCATTTCTAATGTTTTCTTTTAAATATTATAGGAGGATGATGGGTGGGTAATATATATTATATGTATATTTATCTTTGCATCTCCTCTACATTGTTCATTTTTCATTTCTCTTGTACTTCGGTCTTAATCTTTTATTTCATTTTCTCTTGTACTTTCTCTTGCATACCTCCGTTGTATTTTAAGGGAAGGTGGAAAAGGGGAGAGGAATGCTAAGTGGTTGTAGGATGATGGGCAGAGTATTGACTGAGGAAGGGCTATGTAGTGCTGTTCAAAGGGATGATGATGAAAGGTTGGGCAGTGTGTGGTTGAGGATAATAGAGGGGAGGAAGAGAGTGCATATTCATGCTCAAATTCTCCTGACTGACACTTTTGTTGACAATCAAGACACCCTGCAGAAGCCAACATGGGTTTGTTGAGAGAGGGATCAGGAGAAAGAGGGTCAGCAAGAGAGAAAGGCAGTGAAAGAGTGACAGAAAGAGAGGCATTGAAAATGAGAGAGAATGAAAGAAGCATAGAAAGAGATAACCAGAGAGAGAGAGGTCAAAAGACACTGTAAGTCCAAATTAGAGACACACTGAGTCTGACTGAAAGAAATCTATGAGGGCTTCAAAGTAAAGCAAAATGTTAACTTTGAATTTTCTTGAAAAGAGACTTTAGTTGTTGGCTCTATGTGGCTTTAAATGTTATGCTGCTTATATGTGTATTTCTTTAAGCTATCACAAAATCATATCAAAGCACCGAAGATACGGGAGAGAAAAGACGGACAAGGAAAGAGGAAGGAAGAATTCAAGGAAGGGACTTCAGAAAAGAAATGGGTACTTCCTGAGAAAATTGTTTTCTCACCGGATACAACAGCAGTGCTTTATTAGTAACCAACCTTACGAATCTGAACAAAATGAAAGAAGTTGAGAACATGAGAAATACTGTGTGGCAAGAGGGATTGAGAGAAGAAAAGGAGGTTGTTGTGTTCGAGGCCACTCTGAGAATAAATGGGGTGACAGAGCATTGGAAATCATGATACACTAGTTAAGAAATGCTAAGAAAGGTCAGGCATAGCCCCATAGAGACAGGAGACTAGAGATGATTCTACAATTTCTAAAGAGCTCCCAATAGGCATATTTCACTTTGTGCCCATTGCTGAAGATTAAGAGCGGAGGGAAGGCCAGGCTTCTTGGAGGCCATCAGGGTTTGAGACATTGGGTCTTTAACAATGGCTTCTTGCTAAGAACAGACATTATTGTACAACTCCGGCTTCGATTCCTCGTGTTCATCTAAAGCCCCTTTCAACTGTTCTGCTTTAGCCTCATCACTCCTATAAAAAGCCCGTCTCCCATGAATTCCGGAAGTCTTTTGCTGTGCTGCAGCTGAGCATTGCCCCAAGAAGTCTTATTTCATGATACCTTTTCCTCATACAAGAATTCCACTTGAATATATATATTCAACACTCTATCTGTAAAACAATGTGGCAATTCAACAGATTCAAGTTGTAACAGTTATTGTTCGTGCACCGCTGACAAGTATTTTCAGAAAGTGTTACTATATAACGTTTTGCTGCTACTCATGGTCATGGATGTGGTGGATGTTTGGTTATCGAGTGTGTGCTGTAATGGACATCAAATCACTAAAATGCCACCAGCGAAAGTGACACTGGCACACACTTTGGCTATCATCACACACTCTATGACTGCCAATGACTCTTAACCCTCTTTACACTTTCAACCACTCAGAAGTGCTGACAGTGCTTCGATGAATGCTGAGACCAGGGATAACTACGGCAGAGCCAGGGGTACCAAATGGCAGGAGAGCATTAGCAGCTGATACCTTGGATACCACTAATTTGGATCCAAATATGCTGTGGGGGAACCAAGGGTAATCACACTTGTCATGTATGCATGTATCTATGCACTATTTATATAGTGCAAACCTAGCCAAAATACAGCAGAGTGCTGCATAGGGCCCAAGGCAGACACAGTCAACATGTGCTGGGCGGGATCGGGGGCGGCTCCTCCGGTTGAGCCGAGGAGCATCGCCCCACAAAGAAAAGCCCCAGGCTAGAGCTGAAAAATCTTGTGACCGCCAGCCAGACATGCGCATTTTAACTTCTCTAACCTAGCTGTCTTACACAGCTGGGTTAGAGAAAGCGCAGGCCTCCAGTGCTCTTGAGAGCGCTGAGTAAGGCCACTCCCTCGGGTCCTGGCGCTGCTCTCATACTGGTGAGAGCAGCGCCAGGATTAGCTAGGGGAGTTGGCTGGGTCCGGAGAGGGGGCCTGCCTTGAGAGAAGATCGAAGGAGGATGACGCATCGCGTAGGAAGGTAAGTGTATTATGTTTGTTTATTTATTTATTTATTCTTCTGTCACCCACCCCACCACCCTCGGTACATGCCAGCCATGTGGGAGGGATATTTGGTTTCTAAGAGCTCTGTTTCTGTGCTTCAGGTGTTCTTGATGCCAAACTCTTTACAAACATGAGTTGCATTTTAGGATATGGGTCTGCCTAATCATATCAATACCACAAATACATAAAAGATGCTGCAACACACAGTTTACAAGTAGCCTAGTAGCACCGCTGAATACGCTTGAACAATCACTGGGCATGAGGCATCCTTCAATTCATAGGAACGTAGTTGTTTCCCTTGAATAACCTTTTATTCTGAAAATAACAAATATATTGTGAGCTGGGAAATGCAGATCGAACAGAACATTAAATAAAGAAATGTGCTTCATCGCCACCATTTGCTACCAATTAACCAAAATTTTCTTTGAAGGGGAATGCCTAATTATCTTGTAAAAGTTAGTTTTGGAAGTACTAATAGGCCGAAACCAATACAGATGGCTCAGTGTGTTTTTGAATGTGTTGTTTACCACTGTCTGTCCCCAGAAACCGAAACTGAAATTCCACATCCTACTAGGACTACTGGCCCAATATGTACTAAAATGCTGCAACATTAACCATATACTGTGTAGAAAACTGGCTCTCCTTATTATGCAAGGTATCGCAACAGTTAACGAAGCTGTCACACAAGTAATTTTGACCCAGATTCTAAGAATGGTCCAAATTCTCCTATCCCCCCGCCCACACCAGTTCAAAGAGTTAGCACGTCTCCGTTTGAGTCTAGTGGCGACCATGCCCTACCACCACCTGGTGCTTAGTAGGGGGACCACTGGTTTGTCCTGAGGATCAGTAGAACCGCCATGTGGCCAAGGCCTGGTTATTGGCAACTGATTACAGTTTCTGTGATGCCTTCATCCAGGTGAATTGACTATTAGCACCTTTTTTAAATGGAATTCTAAAGGCTGCTAGAGGCTGCTAGAGGCTACTTTTGTTGATTATGTTTTTTAATGAATTTAATGTTCATGAAAATTATGCCCAACAATCGCTCCTATAACCCTTTGCAAACAATAGAACACGTGAGTTATGGTAATTATGTGCACACCTGTCATTAAGATTACCGGTAACTGTTCATATAAATATTTTTTTAAACACTTTTTTTATTGGCTGACTGGGTGATTCCACGTAAGCAAGCAGCATTAGGACAGTCCAAAAGGCCATTAGCAAGGGCCTTCAGGCATTGGGGCCAATTCCGATCTCGGTCGGAGGCGCACCCAATACCATTCGGTCGGGAAAAAAGCCATGCGAAAGCCTGTTTCTCGACCGATCCGTACAGCACACCGAACGAGCAAGTACGATGCGCACAACAGCAAAAATCCGGCCGAGCCGTACTCACCCAAACCAGGTCCTGTTCCCCGACCGAGCGAATCCGGAAACGCCGGAATCGAGTCGCACGGAAGGAAAAATGCAGCCCCGTCCGGCCGGACAAGTACGATGCGCTTTCCGTACGCGCCGAACCCGTCGCTACGCACGGCACGTCAAAGCATCCGGGAGAGGCGCACATAAGCTCCGGTCGCGCCACAACACGATCCGACGGCTACGAGGCGAACACGCCAGCGGCGAGGGGCGGCCGCGGCGGCGAGGACGAGGCGAAGCGGCGAGGGCGGCGAAGCAACGGAAGGGCGAGCGACCACGAACCAACCATGAATCCCTTCGTCCCGATCATACCAATATTCTACATTTACTACCGGAACAGGCACGGACGCGTACGGCACAGAAGGTAAGCCAGACACCAACCACAAACACATACAACACGTGCACGACACATCACACACACACACAGGGATGCAGAATATACTTACACCAGCAACAGCAGCACCATAGGGGCGGGATGCCCATCACCAATGCCACATATGCACACAGGGGCCTGAATGCGCACCACCACCCTACCCAGGGGTGGCATGATGCCTACCACCACTACCCTCACCCAGGGGTGGCATGATGCCTACCACCACAACCACCCTCACCCAGGGGGCAGGATGCCTACCACTACTACCACCCTCACCCAGGGGGCAGGATGCCCACCACTACTACCACCCTCACCCAGGGGGGCATGATGCCTACCACTACTACCACCCTTAGCCAGGGGGCAGGATGCCTACCACTACTACCACCCTCACCCAGGGGGCAGGATGCCTACCACTACTACCACCCTCCCCAGGGGGCGCAGGATGCCCACCACTACTACCACCCTCACCCAGGGGGGCAGGATGCCTACCACTACTACCACCCTCACCCAGGGGGGCAGGATGCCTACCACTACTACCACCCTTACACAAGGGGGCAGGATGCCTACCACTACTACCACCCTCACCCAGGGGGCAGGATGCCTACCACTACTACCACCCTTACCCAGGGGGGCAGGATGCCTACCACTACTACCACCCTTAGCCAGTGGGGCAGGATGCTTACCACTTCTACCACCCTCACCCAGGGGGCAGGATGCCCTACCACTACTACCACCCTCACCCAGGGGGGCAGGATGCCCACCACTACTACCACCCTCACCCAGGGGGGCAGGATGCCTACCACTACTACCACCCTTACACAGGGGGCAGGATGCCTACCACTACTACCACCATCACCCAGGGGGGCAGGATGCCTACCACTACTACCACCCTTACCCAGGGGGGCAGGATGCCTACCACTACTACCACCATCACCCAGGGGGCAGGATGCCTACCACTACTACCACCCTCACCCAGGGGGGCAGGATGCCCACCACTACTACCACCCTCACCCAGGGGGGCAGGATGCCTACCACTACTACCACCATCACCCAGGGGGCAGGATGCCTACCACTACTACCACCCTCACCCAGGGGGCAGGATGCCTACCACTACTACCACCCTCACCCAGGGGGGCAGGATGCCTACCACTACTACCACTCTTACACAGGGGGCAGGATGCCTACCACTACTACCACCATCACCCAGGGGGCAGGATGCCTACCACTACTACCACCCTTACCCAGGGGGCAGGATGCCTACCACTACTACCACCATTGCCCAGGGGGGCAGGATGCCTACCACTACTACCACCATCACCCAGGGGGCAGGATGCCTACCACTACTACCACCCTTACCCAGGGGGCAGGATGCCTACCACTACTACCACCCTCACCCAGGGGGGCAGGATGCCTACCACTACTACCACCCTCACCCAGGGGGGCAGGATGCCTACCACTACTACCACCCTTAGCCAGGGGGCAGGATGCCCACCACTACTACCACCCTCACCCAGGGGGGGCAGGATGCCTACCACTACTACCACCCTTAGCCAGGGGGGGCAGGATGCCTACCACTACTACCACCCTCACCCAGGGGGGGCTGGATGCCTACCACCACCCTTAGCCAGGGGGGCAGGATGCCTACCACTACTACCACCCCCACTCATAGGATGGACAATGCATGACACAACCAGCACACCACAACCTAGGGAATGCAAGAAGAAGACATCCCCCCAACACCATGACAAGCGTGTGTAGACTGTGTCAAATGCCTACAACACCGAACATGACTTTGAACATACAATGTGACCCCCTAGCACATGTGCCACACATATATATGTGTGGCACCCTGATGCTAAGCAGGCCATGACCATTGTGGCAATGGGGTCCAAACCCCATCATCACAGTGACCAAAATGTAAGTGTGGGGTCCATAGCTGAAGCACATTTTGAACATTGTGGCAATGGGGTCCAAACCCCCATCATCACAGTGACCAAAAGGTAAGTGTGGGGTCCATAGCAGAAGCACATTTTGAACATTGTGGCAATGGGGTCCAAACCCCCATCACCACAGTGACCAAAATGTAAGTGTGGGGTCCATAGCTGAAGCACATTTTGAACATTGTGGCAATGGGGTCCAAACCCCCATCATCACAGTGACCAAAATGTAAGTGTGGAGTCCATAGCAGAAGCACATTTTGAACATTGTGGCAATGGGGTCCAAACCCCCATCATCACAGTGACCAAAATGTAAGTGTGGGGTCCATAGCTGAAGCACATTTTGAACATTGTGGCAATGGGGTCCAAACCCCCATCATCACAGTGACCAAAATGTAAGTGTGGGGTCCATAGCAGAAGCACATTTTGAACATTGTGGCAATGGGGTCCAAACCCCCATCACCACAGTGACCAAAATGTAAGTGTGGGGTCCATAGCTGAAGCACATTTTGAACATTGTGGCAATGGGGTCCAAACCCCCATCATCACAGTGACCAAAAGGCAAGTGTTGACAAAGTAAGAGGTGCAACTGCCAAACTGCATGGATGATTCCTGGTCACAGAACAACAAACACATCAGTGGCAAAGTAGTGTATGTGTCCCATTGCAACATAAATTGGGGGAGCCAAATCCTGCAGTGCAAATAAGACATAACTTTGGCCATGTGCAGACAAACAACACCCATGGGGGCTGACACCGTCAACAATCATCAATGACACAATGACAGAAGTGACCATCCGAATGCAGACCCACATATTTGCACCAATGGGCACACACATGCAGATACCCTGTGGAGACTGCAGATGTGAGGCGAACAGATACCATACCATGGCAGCAATGGGACACACAATCAACAATTAGCAACAAATGAGGGCTCCCGTCCCATCAGCCTGGTCATGGAAGTGCCAACGGAATCATCAGCACAGATCCAACACACTTGTATAGCAATGTTGCACTGACAACACAGATGAGTCCTTCCCCATTGATGCCCAAACCTGCATGTTCACTGGAGATGGCCACACGGTCAGGGAAGTAGACGAATAGAACAATGGCAGGCACAACAGATGTGCAGGGGTGGAAGCCACAGATGTGAAGTTGCCAATCTAAGTAGGAAATCTCATTGCCAAATACTGAACACATGACACCCTCAGATGCTGCTATGGATGACATGGATACACCACAGGATAGGACACATAACCCCTGGACCACATGGGTTCCTGCACAGTAACACTTCATTATCATGAGACCAAATATCACCATCACTGCAGCAAGGGCATTATTAGCATCATCAACATCATGTACATCAGAAGCAAAAGCACTAGAGAACAGAAAGTTGCTTTATTCAGCATATGTGGCATTAAAAGTAGAAGTCCGGTAGAACATAAACAAAGGCCAATGGCCAGTCCATCAACAAAGTCACAAGTGGGTGACAGTGGCAGATGCCACCCTACACATGCCTGCACAAAACCAGGGACAATCCACTAGGAGGGGCAACCGGGGGGGTAGGCCAGGCACCGCAGGGACAGGATCAGGGCTCACCAGGAGGAAGCAGGGAAGGGGTGGTGGGTGCTGGAGAGCCACTGACAACTGCAGTGGAGGTGTCTGACATGGTGTGTGCCGGCACAACTGGGGGCATGGCTCAGATGTTGTGGGTGCCGGCACGACTGCAGTGGACCCTGCAGATGGAGTGGACAGGTCCGCCACTGCAGTGCCCAAGTCAGACAGGGTGGTAGTGGACTCCACTGCAGTGCCTACCACCAGGGGAGGAGAATGGGGAACAGGCAAGGTGGGCTGGACAGAGGGGAGGACACCCTCACCACATCAGTGGCACAGACAAGCGCAGCGGGGGTGTGGTGCCGGGAGAGCAAGTGGCAGGGGGAGAAGGCCGGAGCCTCTTGGGGATGGTATATCTGTGGGTGGGGGAACCTGGGGCAGGGTGTGGCGGGGGCACCTGTGGAGTGGGGGCCTGAGGGATGGAGGAAGGTGACCTGGTGCTTGAGCTGCAGGGCGGCGGCGGGGTCTTGCTCTTACCACTCCGGGGGGACTTGCGGGTGGGGGCCTCAGTCTGTCTGCGCCTGGGGGAGGGTGTCCGGGGGCGAGGGGCACTCTGCTCCGTGTGGGGGGCTTCCTCTTCCCCCTGGATGCTGGGGCAGCTGGATCGGAGGGGAAGAGGCCGAGGTCACTGAGGAAGAGGCGCTGGGTCTTTGGGGTTGCAGGTGAGGCAAGGGAGGGTGCTTTGGAGGGAGAGGCAACTGAGGACTGCGCAGTGCCCGTGGATGCGTGTGTGTGTACCAGGGCCCCATCCCCTGTGAGTCTGGTTTCAGTCCCCTGACTGTGCGTGCGTGTGCGTTTAGTTTGTGGCGTGTGTGTCTGTGTGCTGGATGTGTGTGTGCTGGTGTGTGCCTGTGCCGGTGTGTGTGTGCTTGGGACGGGCAAGGTGCTGGGGAGTGTGGATGGAGCAGAGGCAGGAGGGGTGAGGGACTGTCTGAGGAGGGACACTGCTGCCGTCAGGGAGGAGTCCATGGACCTGTTGCCCCTCTGTAGGTCAGACATGCCCGATGAGATGCCCTCCATGAACGACACCAGCTGAGTCAACAGTGCGGTGTGCGCATGGAGGACACTCAGCATGGCTGTCTGCCCTACATGGAGCTGGCGAAGGAGGTACACAGACTCCTCACTCAGGGCAGCAGGGGACACAGGGGCAGGGGGTGCGGTGCCTGGGCCAAAGGAGACACGCTCCCGAACATGGGAGCCTCCACGGACCTGGGGAATGGGAGCCGATGGGAGGGCGGTGGTGGTGCTGGTGGTGGCGGGGACAGCAACACTAGCTGGGGTGTGGTGGCTGCTGACACCCGCCTCCACAAGGGAGTCATCCTCCGAGTTGCTCTGGTCCTCAGCTGAGGTGGATGGTGCTGAGGATTCCTCGGTGTGGCTCCCCTCGCCCTCCGTGCCACTGGGTCCCTCCGACCACTCCTCGGCTGCTGACCCAGTCTGGCTCTCTGGCTCCTCCTGGTCCGTGGAGCTGTCCCCTTCCGTGGCCGTGGATGTATCTGCAAACAATGGGGAAACAGACAGACATCAGTCACCTGCACCAAACGCACACACCACTGTGAGCACAGCACATCACAGAGCAAGGCCTGGCATCATTAGTTGTACATTGCTAAAAGTGCCCTAACTGAACAGGAGAAGCCAATTGTCAGTCTGATGCCAAGCATGGCACTCACATCCCACATGGCCTTGCACCCATCTGTCTGGTGTCTGTTGTATTGCAACACCCCAGTGTGGACACATGCACCAAGTACACAGTAGTTGGACAGTGCAGAGGACACGGTGTGGACACATCACAGCTCTTGCCACTGAGTCAGTACAGGTTTCCGGATGAAAGGGATGCCCAGAGTCAAATAGGAAATGCATGTGATGCATACCAGCGACAGACACCATGATGCACCCATGTCCTGATAGCCAGCGCCACTATGGTGTGCATGTAGCACATGTCACTCCCCTGCAGGACCACAAATAAGTTGACACATGCCATGGCAGAGGCATGACTGTTAAGTCATACATCACTGTCTCAGTGATGTATGACTTGGCAGCCAGACAACAACACTATGCACTGTGTCACAATAGTAGGTCATGGGGAATGCAAGTCCTGGAGCTGCACAAGTGCACATGTACATCCCCCACACAACACATCATCTCAACCCTCATCTGTCCAGGTCACACCTATTGGACATATGGGAGACCTGTGACACTACCCTCTGAACCTGAGCCCCTCACAATTTGCTGTGAATGGGGAACAGCTGCCTGAACATCACATTCGCATACCCCAGTCTGCACGGGCAGCTGATCAAACACCTATGTGACACACAAGTATCGTCTCCTATGGTCACATCTCCAGGGGCATGCTGAGCCCCTACCAAGAAACACCACAGCAGTCCTGGCAACTAATCCACAGCACACTGACACAGAGGCAGACACCGGAGGGGTCAAATCACTGTGCACAATGTGTCAGCTGATACACGGGAGTGGGAGTACAGAGTGCATTGCATGGCCTGGAGTAGGCATGACTGTCCTGCTCCACATGAATGAGGGATGTGCCCTGGACAGTGGATAGCTGGCTATGTATGTGTGACACACGTAATCTGCACACTCCTGGGGCCCAAACATTGTTCCCACCCGCTGCATGGGCGTGTGCCACATACCCCAGGCACATGTGGTGGCTCAGCTCAGCAAGTGGACCGCATATCAAAGCAACACGCAGATCACATGTCCAAACCCAGGCGTTGTGTGAACAATGGACCCACCCATGATGCCCACAACAGAGTTAGGGAAACAGATGCTGTCCCCCACCTTTAGTGAAGCAAACTGCAAGGACACAGTCCCAAGTGACACAATTCCCTGACTGTAAGGGCCACACCTGGGTATCAGATGAGCAGTGGGCAGTGCACAATAGAGGGACATGGCTCCTGGACAACATGACTGCTGCACTGTGGCAGTTGAACCAGGCCAGAGGAGGGCACAAAGCATGTAATACAGAGTTCACAGTGCAGTCTTTGACTCACCCCCTCCTTGCTGCTGTCTGGCCTTCAGCTGCCCATCCAGGTCTGGAAAGACCACCGCCAGGATCTGGAGCATGTGGGGGGTCAGGGTCCGTGTTCCGCCCCTCCTGCGAGGAGGCGACAGCTTCAGCTGGACCCGTGCAATCCTCCGGGTCCAGCCCCGAAGGTCCTGCCACCTCTTCTGGCAGTTGCGGATCCGGCGCTTGTAGACCCCCACGGACCGGACAGCCCGGACGATGTCCTTCCAGATTTCCTGCTTCCGATGGGCATTAACCTGTGAGGATGACAAAGTGAAAAGGCCATTACCACACATGCAACATATCCGTACATGACACAGTTGTATATACATGTCTC
Source organism: Calotriton arnoldi (assembly GCA_963921515.1). NCBI lineage: Eukaryota > Metazoa > Chordata > Amphibia > Caudata > Salamandridae > Calotriton > Calotriton arnoldi. The sequence goes on along the minus strand of CAWUFW010004308.1, from coordinate 1,523,388 downwards.
AATCACAGGGGCACATGATGTACACAGGCAGTGCAAAGCTGACCATGGACAGTTTGCCAGACGTCACTACATGGTATCATTGCATGGGAAGTAAAACCATGTTCAAATGCACTGTCACTGCACCATACCTGTCCAGTGCAAGTCACTACACACTATGGGGGGTGACAACTACTCAGTGAGCCTGCTAGCCAGTGGCGTGCAGACTCTCAGCCTTGCTAGTCAGACAAAATGCACATTCAGAAAGGCAGTGCACAGAACACTCACCTGCTCCCCTGGTGTCCCATACAGCTTGCTGTACTGTGGAAGTAGGCTGTCCAGCAGGGCCTGGTTCTCTTCAAGGCTGAAGGCTGGGGCTCTCTCCACAGTACGTGCCATTGCAGGGTCCAGAGGGGCAGAGACAGCAGCAGTGCAGTGGCAGATGTCGTCTTGGAGCATGTAGTGCAGGCAAGTGGGCTCTCAGGGGAACAGCCAGCAATATATATGTGCTGGAGAGGCAGATACTGTCCCTTGTGTCCAAAGTGATAGGTCCAAGTCGTTTGCATCTTCTGAATCTGGCCAATCCATGGAATAGCAGCACCAAAACACGCCCACAGCATCCTTCAAATCTTCAACTTCATGACATACATGATTTTGCAACATTGTTGTGGGTGACCAACTGATTTTCCAGCAACCGACTCGTTCGAAATTCGAAAACGCGTCCGTTGCCAGGCAAGCCCATTGTCAATGGGTGCGCACCGATCGGTCCATTGCGGTACAACGCGCACAGGGGTACAACGCGTACCCGCACACATTGAAAGCAATGGGCCGGCCGGAGGCACCGATCGGTCCATTGCAGTTCAACGCGCACAGGGGTACAACGCGTACCCGCACACATTGAAAGCAATGGGCCGGCCGGAGGCACCGATCGGTCCATTGCAGTTCAACGCGCACAGGGGTACAACGCGTACCCGCACACATTGAAAGCAATGGGCCGGCCGGAGGCACCGATCGGTCCATTGCAGTTCAACGCGCACAGGGGTACAACGCGTACCCGCACACATTGAAAGCAATGGGCCGGCCGGAGGCACCGATCGGTCCATTGCAGTTCAACGCGCACAGGGGTACAACGCGTACCCGCACACATTGAAAGCAATGGGCCGGCCGGAGGCACCGATCGGTCCATTGCAGTTCAACGCGCACAGGGGTACAACGCGTACCCGCACACATTGAAAGCAATGGGCCGGCCGGAGGCACCGATCGGTCCATTGCTGTTCAACGCGCACAGGGGTACAACGCGTACCCGCACACATTGAAAGCAATGGGCCGGCCGGAGGCACCGATCGGTCCATTGCAGTTCAACGCATCACTGTACATGTGACTGGCATATGTCAGCATGCCTGTCTCAGATGGACATATGCCAGCCACAGATAGCTCCCAGGGAGTGAGGGGCACACCTACCACACGACAGCCTGTCCAAACTTTATCATAAGGCATGTAAGGCTGCATTTCCTATTGTGTGTATGTTGGTGTACATGTTGTCCTGTGGGTGTCACCTGTGGGCAGCCACCCCCAGGCTGTGCACGTGTTCATGGGGACAGGATCCTGGGTGTTACGTGTACGTGACCACTGTGATGTGCAACTGTTCATATCTGTGCATGTGCCATGGTCACATTTCACAGTGGTGTATGTGTATGTCATGTCACATACCCCGTGAGTCCCATGTGGGACGGTATGTTTGAGCCAGGGTGTCCCAGTGGCACAATAGTGATGGTCCTCCACAGTCTTTGTGCATGTGGTGTTTACAATGTCTCTGATTTCATGTGCACAATGGGAGACAGTCTCCACATCCACGTTGTGTGTGCATGGACTCTGATGTTGTGCGTGTGTGTCACAGACGTCCATGTCTGTCCTGCCGTGGCAAGTGGGGCCACTACCTGTGGGGGTCATGGTTGTTTTGCTGTGGTGTATACATGATACTCCATGTAATGCCAGTGTCCATGTGGCATTACAGGGTCCCTGGGAATGTACCTGTCGTTGAGCTGTGGTGCCTGGGGCACATCTGTCCTCACATGTCCCTGTGGGGGTTATTGTGACACGGCAGCAGGAGATGGGAACTGTGACACGGCCTCATGATATCCAATGGGCCAACCTGGGACTAATTGATGCCACCTGTTGGACCGTGTTGACAGATGTTGGCCATGTATGTACCATACATGTCCTTCCGGTACTGCACACTTCATGTAGTTGTGCCTCATAATGATGTATGTTGGGATCTTGAGTGTGTTCAATGCCGCATATGTGGGGTGACTGACAATCTTGCTTACTTCTCCTCTGCACTGCAGGGCTCCTGCTGTCCATCGGCCATTCCCAGACCTGGCAACGATGGTGGAACGGGACAGCATCCGACGGTACCGCTTCACCAGGCAGCTGATTGAGGATTTGGCAGTGCAGTTGTCCCCACATTTGCAGCCTGGCCGGCCGTATCCTACAGCGCTGACCCCCAAGGTGAAGGTGATGGCAGCCCTACACTTCTTTGCCACTGGTACCTTCCAACATACTGTGGCGACTGCTGGTGGGATGTCACAGACCATGTTCAGCCGTGTGCTCCGCGATGTTTTGGCGGCAATGTTGCTCTTCCTGAACCGGTACATCTATTTCCCTAGACTGCGACGACTCACTGACGTGAAGAGTGACTTTTATGCCCTGGGGAGGATGCCGCATGTAATTGGCTCCATTGATGGGACACATGTGGCTTTGGTACCACCACAGGCCCAGGAGCAGGCCTACAGGAACCGCAAGCACTACCACTCGGTCAATGCACTGGTGGTGTGTCTTGCAGACATGACCATCACACACGTGTGTGCCCGTTTCCCTGGTTCAGCACACGATGCCTTTGTGATGAGGAGTAGTCGCATCCCCAGGATGATGGCACAGATGCAGAACCAGCGTGCCTGGCTTGTCGGTGTGTACTGACTTTGTGCCATTGTGTGTGATCTGATCTGTAGTATTCCGCCCACTGTTCCAAGTCAGCTAATGTGCACTTGTCTGTCCGTAGGTGACTCGGGATACCCCAACATGCCGTGGTTGCTGACACCCCTCAGGAACCCTGTGACACCTGCCCAGATGCGCTACAATGAGGCACATGGTCGGACCAGGAGAGTGATTGAGCGGACCTTTGGTCTCCTGAAGAGCCGCTTCCGCTGCCTGGACAAGACCGGAGGGTCCCTCCCATATGCCCCTGCGAAAGTGTGCAAGATTATCATCGTCTGCTGCATGCTCCACAACCTGGCAGTGCGGAAGGAGTTGCCTCTCATCCAGGATGACAATGACCAACATCCGCCACCTGTGGAGGATCCTGGCCTGGACCACGATGCCAGTGACTGATGATGATGATGATGGTGATGGTGATGTCCGCACACAGCTCATCACCAACTTCTTTAGCTGAATGTGAGTATCCTGAGGTGTCATGTCAATGATGTGAGTTGGCATGATGTGTGGGTGGTGCTCTGGTGCTGTGGGAGTGTGTCCATGGGCCACTTGACTGGATGTGTGTTGCGATGTGTGCTAACAGGTGGGCTGTACTCCCCAACAGTGTTGACATGCTAACTTGGTTCTGGGTGGGTATCTTGTAACATGTATTGTGCATGTGTTTTGCTGTTCTGTCCTGTACTCCATTGCTTTTGACTGTGTGTCATTTCTGTCCTTCACAGGGTACTTTCAGATTCGTTTGGTCAACTGTGTCCACCGACGACGTGATTGCACATCCAGGCTGGTAGCTGTTGTGTCCCTACAGGTGATGTGCGCCACACCCATGGACTTCCTTCCGTCTACAGTTGTTGACTGTGTGCCCGCTGCCAGGTGGGGTTACCTTGCATCTGTAGTGGTTACGGCATGTTGCAACTGTGTAATAAACCTGTGCTTCACTTTGTGATGTGCGTTGTCTGTGGTCACATATTTGACTGCCATTTGCTTACTGCACCTGTGGGCTACTTGACTACAACTGGGAATGGGTGTGGTGTCTGTGCATTGCACCGTCTTCCCTGGCAACATCAGTGTAGGCAATGAGTCAGATGGCCTAGGTGTGTATGTGTCGTGTAGCCCTGGTGGTGTGTCTCCCTCATGTGTGTCACGTTTCCTGTACTCACATGCCTGTGTTGTCCTTGCTGTTGCAGTTCGCATACACAGTGTAATTTTGCAGTTCATCATCCCCATAACAGCACCCACGTTGGAATCACGACAGAGGCAAGTATGGTGTATTAGTGTGTTTATTGTGATACATTTGTGTTAATAGTGCATAGGATGGGTTGTGCTGTACATGAATCTTGCAATCCCAAGTTCCTAGGTGAATTGAAAGTCCGGGTAGACAGGATCCCCAGTATCGGGGCCACAGTTGTCTGACACATTGGTCCAACTTGTACTCCCCATGCAATGTGTGGGAGTAGTGTTGCCGTCAACAGGGTGAACAGTCTGTGCACAAAGGCGAACATCCAGAACAGGTTCAGGCTTCCTGGGAGTTGCGCTTGGCCATCGGCCTCTCACTTTTCCCTCCTCGGACGACCCCTCTTCTTGGGGGGGGGCCCTCAAGTGCAGGCTGCTGCGGTGCAGGGGACTCTCCGCCAGAGTCCTCCTCCCTCCCTGTGGCAGTTGCAGTTTGTTCGGCACCAGATGTTGTTGGCACACAGGGAGGTGTGGACTGGTTGCTGTTCATCTGGCGGAGGCATTGTAAAATGTCCCTGTGCACCGCCGTCATCTCATGCAGTGCATCCCACTTGGACTCCACGCGGGACATGTGTGAGTCCACACGGGACATGTGTGACTCCACGTGGGACATGTGGGAGTCCAAGCGGGCATGATGGGCAGCCTGCTGCTGTTTAATGTCTCTGAGGAGCCCCACTACCTGGCTGAGCTCTCCGGTGCTGGACTGGTACGCATCAGCTATGCGTACCAGTTGTGGGTCATCATGCACACCAGCAACGTCTGCAAGCAGCGACCTCTGTCTCCCACCCCTCCCACCACCCCTGCTGACATGTGCAGTGTGTGCAGTGGCACGCACAGATAACCCTGGTCCACCTTGGGGGTTGGTGGTGGTGGTGGTGTCCATGGCCCCAGGTTGGTCCAGGGTCACTGTGCTGGTGTTGCTCCTTATTCTGTCCATGTCGGCAGGGATGGTATTCGTGGTGACAGTCGTTGTAGGGGTGGGTGCAGGGGGTGCAGCTGGTGGTCCTGCTGGTGCTGCAGCTGGTGGTCCTGCTGGTGCTGCATGTTGACTTGCACCGGATGTGCCAGGTTGTTCTTCATCGTCCGAGGAGGACAGAGGCTGTACGACGCCAGTGAGCTCGGCATCCTCTTGAGCCTGGGACTGGGACTCCTCAGCGTCTGCTGCTGTGTCCCCATCATCACCTGTTTTTGGGAGACACAAACAATGTATGTCATGTTTCTGCAGGCATCAATGGTTGACACACATGACAGTTGTGACTGTGCCTCTGGGTGCGGGCCTGTACATTGCATTGTCCTGAGTCGTCACAGTCAGGGGTTGATATTGGTGTGGCACATTGTCCTGCATTATTTGGGCATTTCTATGTATTTTCTGGGGTGTGAACATGGTCTGCATTGGTTGTGTTTGGTTGGCAGCCGGACCTCCTTCCCACCCACCCAGCCAGTCAGTTATCCCACCATGGAACGTGCTTGCGTTGCAGGGAGTGTAAGTTGTCTCTCAGGATGTCAGTCAGTGGTGTCCTGCTGTTTGTTGGTGCACAGTTGCCAGCAGGGCCTTGTGCTCCCCACAGCAGTAGCCAGTGTCCGCCATCTTGTGAGTCCTTCTCCACTCCCTGTGATGTGAGCATGGTTCAGGGTGGTGTTGATGGGACAGTTGTGGGGGTGACCAATATCAGTGACTACGACTCCCATCATGCTATTGCCTCCACCCCCCTTCCCAGCATGCCCATGCTTCCTTCCTTTTGACTCTGCTTCCCTGTGGGGTGGGCTGGCTGTGCTGACAGGATGGCTGGGAGTGTTGTCCTGGCAGTTGTTTGGCTAAGAGTCCCAAGAGTGTCCCTGTGCTTCACACAACATAACCCAGGGTGGTGGTTCTTTGTGGGATCTTGTGTTAGGATGGAGGGCATTGCATTCTACCAGGTGGGTACTGTGGAGTTTGTGTTGGGGGGTGTGTGTGAGGGGAGGTGCTTGTGACTATAGTCAGTGCTGCAAGTCCCCCTTCCCACCCAGCCAGCCAGATATCCCACCATGGAACGTGCTTGCATTGCAGGGAGTGGAAGTTGTCTCTCAGGATGTCAGTCAGTGGTGTCCTGCTGTTTGTTGGTGCACATTTGCCAGCAGGGCCTTGTGCTCCCCACAGCAGTAGCCAGTGTCAGCCATCTTGTGAGTCCTTCTCCACTCCCTGTGATGTGAGCATGGTTCAGGGTGGTGTTGATGGGACAGTTGTGGGGGTGACCAATATCAGTGACTACGACTCCCATCATGCTATTGCCTCCACCCCCTTCCCAGCATGCCCATGCTTCCTTCCTTTTGACTCTGCTTCCCTGTGGGGTGGGCTGGCTGTGCTGACAGGATGGCTGGGAGTGTTGTCCTGGCAGTTGTTTGGCTAAGAGTCCCAAGAGTGTCCCTGTGCTTCACACAACATAACCCAGGGTGGTGGTTCTTTGTGGGATCTTGTGTTAGGATGGAGGGCATTGCATTCTACCAGGTGGGTACTGTGGAGTTTGTGTTGGGGGTGTGTGTGAGGGGAGGTGCTTGTGACTATAGTCAGTGCTGCAAGTCCCCCTTCCCACCCAGCCAGCCAGATATCCCACCATGGAACGTGCTTGCATTGCAGGGAGTGGAAGTTGTCTCTCAGGATGTCAGTCAGTGGTGTCCTGCTGTTTGTTGGTGCACATTTGCCAGCAGGGCCTTGTGCTCCCCACAGCAGTAGCCAGTGTCAGCCATCTTGTGAGTCCTTCTCCACTCCCTGTGATGTGAGCATGGTTCAGGGTGGTGTTGATGGGACAGTTGTGGGGGTGACCAATATCAGTGACTACGACTCCCATCATGCTATTGCCTCCACCCCCTTCCCAGCATGCCCATGCTTCCTTCCTTTTGACTCTGCTTCCCTGTGGGGTGGGCTGGCTGTGCTGACAGGATGGCTGGGAGTGTTGTCCTGGCAGTTGTTTGGCTAAGAGTCCCAAGAGTGTCCCTGTGCTTCACACAACATAACCCAGGGTGGTGGTTCTTTGTGGGATCTTGTGTTAGGATGGAGGGCATTGCATTCTACCAGGTGGGTACTGTGGAGTTTGTGTTGGGGGGTGTGTGAGGGGAGGTGCTTGTGACTATAGTCAGTGCTGCAAGTCCCCCCTTCCCACCCAGCCAGCCAGATATCCCACCATGGAACGTGCTTGCATTGCAGGGAGTGGAAGTTGTCTCTCAGGATGTCAGTCAGTGGTGTCCTGCTGTTTGATGGTGCACATTTGCCAGCAGGGCCTTGTGCTCCCCACAGCAGTAGCCAGTGTCAGCCATCTTGTGAGTCCTTCTCCACTCCCTGTGATGTGAGCATGGTTCAGGGTGGTGTTGATGGGACAGTTGTGGGGGTAACCAATATCAGTGACTACGACTCCCATCATGCTATTGCCTCCACCCCCCTTCCCAGCATGCCCATGCTTCCTTCCTTTTGACTCTGCTTCCCTGTGGGGTGGGCTGGCTGTGCTGACAGGATGGCTGGGAGTGTTGTCCTGGCAGTTGTTTGGCTAAGAGTCCCAAGAGTGTCCCTGTGCTTCACACAACATAACCCAGGGTGGTGGTTCTTTGTGGGATCTTGTGTTAGGATGGAGGGCATTGCATTCTACCAGGTGGGTACTGTGGAGTTTGTGTTGGGGGTGTGTGTGAGGGGAGGTGCTTGTGACTATAGTCAGTGCTGCAAGTCCCCCTTCCCACCCAGCCAGCCAGATATCCCACCATGGAACGTGCTTGCATTGCAGGGAGTGGAAGTTGTCTCTCAGGATGTCAGTCAGTGGTGTCCTGCTGTTTGTTGGTGCACATTTGCCAGCAGGGCCTTGTGCTCCCCACAGCAGTAGCCAGTGTCAGCCATCTTGTGAGTCCTTCTCCACTCCCTGTGATGTGAGCATGGTTCAGGGTGGTGTTGATGGGACAGTTGTGGGGGTGACCAATATCAGTGACTACGACTCCCATCATGCTATTGCCTCCACCCCCTTCCCAGCATGCCCATGCTTCCTTCCTTTTGACTCTGCTTCCCTGTGGGGTGGGCTGGCTGTGCTGACAGGATGGTTGGGAGTGTTGTCCTGGCAGTTGTTTGGCTAAGAGTCCCAAGAGTGTCCCTGTGCTTCACACAACATAACCCAGGGTGGTGGTTCTTTGTGGGATCTTGTGTTAGGATGGAGGGCATTGCATTCTACCAGGTGGGTACTGTGGAGTTTGTGTTGGGGGGGATGTGTGAGGGGAGGTGCTTGTGACTATAGTCAGTGCTGCAAGTCCCCCTTCCCACCCAGCCAGCCAGATATCCCACCATGGAACGTGCTTGCATTGCAGGTAGTGGAAGTTGTCTCTCAGGATGTCAGTCAGTGGTGTCCTGCTGTTTGTTGGTGCACATTTGCCAGCAGGGCCTTGTGCTCCCCACAGCAGTAGCCAGTGTCAGCCATCTTGTGAGTCCTTCTCCACTCCCTGTGATGTGAGCATGGTTCAGGGTGGTGTTGATGGGACAGTTGTGGGGGTGACCAATATCAGTGACTACGACTCCCATCATGCTATTGCCTCCACCCCCTTCCCAGCATGCCCATGCTTCCTTCCTTTTGACTCTGCTTCCCTGTGGGGTGGGCTGGCTGTGCTGACAGGATGGCTGGGAGTGTTGTCCTGGCAGTTGTTTGGCTAAGAGTCCCAAGAGTGTCCCTGTGCTTCACACAACATAACCCAGGGTGGTGGTTCTTTGTGGGATCTTGTGTTAGGATGGAGGGCATTGCATTCTACCAGGTGGGTACTGTGGAGTTTGTGTTGGGGGTGTGTGTGAGGGGAGGTGCTTGTGACTATAGTCAGTGCTGCAAGTCCCCCTTCCCACCCAGCCAGCCAGATATCCCACCATGGAACGTGCTTGCATTGCAGGGAGTGGAAGTTGTCTCTCAGGATGTCAGTCAGTGGTGTCCTGCTGTTTGTTGGTGCACATTTGCCAGCAGGGCCTTGTGCTCCCCACAGCAGTAGCCAGTGTCAGCCATCTTGTGAGTCCTTCTCCACTCCCTGTGATGTGAGCATGGTTCAGGGTGGTGTTGATGGGACAGTTGTGGGGGTGACCAATATCAGTGACTACGACTCCCATCATGCTATTGCCTCCACCCCCTTCCCAGCATGCCCATGCTTCCTTCCTTTTGACTCTGCTTCCCTGTGGGGTGGGCTGGCTGTGCTGACAGGATGGCTGGGAGTGTTGTCCTGGCAGTTGTTTGGCTAAGAGTCCCAAGAGTGTCCCTGTGCTTCACACAACATAACCCAGGGTGGTGGTTCTTTGTGGGATCTTGTGTTAGGATGGAGGGCATTGCATTCTACCAGGTGGGTACTGTGGAGTTTGTGTTGGGGGGGTGTGTGAGGGGAGGTGCTTGTGACTATAGTCAGTGCTGCAAGTCCCCCTTCCCACCCAGCCAGCCAGATATCCCACCATGGAACGTGCTTGCATTGCAGGGAGTGGAAGTTGTCTCTCAGGATGTCAGTCAGTGGTGTCCTGCTGTTTGTTGGTGCACATTTGCCAGCAGGGCCTTGTGCTCCCACAGCAGTAGCCAGTGTCAGCCATCTTGTGAGTCCTTCTCCACTCCCTGTGATGTGAGCATGGTTCAGGGTGGTGTTGATGGGACAGTTGTGGGGGTGACCAATATCAGTGACTACGACTCCCATCATGCTATTGCCTCCACCCCCTTCCCAGCATGCCCATGCTTCCTTCCTTTGACTCTGCTTCCCTGTGGGGTGGGCTGGCTGTGCTGACAGGATGGCTGGGAGTGTTGTCCTGGCAGTTGTTTGGCTAAGAGTCCCAAGAGTGTCCCTGTGCTTCACACAACATAACCCAGGGTGGTGGTTCTTTGTGGGATCTTGTGTTAGGATGGAGGGCATTGCATTCTACCAGGTGGGTACTGTGGAGTTTGTGTTGGGGGTGTGTGTGAGGGGAGGTGCTTGTGACTATAGTCAGTGCTGCAAGTCCCCTTCCCACCCAGCCAGCCAGATATCCCACCATGGAACGTGCTTGCATTGCAGGGAGTGGAAGTTGTCTCTCAGGATGTCAGTCAGTGGTGTCCTGCTGTTTGTTGGTGCACATTTGCGAGCAGGGCCTTGTGCTCCCCACAGCAGTAGCCAGTGTCAGCCATCTTGTGAGTCCTTCTCCACTCCCTGTGATGTGAGCACGGTTCAGGGTGGTGTTGATGGGACAGTTGTGGGGGTGACCAATATCAGTGACTACGACTCCCATCATGCTATTGCCTCCACCCCCCTTCCCAGCATGCCCATGCTTCCTTCCTTTTGACTCTGCTTCCCTGTTGGGTGGGCTGGCTGTGCTGACAGGATGGCTGGGAGTGTTGTCCTGTCAGTTGTTTGGCTAAGAGTCCCAAGAGTGTCCCTGTGCTTCACACAACATAACCCAGGGTGGTGGTTCTTTGTGGGATCTTGTGTTAGGATGGAGGGCATTGCATTCTACCAGGTGGGTACTGTGGAGTTTGTGTTGGGGGGTGTGTGTGAGGGAGGTGCTTGTGACTATAGTCAGTGCTGCAAGTCCCCCTTCCCACCCAGCCAGCCAGATATCCCACCATGGAACGTGCTTGCATTGCAGGGAGTGGAAGTTGTCTCTCAGGATGTCAGTCAGTGGTGTCCTGCTGTTTGTTGGTGCACATTTGCCAGCAGGGCCTTGTGCTCCCCACAGCAGTAGCCAGTGTCAGCCATCTTGTGAGTCCTTCTCCACTCCCTGTGATGTGAGCATGGTTCAGGGTGGTGTTGATGGGACAGTTGTGGGGGGGCAATATGTGTGACTGCGACTCCCATGATGCTATTGGCTACACTGACTTGGCCAGCATACACAGAATTCCTTCCTTTGAGTGGTCTTCACTGTGTGTTGGTGTTGTTGTGGTGGCTACATGTGTGGATGTGTTTGTTAGTTCTATTTGTGCCACTGCCTAGCTGTAGTTGTGGTTGTGTTTGTACATGTGTTGGCACAGTTGGATGTGACTTTTTGATGGCATGTGTTGTGTTTATCTGACTGACATACACATTTTGGGATGATTCTGTTCTGGTTGCTGTGTAATTGCTATGAGTGCATGGTTTGACTCTCCCCTTGACAGTGATGTGTGTGTGTTTTGTGGCAGTATATTGTGTACATTTGTTGTGTACTCACCAGGCTCTGGGATGTCCTCTAGTCCATATACGCTCACTGGCGGAAGGATGGCCCGCACCTTCTCCTCCCAGGGCCTGAGGTATATTGGCTTGGCAGGAGGGCCACTGCCGGTGTGTTGGCTGTTGATGTAGTCTTGCTTCAGCAGTTTCCGTACCCTCCTGCGCACGTCATACCACCTGTTCTGGATGTCGGTCTTTGTGCGCCGACATGGTGATTGGGCGTTCACCCTGTTGATTATCCTCTCCCACATCTTGGTTTTCTGCGACATGGGGGTCTGTTGGACCAATGTGCCAAACAGCTGTGGCTCTACCCTGAGGATCTCGTCTACCAGGACTTCCAATTCACAATCTAGGAACTTGTGATTCTTCTTGGGGGCATGGTGATGGGTGGTGATGGTGAGTGATGTGTGTGTTGGTGTGCAGGTGAGGGTGTGTGAGTGTGTGTTTTGCTGGGTGTATGTGAGGTAGGTATTTGTTGGTGTGCTGATGGTGTGTGGCTTGTGTGAGGGATGAGCTGTGGGTGTGTGGTTGCTTTCTCTTGGGTGCTGGCAGTGGAATGGCATTTGCAAAGGCTCATGGTAGTGATTTGTGTCCTTTATATAGGTGGAGTTGTGGGTGTGTCTTTGTTCTCTGTCCCCACCCCCCAGTATTTATTGGCTTGGTAATTGCTTGTTTGGCCTTTTTTGGGTGATTTTTCCTTTGTGCTGTTTGTGTATGTTGGAAACGTTCTTGTGACCGAGTCGGACCCTGCATTGGTCTCGTACGGTGTTCTCCGTTTCGTTCACGCTGTGTTTGTGCAGTTTTCTATGCTGCGTACGCGTCGGTCGCGGTGTATTGTGTTGCTTCGGCTCGGTTTTGTATGCGTGTCGGTCGTACGGCTTGTCCTCCGTCCGACTCGCTCGTGGTTTTCGCGCCTTGCATCGTACTTTGCAGTTTGGAGTTCGCGTGTACGTTTCGGTCGGATTTGTTCCGGGTGCGTGTCGGTCGGTTGGATTCGCGTGTTTTTCCGGCCGGATTGCTGTTTTCCGTGCGGCTCGGTCGGTCGACTTGGTTTCGGTACGTGTCGGTCGGATTTTTCGCGCCTTGCATCGTACTTGGCGTGTCGTGCGCCACGGGTACGTGTCGGTCGGTATTTTTTCCGGATCCGAGTCGGTCGGTGCTTTTTCCGGCCCGAATCGGAATCGACCCCTTAGTCTTCCTTGGAGGAAGTGGGTTGTACACTACCAATCACTGCCCAGTGTAGCTCAATATTTGAAAGGGTCAGCCAATCAGGATGAGGCAGTATCTATCCTCACAGCGTGTCTGGCGTAGCTCTCTTTAAAGAGCCCTTCTCACAGCGTCTGTGATGGAAAAATAATTAGGGCACTCTACTGCAGACAAAACTAATCTTCCATCTTGCAGTCATCAGTCTTTTTTTTTTTTTAAACATTTGATTGATTTTACAACCAAGGTGAAATCGGTGTTCCACTGTACATATTGTGTGCACAATACACATCATCATGAACAGTAATACAACGCATCATTATGGCAGCAACATTCAGTCAAGAGGCAGAGCCATAAAATTAGTCGAACCAGAGTTAGCTCCCCCCTCCCTCGCCCGCGCCCCAGATACGTCCCCATTGTATTAACGTGGTTTGCCCCTGTGGATCCATGGCTTATTTGGGCAAGGTTCTAGGTGTATGCCTCTAAAATCTGCCGAGCCTTTCCATATCTTGAAATGTTTCTTGGGGAATCCTCTTGCCATGTAGATTGGACGTTTCATGCCCATGCAAATGTCCAGCCCTTGGCCTATGCCTCTATAGAGGGAGTGGCCACGTCATTCCATGCCCTCGCAATGTCTCTCTTGGCGATAACAAGGCCCAGCAACAGAAGCGCCCTCTGATATCTCATGGCACCCAGATCATCCGTTAAATGGAGGAGCACAATTCTGGGGTCCCTTGGGATTTTCCAGCCCAGCACCCCTTCCAATCCTCCAATCACCACAGAATCCCATCCCAGAAGTGAGAGAAAACAGGACAATGCCAGAAAGGGTGAGACAGAGTTCCCTGGGAGTCCCCGCATCTCAAGCACCCCCCATTGGGTTGCAGTCATCAGTCTTGAACTAAAGTAAATCTAGATGAGCAGTTCACCGTCGAAGTCTTCCACGGACTCCGAAGTCTCGATCTCTTGAGGGCTAGCACATACCACTGTTAGACACTCCCTTTTCATTGGGCCACCCCACCCCTAAGACTCATACATTTCCTTGATGTTAGAGGCACACTTTCTGACTCCTTCTCATCCACCCCCTTCCTGCATAACCCATTGGTCTGGTTTTCCTGTCCTAGCCAGCAGGGTCCCGTCCGTACATGGTCGTAGACACTATGGGCCTCACTCAACAAAACTAGGGAAGACGCACCCTCGGGCACCTTCCAAGAGGAGATCAAGCAAGGTGAGAGTGGTGGAGCTACTTCATCATTGGATAGTAAGTTTGATAAATTGTTGGCAGCGATACATGCCTCCGTGGAGTGCCTGGAGGGGAAGATCGACTCTGTAGCAGTGGAACTCAGTCTTATTCGAGAAGAATCTAGGAAACTGTCACTGCATTGGAGGCCAATGCTCAATCCCTAGCATCCGCTGCACAGGTTACGGACCTTTGCCTCACTGAGCTGGAAACCCAAATGAGGCATTTGGCTGCTCGACTGGATGACCAGAAGTGGAGGGCCCGCTGAAACAATATTCAAGTGGTGGGCCTCCCAGAAAACTTCAAAGCTGATTCTTTGTTGGCCTTTTTTGAGGATTGGTTCAAGGAGGTCGTGGTCCCTGAGGGCCTGTCCAAGCATTAAGCACTGGAGCGGACTCCTCACCCGAGGCGGGGACAATGCCTCATCCAGTAATAGCTCACCTGTTTCACTTCTATGATAGAGACCCCCTTCTATGACAGGCCTGTGCCGTTCGTGGTAGAAAATGACACAGTCTCCTTATTTCCTGACTTTACTCTCCAAATGTAGACCCAGAGGGCCTCGTTTCTTGCAGTTAAGAAAAAGCTGCATAACCTAGGTTTGCTCTATTCCCTGCTGTTTCCTGCACAGCTGAAAGTCCAGGCCGAGGACCGGGTACATTTCATCACATATCTGGCGGTGGCCTGAGACTGGTTGGAGTCAAATGATCAGGGTACAGTACACCCGGTTCTGTCGGAGCACAGGAAGCTACCAAGACCCAGGCAGCACAGATCCCACCGTAGGGGTACCAACCAGCCTACGAAGCTGCAAGCAGCATTTGTGCAGACAAGGGTGGTGGAAACTGCAGCATCCCTCAGGGTGAGCGAGGACTCTTTGCAGTAGGCATCCTCAACCCAACGCAGTTCTACTACTGACTCAGAGGACTCTGTGGTGCGGAGAATGGAGGGTATACTGTCAGAGATCACTCCGGGCATGGCTGAAGACTGGTCTGACTGCCATCTGGTGGGGGTTTGCTGGAGGAGTGCACTGAAGTCTTCCAGGGACTGAGGAGTAGCAGCAGATGCATGATTCTTATTGTTGTTGATTACTACTGTCCTTGGATTTGCATGGGCTGGGTGGGAAGCTGGAGAGGGGAGTCTTGTGAATGTCGTCCCACGGTATTGAATTGCTTATATTCTCTCTCATTCTTCCTCTAACTGAGGTTGTTTCTTCCCCCACGTATTATATACAGTTACAGATTTAGGGCCCGATTACGATGCGGTTTGGAAATCATTCCGACCGAATCGGTTTGGTAATGGTTTCCGACCGACTCGGATCGGGAGAGTCCGACCGACCAATTACGATGCATCCAGATACGATTCGGTCGGACTACCATTGACTTCAATTGGAGCCTATGTTCCGACCGAATGCATAGGCTCCCATTGAAGAAAGGAGTGGCTGGGGAAAATCGGGCACCCTGTGGCGGGCACCCTCTGGTGCGTGCCTCACTGTGCATGGTTGGTAAGGGGGGACCCATGGGTACCCCCACGGGCCCAATTGGGAAAACTCCAGGTGGAGGGGGGCCCCCTGCGTGCCCCCAAAGTCTGATTCCGACTGCCGATTCGATTCGGACGACACGATTGGGAAAGGCTGTCCGAATCCAGCATCGTAATCGGTCGTTCGGAAACGCAGCCCATAGAAACGTACGAGTCTGCTCCATACAGCTCGGTCATTCCAAATGCCGTCGGGTTCGGATTAGGATATTCCTAACGCCTAACTCTCATCGTAATCGGTCGGTCGGAAACCTTTCTGATTCGGTCAGAAAGACACGTTCCCGATCCGATTCGGACGGAGCAAATGCCGCTAGGAGGCCTGCCAAACCGCATCGTAATCGGCCCCTTAGTTTGTCTTACAGTTGGGACTGAGTTGGGCTCCTTAGTGGGCCCTCGGTTAGTCATGGTTTAGACAGGATGTTGTACGTGGTATTCGGACAAAATATTGAGTTGCAGAAATATCAAGTTTTTAATATTGTGACATAGAAATATTGTGTGCAAAAATATCATTGACAAAAACATCGATTTTTTTAAGGTAAGAAATATAGTTTTTAAAGTTTCTTTGTGTGTTCAAATAATATTTTAATTGTATATGTTTTATATTGTTTGTGTATTTGTTGGTAATGTTTTAAATATAGTTTGTAATTTTAAGTTAGTTATATTTTTATTTTTATTGTAAAATAGTAATTCATAGTGTTGGAGTGGGTTGTGTACAGGGTGGGAAGTTAATTAAGTATAATTAATGTTCATATATTTTTTAATTCATATTAATTATTTATTTGATTATTAAGCATGTAAATTGTGTAAATAATATATTTTTAAGTTATATTTTAGGAGTGGGTTGTTGGGTTTGTAGGGGTAAGGTGGGAAGGTAATGAAATAATATTGGATTAATTGTTAATTATTGGTCTATTATTAATTAATTAATTGGTAATTATGTAAACTGTGTTATTATTATAACTTTTTAATTTATATTTTAGGTGTGGGTTGCTGGGTTTGTAGCGGTATAGCATGGAAAGTTGATTAAATAATAATTGACTAATGATAAATTATTGATAAATTATTAATTAATTAATTGTTAAATAATTATGAAAATTGTGTTATTATTATCATTTTTTTATTTACATTTTATGTGCAGGTTGTTGGGTTTGCAGGGGTATAGGGTGGGAAGTTAATCAAATAATAATGTATTTATTATAAATTATTTATGTATTATTAATTATTTAATTGTTAATTAATTATGTAAATTGTTTAATTATAATTTTTAATTTGGATATATTTTAAATGTGCATTGTTGGGATGTGGGACAATAGTGTGGTAATTTAATGAAATATTTCTTAAATAACATTTTTTCTTATATTAATTATTTTAAAAAATTTGAATTATTTTAATTGTCTAATAGTTTTTTTAATGTATATATATATAATTTTAAGTCAATAGCTTTATAATTTTATGAAATTAATACTTGTATTAAAATAAGGTATGTGGTTGAAGTGAAGTACTTTCCCTACTGTTGCACAAACTGGAGTGGGAATAGTAAATTTTACCCCTTCTGAGTCCAATGCTTTCTCTACTGGTGCACAGACTGGAGGGGGAATAGTTAATTTTACCCCTCCTGAGTCTAATGCTTGTCCTACTGTTGCACCGACTGGAGTTGGAATAGAAATTTTACCTCTCCTGAGTCCAATGTTTTCCCTACTGTTGCACTGACTGTAGTGAGAATAGTAAATGTTACCCCCTTCCTGAGTCTAACTCTTTTCCTAATGTTGCACCTGCTGAAGAGGGAATAGCAAATTGTACCCCTTCAGAGTCCTATGCTTTCCCTTTTGTTGCACAGAATGAAGTGGGAATAGTAAAGTTTCCCTCTCCTGAGTCCAACGTTTTCCCTATTGTTGCACCAACTGGAGTGGGAATAGTACAATTTACTGCTCCTGAGTCCAAAACTTTCCCTACTGTTGCACTGACTGGAGTGGGAATAATTAATGTTACCCCTCCTGAGTCCAACACTTTCCCTACTGTTGCACTGACTGAAGTGGGAATAGTATATGTATTATTCCTAGAATTTTATCGTTTTGTTTATATTGGTTTGGATTATATTAATATTTTGTTTCTGTTTATTTAAAATTAAACATTTTGAATTAGTAATGTCTGGAATGTATAATATATTTTTAGTAAAATGTATTATTTTATATTGCTTACTTTTTATACGAAATTAAATTGGTATGTTTTTTACATTTTATCCACTTTATTTGTTACGGTTTTTAATTTAGTGTGTGTATATATATATATATATATATATATACATATATATATATATATATATATATATATACACACATGATAATTGCCTCTTATTTCTCCTTTTCATATTTCTGAGTTGGGTACCTGCACTGGTTGTTTAGTTCACATAATGGCGACTCTATGCCCACTGGGGCTGTATACATTTGTCTCTCACAGTCGCTGCTCTAATTGGCCAACTGTGGCTAGCAGCACCTGCAACGCAGCGTACAGTAAGGGTCTCTCCATAAATAGACTTATGTGGACAGGTTCTATAAGCAGCCTAATCACATGCATCTTTATTGTTTTTCTAAGGCCACACACACGGAACCGAGCCGGTATTTATCCATTTACACTTTTTAGCCTTAACTATCTCTCAACGCCATACTATCAGTTAAGTGCCACTTTTAGGTTACCCACAACTCGAGACATTGCACTTTTCAGTACTGATGCGCCGTGCCAATAATTGTACATACACTTTGTGTAGCGGCTCTGAGGGATCGACTGACTCGAAGTCTTTCTTCTCACTTTACACTACAGAGCCATTTATTATCTTATTTATGTTTGTCACCTTAAACTGTGCATATATAGATTCGTTCTATAACAGTCTTTATTATTTGCAATTATTGTTTTTCAACCACGTGTGTCTAACTTCTATGTCCATTCTGACACATGGTTGCTGTGATAACCTAGTAGAGTGGCTATGCTATATCTTGATGGATTTTCATGGCGCCCGATTTTGTGAGCAAGGCGGCTTGCCATCGAAACGCGTCAAGGCTTTCTTTTGGATTAAAATTCCTTTGTCAAATTTCCACGGAGTCAGCGCCTGTTATTGTGTGATGAACAGGATTGGTGTTATATTAAAGACTTTTCCGGAGTCTCTACGCTGACCCTCCTCGATCAGGAGCACCACGCACCCAGATCTGCATGGTATTTATCGGTAAAGATAACACGGAGCCCCCCGCAGCAAATATTTCCACTCACTTACCGGAGGCCTTCAGACGGGAATACTGCCAATCTTCTGGGTGGCCGGAGGGCGATCGGAATTTCAGGTAAGCTCCCCACTGTCGGTGCTTAGGTATTTGTGAGTGCAGCGAAGTGGCTGATGGGAGAGGTAGTCCCGTAAACGTCTATACGGGCAGTGGATGACAAGGGCATTTCTGATCATCAAGGATGGCCAAGGAGTGGGTGAGAGAGCGGGAAAAGGCAGCAGTAGATATTTTCAATGATGACATGAGTGGTTCATCGGAACAGACAGTCAGAGCGACAGGAGCGCACTCGAAAGGCAATGATCTAACCAAATTACTTCCTGAATTAGAGAAACTACGGAAAACAGAAGTTTCCAAATGGTGGGAGTGCAAGTCACTCCAGCACTATCTGGACTTGGGCCGCATTCCCAGGGGGCTGAGGATACTGGTAGCCCCCACGTATGAAAACCCGGACCCTGACAAGTTGCGCGAGTGGGTGGACAACAGTGCGGAGTCGTCCCAGCGTATGTTACGGATTCTAGTGAAATATGCTACCAGTGATCGGGAAAACATACTTGCGGAAATAGACTCCATATACAAGGAATTAGAGAAATTCGAAAATCAAGACGAAGTCACCAAAATGCAAACTGAAATGGTGAACAGGCTACAAAAATATGAACAATCAATAAAGGAAAGAAAAGCAATAAAATTCCAAAGGGATAAAAACAACTATCTAAACGGAAAAATATACACCTTTTCAAAGAAATTTGAGAACATACGATGACAACAACTATCCACAGCCGTAGGAACCCCAATGATAGTAACAGAGCCTAGTAGCTCAGAATTAAGCTCGGAAATTGACACAGACCTAGAGGAGAATGCGACCAGCACATCAAGTAGAGAAGCGCCCTCAGTAATACAAGAGTTGCGTTTTTTACGGCTGGAGCGCACAATGCACCTCCGACCTCGGCCCCCACGCCAGGAGCAAAAGGGCAGAGAACGATGAGCAGGAGGAGAAAGGACAGACGTTGGGGCGGACAATACAAATATAGGAACAAAACAAACAGCCAGACGTACATGGAGGAAATGATGATGAAAAAAAACATAGACAACACAGTTATTAACCTTACGAACATGGCTCTAGATAATGAAGAACAAAAGATTTTATCCTTGGGTCTCACATTCTGTGCAAAAACTAACTTTGATTATGTTCGGACCCGTGTAGACATTTTCCAATTTGTTAGGAAACTTAAGTTACAAAAGTACTTTTACAACACCACAAAGACCCCTAAAGAGAATGAGGAACTGTGTCATACCACCACAAATCTATCAGTAGAAGATATGATCCTTCTCCAGGATATGAATGAGCTACAATTTGGGGGGTGTGGCTAACCAGCCATCATGGCGGACGCGAGTTCGTAAAGCTCCGACTTCATCCCCTAGTTATCCGGCATATTTCCCCTTTAGTAGCGCCATCATTGCCGGCAATGAGCGAGCCCGAAGCGGTGAGGGGTCGCTGCCGCTGCTGAAACTAACGGAAGGCAGAGGCAGAGGCTGGGGGCGCCATCGATGTTGAGTGCGGCGCTGCGGCCTACCTGTGTGGCGGCGGAGATCAGGCCTGACTGCCCCTGAAGGGAAAAGTGCACCCGGTGAGGCCCACGAGGTGAGTCCACGGAGGCGGCGGCGGTTCTCCGCCCTTCGCTGTGGGGAGCGCTGCGGCCTGCCTGAGAGACCGCTGCGCGAAGTCGGAGGTAAGGACCGGCTGCGCCTCAGAGAGGGAGTGCGCCCGGTGGGGCCTGCGGGGTGAGCCTGCTACGGACAGAGTGGTTCCCCGGCCGAGCCGGGCCCCCCTGCTGCTGGAATCAGTGAGCGCCGAGTGCCGCGACGAGACGATGGCCTGAGGTGGAGGAGGGGCGGACGACTGCGGCTGCCGCCTGACGGTCCCGGGGCCCAGCGCGCCAGGAGTAGTGTCGAGGGAGCAAAGCAGGCACTGATCCCCCGGTGGCCACGAGAGCCGAACTGTTTGAGGGGCTGCAGACAACAGGAGCATCAGCGGTGTGCGCGAGGCCGCCTGGATGGGAGCTGCGGCGCCCTGTGACTCGTCGAGACGACGCAAAGGTGCTGGGCCCTGGGCGGGAAGCTGCAGTGCCTCCATGTAGCTCACGTCCTGCAAAGGCACGCCACACCGCGGACCAGCGGTGATAGGAGGCGATGAACAACAGCGTGTGATGCCCAGCGTGACTCCCTGAGGCCCTGACCCCCTGGAGCGAGTCCCCCGGTTGGACACCCTAGACCGGATTGTTACACCTCAGCCCCGGAGCACAGGCGGCGGAGGGGAGGCCTTGAGCACTCGGGGCGAGGGGAGACGGACAGACTGGAGCCCCGGGCCGTGGCGGTGAAACGGAGTGGCCTGTACCTGGTGCGGAACGAGCACG
The DNA here is from genome assembly GCA_963921515.1 of Calotriton arnoldi. NCBI lineage: Eukaryota > Metazoa > Chordata > Amphibia > Caudata > Salamandridae > Calotriton > Calotriton arnoldi. The sequence goes on along the minus strand of CAWUFW010004308.1, from coordinate 1,502,401 downwards.
CAGTGGATTAGCGCTGCTGTGGCGACCCACTGAAGTGGTGGCATTGCCGTGGGGGCAGTGAGTGAAGGCGCTGGGGCAGTGACTTGCTAAGCCTACTAACTCGCCGTGAGTTGGCACTGCGGGACGGCCACAGACCTGGCCCCCGAGCCGCTGAGAGAATGCTTTGAAAGAGGCAGTGCGGAACCACAACATCCACACGGTGGAGGTGGCCCGTGGAGGTGAGGAGGCGGACACCAAACAACCAAGAAGTAACGGTCACACGTGGAGAGATACAGCACCGCCTGGTGAAGTTGTAGGTCACTGCACCGCAAGAAGTAAAAAGGAGGCGCATTGCTGGGGGCCTGTGAAGTGGTGGCGCTAGTACGGAGGAGATCTCACCCCGCTGCCCCGTAGGCGAATGCTGACAGCGGAACAGCTTGTGATGGGCCGAATGCGGGCGAAAATACAACAGGGACCTCTGCGTGCGGGGGGGTCGGACCCTGTCCGCATACGAGAGGAGGGAGAGATGGAGCTGGCATCCGCGGCGGTGGCCGCCAAGCTCGACTCGGTGCTAGCCGCGGTGGAGAAACTTGGGACTGCACTAGATAACACCAGGACCTCTCTGGAAGCCCGAATCGATAAGGTAACGTCGGACTTCACACTTTTACATGCTGATCATCGGAAACTGGCCGAGAAGGTGACCGCTCACGATCAGACACTCAAAGAACTCCAGCCCGTCACCCAAAGTCATGCGGCGGCGCTGCAGGACATGATCGGCCGTGTGCACGCCTTGGAGGATAGAGTCGAAGACGCGGAGGGGGGCTCCCGCCGCAACAATGTACGCGTAGTGGGACTACCGGAGGGAGAAGAAGGGAGAAACCCGGAACAGTATACCGAGCACTGGCTAAAGGAACTGATGCCCCCAAGAACGCTGTCGCCCCAGTTCGTGGTGGAGAGGGTGCACCGCGTACCGGCACAGAAACCACAGCCGGGCGCCAGGCCCCGCCCGTTCCTCTTAAGATTTCTCAACTACCGGGACAGGGATGCGGTGCTACGCGAAACCCGGAAACTGGGCAACCTCAAAGTGAGCGGCAGCCAAGTGATGATGTTCCCTGACTACACTGCCCTTGTGCAGCGCCGCAGAAGCAACTACATGGCGGTAAAGCGCCAACTCCGGGAACTGGAGTTGCCCTACTCCCTCCTGTTCCCAGCTCGACTGCGGGTGGTTGCAAAAGGAGAGACCCGCTTCTTTGACTCCACGGCAGAGACGTGGGACTGGCTAGAGGAGACGGGCCTCTGGACAGGAAAACGACCCTCTGGCCAAGATGAGGGCAGACCCGCAGGCAGAAGACCGAGTAGACGGCCCATACCCACATGGCGGCTCCAGGTGACCGCACTGGAAGACCCGGAGTTTCGCGCGTCGCTGGGGACGGCTATTCTCACATATCTTGAACTCAACGAAGATACGGCCAGTAACGCCCTAGTGGAATGGGACACCCTTAAGGTAGCGGTTCGGGGACACTGTCTGGGGGCCACATGGAATATACGCAGGCAACTATCACTTTCCCTCGCCCGCCTAGAATCCCGACTGTTACAGCACGAGGGTGGGAGGGAGGAAGCGGGTGGATGCTCGACCCAACTGGCCGAATTACGCGCCCAACACGCGGAACTCTTAGAGCAGCTGCGGTGTCATAACTACGCGGCACACACGGCACGCACCCACGCCTCAGCTGACCGGGCAGGCCGCCTACTGGCCTGGCTGCTAGCACAAGAAGATAAGCGGGCCCCGATTGGCGCCATACGAATACCGGACGGCACACTAGTGCACACACAAAGTGAAATACACAGGGCAATGACAGATCATTATACACAACTGTACCGCTCCCGGGGACGCTGCTCTGACAGTGACCTAGCAAGATTCCTAGACCCGGTCCAATTACCCACGGCCTCAGCCACCCAGCAGGCCGCACTCAATGGCCCTCTTACATTGGAAGAGATTGGGGACGCAATTGGCGCTATGGCATCAGGGAAAACGCCAGGTCCGGATGGGCTGCCGGCCGAATATTATAAGGCCTACAGAGAGTCCTTAGTGCAGCCCCTCCACAAGCTATACACGACCGCACTGGCGGAGCACACACTGCCCCCCTCGATGAGAGAAGCCTACCTGGTGTCCTTACTGAAACCGGGCAAGGATCCCACGTCCCTTGGTTCCTACAGACCCTTGGCGTTATTGAACGTGGACTGCAAACTCCTTGCCAAGCTCCTGGCGGACCGATTGGCGCTTGTGGTCCCGGGGTTAATACACACGGACCAGAACGGATTTGTCCCCAAGCGGAGCACGTCATTGAACCTGCGACGATTTTTCAGGGTGGCAACAGACAGCGTACACGCCTGGCCTAAGGCAGGGTGCCTCATGTTAGACTTAGAGAAGGCATTTGACTGCATGGAATGGGGCTTTCTGGCGGGAGTGCTATTGAAATACGAGCTAGGCCCTGACTTTCTTCAGATGGTTGGTCTACTCTACAGAGCCCCCACAGTCCGCGTGCGACTGGGACCGTATATCTCTGACGCCATACCGGTGTGCAGGGGCACCAGACAGGGGTGCCCCTTGTCACCCTTGTTATTTGCGCTGGCCATAGAGCCGCTGGCGGCCAGATTGCGAGATGTGGCAGGAGGGGGCATACCGCTGGGAGACGCGGTGCACCATGTGTCCCTGTACGCGGATGACCTGCTGGTTTACGTGCGAGACGTAAATAATATACCAGCGCAGCTGGCAACCATCCTTCAGGATTTCGCTGTCCTCTCGGGGCTCCGGGTCAACGTGGGTAAATCCTGTCTCTATGCGTTTCGGGAGGGACTTCAGGACCCAGGGTACACGCTCAATGATACACAGGTACAGTGGCAAGAATGTACTTTTCGGTACCTGGGGATTCAGATATATCGCCAACCCAAAGATCTGATGGATGGCAATCTGGGGAGGGCAGTGACGGCCATTCAGTCGCAAATGTGCTTCTGGGGCGCGCTCCCATTGACGGTCACAGGTAGAGTGGCGCTGACCAAGATGGTGATTCTCCCTAGGCTCCTGTACTACTTTGTGAATTTACCTCTCTATGTTCCGGCCGCCTTCTTCACCACGTTTACTAAACTGCTCCGGGATTTTATATGGGGGCTGCACGGCACAGGGTGGAGTTGACGAAACTGTACCTGCCAACTGACCAGGGGGGGCTAGCGGTACCTTGCTTTGAGCATTATTATCTGGTAGCCCAGATACAATGGATAGCCAGATGGCTCGCGGACAGAGACAGGGATGATACCACAACCACACAACCACCGTATTCGTTAGCACACATAACCAGCCTCTTCCACCCAGCTGCTAGGACTGCGCGGCCGGCACCGCTGCTGCTGGCAGTGGCGTACCGGTGCTACCGTAGATGTCTATACCTCACAAGAGACGTCGTCCCTTATGCACCCGCGATACCATTGGAGGGCTCCCCTAGTGGACCGGGGGTACTATCAGCAGTGTCCCTCGCGGACTGGCGGGCAGCGGAGGTACAAACCCTGGGAGATTTATACAGGGACAGTGCGCTTATGTCGTATGACTCCTTGGTGGCTGAAGAGGGATTACCGCCAGGGCAGTTTTTAATGTATCGTTCACTGTTGGCAACGCTAACGGACAGATGGGGAGACATGCACACGGAGCCGACCCAATACCTCACTATTCAGTATCTCCATGTTATGGGAAGGGGCAGACACCTGGTTCGCTGGTTCGCGTTGTCACTCCGAACACATGTAGCGGTCAAACTGGATCCACTCCGCCAAAAATGGGAACTGGACTTGGGGCGACATCTAGCGGATAAGGAGTGGGAAAAGATTCTTAGAAGCCCGGTGTGCATACCCAGGAACATGCGATTTCGACAAATACAACTATTTATTCTACACAGAGCGTATCTCACACCTGAACTAATAAATAGGTACTTTCACCGTACTGACGCAGTGTGCCCCAGATGTGATGAACCTGGAGCCGGGTTGATTCATATGCTCTGGAGCTGTCCCAGCATACTCACCTATTGGCGCGAAATCCGTGGGCTCTTGCAACAGTGCACGGGCCACGACCTGCCCTTTGAATGGACGGTAAGCCTACTCCATCATTTCAGGCGAACCCCAGCCACAAAGGTTACCTCTCGGTTCCTGGACTTGGGATTAGTGGTAGCTAAGCGGCTCCTGACCAAACGCTGGAAAGCGAGAGACCCCCCACATACACAGGCATGGCGGTACTCACTATTAGCATGGGCTAAGGCAGAAGGCATCGCCCTTCGGTGGGAGGAAACACTGGGGTTACGGCAGGAGCCCATAGCAGCCAGCTGGGAGGGATTATATCGTAGTCTGCAAAATGGGGAGGAAGACCTTACAGGGAGCCCATCCACGTAGAAAGGCAGTGAATGATGGCCAGCACCCTGGCAGTACCCTGCTGTATTGTTCCTTACACAACTGTGATATGCGGATTGTCTGGGGTGAGGGCTGGCGAGGAGAGGCGCAGACAGTGTGGTGGCTGCGGTCGTGTAGTCCCGGGAGGGAAGCATTAGGGAGGAACATTGCAAATGGGTCGGTCAATGCTGCTGTTGTTGTTGTTATCACTATTATTCTTACGTTGTCTCAACTTTGCTATCTGTTTAACCAGCCGCATTATATGAACTGAAAGGACTTTAAACAATGACATGTCGACAAAATGCCTGAACTGATCCAATAACCTCTGCCTGGACACGTTGGGCCGCACATGTTGGACCGACTTATTACTAGCTAAGAGGCCCTGCAGATATCATTAACATGTAATGTAATACTCCACACCTATAACAGGGATATGTATATTGAGGTATAGCAGAGGGATAGATATGTACAATTGTATACCGACTGTCTGTTGCCTTTCATGCCTATGTTCATATTTACAAATACAATAAAAACAGATTCAAACAAAAAAATGAATGAGCTACAATTTGGAGAACCTGTGATCGGGACTTCACCCCTTTCAAATCTAAATCAGTATTTCTACCCAAAATGTCAAGAGATGGGTTGGATATTTTTGCTGAACATGTGATCAAAGACCTCAAGCAACTGGCAATTCACTCCAGTAAAGATTTCACACGAACAGATCACAATCGCAGGACACAATATACCAACCTTATCAAGAAAATCAAAGAACGGCAAGACATAGTAGTACGCTGGTCAGATAAGGGAGGCAACGTTGTGCTCTGGCCGTTGGAAATGTACAACAAGGAGGCACTAAAACAACTCCAAGAAAGGGAGTGCTATTGTCGAGTAAGCCCTACCACCATCCAAGGAACCAAAGAGAAATTCCATGCTGCACTCTATGAATGGAGAGGTGTAGGATTAATTTCCAAACAAGAACTGGACTTTTTGAAAACGGATTATCCCATCACACCACAATTGTATCTTATACCTAAGATACATAAGCATGCAAGCAATCCCCCTGGTAGACCTATTATATCTGCCATAGGGGGATTATTCGAGAACACTTCAAGATATATTGACTTTTTTCGACAACAATTTGTACGTGAACTTCCCTCATACATCAGGGACACAGGGGATTTTCTAACTAAGATCTACAATGTGGCTTGGAAAAATCACTATGTACTTATGACACTTGATGTCAATACACTCTATACGAGTATCAGGCATAGGGATGGCTTGAAAGCTTTGGCATACTACCTTGGCAAGAGACCCATGCACCTATTTCAGCATACGCAAATGCTGCTCCAAATGACTGAATGGTGCCTTGATAATAACATTTTTATTTTTGATCAACTGACTTACAAACAACTACAGGGCACAGCCATGGGTACCTGCTTCGCCCCCAGCTATGCGAACCTGCATATGGGCTGGTGGGAGGAGCAGGTACTCATGACCACTTTCGGTAGAGAAATGTCTGAAAATGTCATATTGTATGTCAGATATATTGATGACTTGTTTTTTCTTTGGCAAGGCTCCCAAGACTCAGCATGCAGATTTGCATTAGATCTCAATGCCAATAATTTGAATCTGTCATTTACCTGCAACACAAGTACAGAATCTATACACTTTCTTGATTTAGAAATATTTGTGGAAAACGATCAGCTGCACTCTAGAACATACAGGAAGCCAACTTCAGGCAATTCTATATTGCATGCGAACAGCTTCCATCCCACTAAACTCAAGGAAAGTATTTCCTATGCTGAGTGCCTTCGGATGAAGCGTAACTGCAGCACTACAGAGAGTTTACAGGGAGCAACCAATGACCTCTTTTTTAGGCTCAAGTCACGTGGGTATAGCTCAGAAACACTAAGGTCAGCCCAGGCTAAAGTTTCACCTATCAAGAGAGAAGACTTATTATTCAATCAATCTAATAGCAAGAGGAAGAACGCTATCACATCAGCAGGTACCCCTAGACTCATCACAGGTTACAACGCATACCACACTAATCTCCGTAAGATTCTTTACAAAATTTGGCAGATAGTCAGAAGCGATCCAGTCATTGGCACCAACATTGCTCGAGTCCCTCCTATATCCTTTAGGAGAGCCAAATCATTACATAATGAATTAGTACAGAATTCACCTATGATTAAAAAGGGCACAGATTGGCTGAGGACACATAGGGGTTTTCAAAGGTGTCACAAATGCAAAGCCTGCCGTCATGGTATTAACACCAAGATGGTACAAACACCTTTCAGACAGACACCCTTTGAAATCCGAGGAAGCTACACCTGCAAAAGCGACTTTGCAGTCTACATCTTACAATGTACCTGCAATAAAAAATACGTGGGTAGTACCATACACCCCGTACATGTAAGAATTCTACAACACCTCAGGGCGATAGCCAACGACGATCCGAACTACCCTGTAGCTAGGCATATCAATCTGTGCCATGGGGGCAATGCGAGAGACCTATCCTACTTTGTGATTGACACCATCCCCAAGATCTTAAGGGGAGGTAACAGACAACTGGCACTTAGAAGGTTGGAGTCTAGATACATCCTCCTGATGAACTCCAAAATTCCGTTTGGATTGAATGCTGATGAAGCACTATCAGTGCATTTATAAGCTGCTGCTTGTCCCGCGCTCTCTCTCCCTGGACACTCCCGGGTCTATGGAACATCTTATTTCACTTCACGTTAGTCACTTTGGCATCTTGCATCACATGATAATTGCTTCTTATTTCTCCTTTTCATATTTCTGAGTTGGGTACCTGCACTGGTTGTTTAGTTCACATAATGGCGACTCTATGCCCACTGGGGCTGTATACATTTGTCTCTCACAGTTGCTGCTCTAATTGGCCAACTGTGGCTAGCAGCACCTGCAACGCAGCGTACAGTAAGGGTCTCTCCATAAATAGACTTATGTGGACAGGTTCTATAAGCAGCCTAATCACATGCATCTTTATTGTTTTTCTAAGGCCACACACACGGAACTGAGCCGGTATTTATTCATTTACACTTTTTAGCCTTAACTATCTCTCAACGCCATACTATCAGTTAAGTGCCACTTTTAGGTTACCCACAACTCGAGACATTGCACTTTTCAGTACTGATGCGCCGTGCCAATAATTGTACATACACTTTGTGTAGCGGCTCTGAGGGATCGACTGACTCGAAGTCTTTCTTCTTACTTTACACTACAGTGCCATTTATTATCTTATTTATGTTTGACACCTTAAACTGTGCATATATAGATTTGTTCTATAACAGTCTTTATTATTTGCAATTATTGTTTTTTAACCACGTGTGTCTAACTTCTATGTCCATTCTGACACATGGTTGGTGTGACAACCTAGTAGAGTGGCTATGCTATATCTTGATGGATTTTCATGGTGCCCGATGTTGTGAGCAAGGCGGCTTGCCGTCGAAACACGTCAAGGCTTAATTTTGGATTAAAATTCCTTTGTCAAATTTCCACTGAGTCAGCGCCTGTTATTGTGTGATGAACAGGATTGGTGTTATATATATATATATATATGTAAGGGGAAAGCTCCAGCTTTTCATCCGACTTCGTCCACCAGTTGGGGTTGGTGCGAGCAGGCGGGCGCTGGACCCGCTATTAATTTGCAGAATCCTTCAGTTTCACAACAAAAGGTAAAGTTGCACTCAGGATAATTTTAAAGATTGAAATTTATTGATTGACGCGTTTCAACCTCAAGGTCTTTGTCAAAGTCACCGTGAGGTTGAAACGCGTCAGTAAATAAATTTCAATATTTAAAATCTTTAAAATTATCCTGAGTGCGACTTTACCTTTTGTTGTGAAACTGAAGGATTCTGCAAATATATATATATATATGTATATATATATATATATTTACATATTATCTACTGGCGGTCGCCAGTAGATAGTTATAGTTAGGACCTATTTTCCATAGGAAATCCGCAACATTCTATTTGAAATAACTCTTGCGTCGGTTGACGAATCTTCGCGAAATTTTCAAACTTTATGGCCCACTCCGGTCCGCTCCTATCCTGAAAGTTTCGGGGTGATTCGTCAAGCGGGGGCCGAGAAAAAAGGGGGGTCCCAAAACGTGTTTTCCCCATTCATTTTCCCATAGGAAACTTTAGCCACGGCTACAGCCCGAACTGCTGAACGGAATTACACCAAATTTGGCAGAGAGGTAGTTCTTGGTTCAGAAAGAACCCTTTTTGTTAGATGGTGTAAATCCGTTCAGTAGTTGCTGAGAAAATCAAAAGGAAAATCACATATATATCTATGGCCGCGTCGGATTCGCGCACCCTGAGCGCACCCTGCGCGCACCCTCCCGATCACGAGCTGCATGCTAATTGGCTTTCAAGTGGCTGTCAACACTCCAAATCAGGAAGTGTTGGCAGCCATTTTGTCCCTCGGTAGAACCGAGGCACAAGAAACAAGTGCGCAAAACGCGGGATGCGCTTAGGGTGCGCGGATCCCGCCGATAAAAAAAAAATCGAAGCGCGGTCTCCCGCGCTTCGATGCTAATTTGCCCCCGGGTGGGCCAAGTCCCGGGGGCAAGCGGGGGTTGGTTTTAATTTTATGTGGGGGCCTCTAAGGCCCCCAAGCCCGGGGACTGCCACCCCGGGGCTTTAAAAAAAATGGTGTGGGAGGGCTCTCCGCCCTCCCGCAGCCCCGGGGACCGCCACCTCCCCGGGGCTTCTTTTTTTTTGTATTCACCTGTGTGGGGGCTCCAGCCCCCACACGCCCGGGACCGCCACCTCCCCGGGGCACTTAGAAAACAAATGTGGGGGTCCGTTTCGGACCCCCGAAGCCCCGGGGACCACCACCTCCCCGGGGCTGTGCAATTGAAGGGAGGGGGGCCGCGCGGCCCCCCTCCTGGAGCCTGTGGTGGCCCTGGGGACCACCAGGGCCGGCTTCTGCAGTGTCCCGGGGTGCCTACCCCCGGGACACTGCTGTTTGCAATGGCAGGACGGGAGCCTCGCGGCTCCCGTCCTGTCATTGCAAACTTGCTGCTTCATTGAAGCGAGAGCAGGGAAACCTCCTCTCGCTTCAATGAAGCAAAGCAGATTGCTTTTCCATAAGGGGAGCTGCATGTCAGCAGCTCCCCTTATGGAAAAGCATGCCGGCTCCCGCAGGACGCGGGGAGCCGGCGGGACCGTGCTGGAATTGGGGACCCCCCACGGTCCCCAACGAGTGGCCAGGCCCCGGGGGATGGGGTCCCCGGGGCTATTAGTGGCCTGGGAGGGAGGCCACGCAGCCCCCCTCCCCAAAAAAAAATAAAAAAAATTTAAAACGGAAAGGCCGGCCCCGGGGGATGGGGTCCTCGGGGCCTTAAATGGCCTGAGGAGGGGGGCCACGCAGCCCCCCTCCAAATATTTAAAATTAAAAAAAAGAGGGCATGGCCCGGGGGATGGGGTCCCCGGGGCCAAAAGTGGCTGAGGGAAGGGGGGCCACGCAGCCCCCCTCTCATACAAAAAAAAAAAGACCGGCATCGTGCCGGAGGCCCCGCCCCCTCCCTGCAGCTCTCCGCCCTCCCGCAGCCCCGGGGACCGCCACCTCCCCGGGGCTTCTTCTTTTTTGTATTCACCTGTGTGGGGGGCTCCAGCCCACCCACACGCCCGGGACCGCCACCTCCCCGGGGCACTTAGAAAACAAATGTGGGGGTCCGTTTCGGACCCTCGAAGCCCGGGGACCACCACCTCCCCGGGGCTGTGCAATTGAAGGGAGGGGGCCGCGCGGCCCCCTCCTGGAGCCTGTGGTGGCCCTGGGGACCACCACCCCCAGGGCCGGCTCCTGCAGTGTCCCGGGGTGCCTACCCCCAGGACACTGCTGTTTGCAATGGCAGGACGGGAGCCTCGCGGCACCCGTCCTGTCATTGCAAACTTGCTTGCTTCATTGAAGCGAGAGCAGGGAAACCTCCTCTCGCTTCAGTGAAGCAAAGCAGATTGCTTTTCCATAAGGGGAGCTGCATGTCAGCAGCTCCCCTTATGGAAAAGCAATGCCGGCTCCCGCAGGACGCGGGGAGCCGGCGGGACCGTGCTGGGATTGGGGACCCCCCCACGGTCCCCAACGAGTGGCCAGGCCCCGGGGGATGGGGTCCCCGGGGCTATTAGTGGCCTGGGAGGGGGGCCACGCAGCCCCCTCCCCAAAAATAAAAAAACGGAAAGGCCGGCCCGGGGGGACGGGGTCCCCGGGGCCTTAAATGGCCTGAGGAGGGGGGCCACACAGCCCCCCTCCAAATATTTAAAATAAAAAAAAAAGAGGGCATGGCCCGGGGGATGGGGTCCTCGGGGCCAATATAGGCCCAGGGAAGGGGGGCCAGGCGGCCCCTTCCCGTTTTATTTTAATAAAAAAAAAAAAATCCTCAGGCCCCGGGGGATGGGGTCCCCGGGGCCAAAAGTGGCAGAGGGAAGGGGGGCCACGCAGCCCCCCTCCCATACAAAAAAAAAAAGACCGGCATCGTGCCGGAGGCCCCGCCCCCTCCCTGCAGCAGTCTGCAAACGCGCCCCCTGGCGCGTTTTGAGAAGGGGAAGTAATTCCCCTTGAATACTGGGGGTCCCTGGGGGCCAACTAGCCCACCAGGAACCTCCAGTATGCGCCAGGGACCTGCGTTGCAGAGAGGTGTACAGAGGCCAAGCCCCTTTTTACACCTCTCTGCAACGCATCTCTGTGGCGCTTTTTGGAGGTACATGGTGGGCTAGTTGGACTCCAGGGACCCTCAGTATTCAAGGGGACTTAATCCCCCAACTTAAAACGCGCCACGGGGCGCGTTTGCACAGTGGTGAAGGGAGGGGGCGGGGCTTCAGGTGACATGTGTGCAAACAGGCCCCGTGGCGCGGTTTAAGATGGGGAATTAAATCCTCTTCAATCCTGAGGGTCCCTGGGGGCCAACTAGCCCACCAGGTACGTCCAGAAAGCGCCACAGAGCTGCGTTGCAGAGAGGTGTAAAAAGGGGCGTGGCCTCTGAACACCTCTCTGCAACGCAGCTCCCTAGCGCATACTGGAGCTACAGGGTGGGCTAGTTGGACCCCAGGGACCCTCATGATTCAAGGGAACTTAATCCCCCAACTTAAAACGCGCCACCGGGCGCGTTTGCACAGGGGTGAAGGGAGGGGGCGGGGCATGTTATTGTTAGAAATTAGCATTTAAAAACCTTTGAAATTCACTTAAAAAACCATAGGTTTCAGGCACGTTATAGTTAGAAATTAGCATTTAAAAAACCTTTGAAATTCACTGAAAAAACCATAGGTTTCAGACACGTTATAGTTAGAAATTAGCATTTAAAAAACCTTTGAAATTCACTGAAAAAACCATAGGTTTTAGGGACAGTTATAGTTAGTTGGACATTGCACTCATACAAAACCCGTGAAATTCCCCCGTTATAGTTAGTTCAGGTAACTATAACTTGCGCCCCGCAATGCACTGCTGATGACGTCACATATTACATCACTCATGACATGGTCAGTGACATCACTGATGACATCACTGATGACATCTCAAATGACATCACTGATGACATCATCCATGTGATAATTTGATGCATCTTCTCACACCCTAATATAACTTTTGATACACCCACTGTAAATTACAGACTGCCATTGTCAAAACCATAGACACTCCAACACCAATTACTATATACACACTTACTGATTCTTAGGTCTACCCACACACATCTACTCACTCACCCGTACAGTCACTCAAACTTATAGTCACTCAGTACAGGACTATTATATGCACTCATACACCTATATAAACACTCACACACCGCCACTCATCCATAGAGGTACTCACACACCTAGTCAGTCATGCAAAAAATTAAGCACACACCCATTTACTCACCTATACAGTTATACACACACCAACTCACTTACTCATACAAATACTAGCACATTCTTCAGTGATGTCATCAGTGATGTCACTGACCATGTCATGAGTGATGTAATATGTGACGTCATCAGCAGTGCATTGCGGGGCGCGAGTTATAGTTACCTGAACTAACTATAACGGGGGAATTTCACGGGTTTTGTATGAGTGCAATGTCCAACTAACTATAACTGTCCCTAAAACCTATGGTTTTTTCAGTGAATATATATATATATATAAATATGCTTCAATCCTTTCTCGGTGAGGAGATGGATAACCAGCCACACCAACAGAGCTTGAGTTCACAATTGTTTTATTAATCGGCACAAACTAAACAAGACGCGTTTCGACCTACATTGGTCTTGGTCACATGATCACAGTATCCCGGCAACCAGAATAAATACCACGTCACACAGGACGCGCCCGACTGATATAAACAAAATACTTTAAGATAATAGTGTCTATTTCTGCTTCCACCTTGATAATTAATCAATTTCGTTTTGTCAAAGATAAATTATATTTCACACGGAGGATTGTAAATATTATACATCTCTATGAAACGTGTGTGCCTAGGTCATATTTACAGACATGATTCTGGTTATTTAATTTAATACATGGTTTAAGTTTGTGTCAATACGCAGATGCATAGGGTGTATCAAATCATGAGAATATATCAGTTTATATCTAATTCATAGTAAGTTCACACAGAATAAAAGTATTGTACCTTATTGGTAATGACAAACATCTTTGTATGGGAGTGTGGAAAACACTCATAAGGGTTGGGCCCATCAGAACCTTTTATATAATATTAACGTCAATTAAGCTCAAGTAGTTTTGATATAGTTAATTAATTGTTTCAACCGTTTGGTCCTTGATTACCAATCGGTCCTTACCACTGTGCCCACTAGTAAGAAGTAAGGGTTTCCAAATACAGAGACCCTCCTTCGTGCAGTTTAACTCCCTGGGTGCCATTCTCCCAATTTTGAAGAACCTTAACAAACCTCCCTTGATTCTGCAAGACAAGATAATATTATTAATCCTAGGCAGGGTGATCACATGATCACATATTCTATCAACAACAAAATATGCCAGGGAAAAAGAAAACAGACAACAAAAAATATATATATTAACTTCATAAAAGGAGTTCTCGGGGAACTGTGTGGGTTTACGGGGAATTGCTTCATCCTGTCTACAGATGTGTATATAGTTCTTCGTCGTTATTCATTCCATGGGGAATCAAGCATCCTGCTTGCATGATATATCTAGACTCTAGTCTGCGTAGTGCAGAAATCCTATCCCCCCCTCTGGTGTGTCTAAGTATAGTGTGAATGCCAAAAAACGTTGCTTTCGTCCAGTCCTCATCATGATATTCTCAAAAATGCCTTGCTGTATTATAGCTCATGTCAGTGTTAGTGATCGCTCGCTAGTGTTCCAATATCCTTTTTTGTACTGAGAAGGTCGTTGAGCCTATGTACCATTTGTCACAAGGACAAGTGATGACATACACTACAAAGTCAGTCTTGCATGTGATGAATTTGGATATTCGGCGGCAGATCCTTCTCACACCTCGCCGCCAAGACCTGGAACACCCTTCCACTAAGCCTACGAAAGACCCAAGACCTGCTGACCTTCAGGAGGCTACTCAAGACCTGGCTGTTCGACCAGTAGCAGCATCCCCCCCCCGTCCCTCTCCCCAGCGCCTTGAGACCCTCGCGGGTAAGTAGTGCGCTCTACAAATTCTGTGATTGATTGATTGATTACGACATTTCTTTTTTATTCTTTCCAGTGTGACCTCTTGGACAGTTACACTATGTTTACCTGCTTTACAATGCCCACATATTTTAAAACCTTTTTTTTGATAAAGCCAATTCAAATTTTTAGGTGTTAGATGGCTGTGTACTAGCATGTCCTTCAAGGAGAGGTTACATTGAAAAGTAATGCTGGGAGTGACCCAATTCTAGCTTTCAATAAGTTGTCTTGTGTAAGTATTGCCCATCTTTTTTTCAATATTTTCCTCAAATGTGTCGATTAAATTTAGTGATAAAGTGTATGGGTTCGCTGTTGGGTTCCATGTTTTGTTCTAACCTCGGGTGTAATGTTTCCTCTCTAGTTTTAGAATCTGCTCTTTCGCTCGGTTTCTTGTGGGCTTTGTGAGGATATTTTCTTGCTACCAATCGTTCAGTCATTTTTTTGTAGCTTAAATCTGAGCTGCAATTTCTTCTTGCCCTCAGAAATTCACTATACGGAATGCTCCAGCAAAAGCTGCGAGGATGGTAACTGTCTGCATGTAAAATTGAATTGCCAGCCGTGTCTTTCCTAAATAGTTCAGTGTGTAGGTTGCCCTCATTTATGGTTAATCTGATGTCTAGGAAGTCAATTGTGCTCCTTCTGTATTGCATGATAAATTTAAGATTCACCTCAATCTCATTCAGTTTACCAAAAAAGACGTTTAAATCAGTTTCATTACCTTCCCAAACAAAAAAGATGTTGTCTATGTAACGCAGCCACACACTAATGTCATCTGCCCATTTACTAAGTTCATTCCCCCAGAGCGCCTGCTCCTCCCACCAGCCCACCGCCAAATTGGCGTAACTGGGGGCGAAGCAGGTGCCCATCGCGGTGTCTTGTATTTGTTTGTAAAGGGTATTCTCAAACAGAAAGATATTCTCTTTCAAACAAATGTTAATCATTTCTAATAACATCTGCGTATGGTGTAGGACAGTGACATTCCTTGTCCTTAGAAAATATCTGCATGCATTCATACTGTCATCATGCCTGATGCTGGTGCAGAGGCTCTCTACATCCACACATACTAGCCAGCACTTATTCTTCCAGCACAGATTTTGTGTTTTCAGAATAAAATCTTTTGTATCTTTAATGTGAGAATTAAGATTTCGTACAAAGGGTGAGAGAAAGTGGTCAACGAAAATAGATGTATTTTCGAACAGACTGTACTTAGAGGAAACAATTGGGCGACCTGGTGGATTATTACAGTCCTTGTGTACCTTAGGTAACAAGTATAACGTTGGAATCTAAGTGTCTCATTTTTCAGGAACTGTAATTTGTCCCAGTTTAGGAGCTGGTCCTCATTTTTAAGATAGACATATTAAACATTAAATATATTAACATGTAACAGTAATATAATGTAAATTAAATATACTTAAATGATATAAAAATATATATATAAATATTTACTTAGGTAAACAAACACACACACATATGTGTGTATGTTTATTTACACATATAAAATATAAAACTATTATTAAAATAATAATTGTAATTTATATTATAATTTACTAATTCTTTTCAAATTTAATAATATGACAAGTATATGTAAATAAACATACACACATATGTGTGTGTGTGTGTGTATGTGTTTGTTCACCTAAGTATATATTTATATATACATTTTTATATCATTTAAGTATATTTAATTTACATTATATTACTGTTACATGTTAATATATTTAATGATTACTATGTTTAACTATATATAACTTAAAAAATGATAATTATACTTTTGTATATATTTTTCAATATTAGTGTAAAATGATATTTTTTTGATATTTTTGGCATTTACATTATAGGTATAGGAAAACTATATTTTTTGCTTGATATTTTTGACACAATATTTTTTACAACGATATTTAGGATTTAGATATTTTGTCTGTGAAACATTGTATGTCACAGTCTTTGGAGGGGTGTTGGGGGTTTGTATGTTTGTTTTTATTGTGTTGTTTTCTTTTTCTATTAAGGTACATGTAGCACCGAAACTCTGGTATGTGCTTTGTATGAGGGGCCCAAAACGCCTTTGGGCGGGAGGTGGGATTACTCTGTGAATATGTGCCCAGACTGGTCCTCATGGCATCTGAGAGTAAGCTGATCACGTGGAACGTGCAGGCCTCTCCACCACCTCTAAACGCTATAATGTTCTCAACTACCTGAAGCGCAGGGGTTCGTCGATTGCGTTCTGCAGGAGTCCCAGTTTACGGGCCTGAGGGTCTGGCCTTCTGTAGAACATGGAGGGCCCAGCTCTATGCTATTGTTTATTTGGCTTTTACATGGGGAGTATTGGTTTGGATCCGGCCTGGGTGCCTTTCCAGTTGCACAGATTGTTATCAGACCCTCATGGACGATATGTACTGGTGCTAGGTCGGTTGGATGGCAGGGACACTGCTCTCTTGAAGATTTATGCTCCAAACATGGACCAAACTACCTTCTTGATTAGTTTGGCCCACCTACTACCATTGATGACCTTCTACTTGAGGATAGTGGGGGGTGACTTTAATTGTGTGGCCGATCTGGGATTAGATAGATCTAACCCCCCTTTGCGTACAGCGCTGGCACATAAACCGTCAGAGGCTGCTCACTCCTGGGTTGAACAGTGGGCCCTCATTGATTGTTGGAGGGCACGAAACCCAGATGCCCGTGAATATTCCTACTGTTCCGGCTTACACACTCTGGAGATGTGGCTTGAAAGGGTTTATTGTTGTGGGATGTCTTACGGTAAGCTGGTTTCTGCAGAATATTTTGCGAACACGCATTCCGACCACTCCCCTTTGTTGTGTTCCTTTCTATGGTCCCCACCCAGGCCAAGGGTTCCCAGCTGGCGTTTTTATCATACATTGCTCGAGGACCCGGCCTTTCAGACCTCCCTGGGTGCGCAGATTTCTACCAATTGGCTTGATAACAAGAGATTGACATCCTCGCCAGGGGTGGAATGGGAGGTCATGAATGTGGTGGTTTGGGGTTTCTGTATCTCTAGTAAGATCGGGGTATATGCTCAACTACACTCTGATATACTGTGGCAGGAGGCAGTCCTTGATGGATTACCCCAGACCCTGGTGGGATCTCCGAAGGATAGGGAGCATATTTTAGAGGAGTGTGAGTCACTATTTGCCCCTACTGACCACCTACGGCACTTTGATTATAAAACCTACATGAACGGGGCTCACGTCGAGAGAGATAAGTCAGGCAGAATGCTTGCCTGGCTTTTACAAAGTGAGGAGAGAGGGCATACCATTCTCCAAATGAGCAATAACTTGGGGTTATGTATTCTTGCAAGAGGGGATTAATGCTGCATTCCTTCATTACTATCGGGACCTGTACTCCGATAGAACTGGGGTTAGTGAGGTCGATATGCTTAACTATATCGCTGACTCCTCACTGGTGGCCCTGGGACCGGGAGTGGTGGAGTGTTTGGGTGCAGACATTATGGATCAGGAAGTCTGGGGTGCAATTAAGGAAATGGCGAGGGCTAAGGTCCCAGGGCTTGATGGCCTCCTCATAGAATTGTACACGCTATATGCCACAGAACTTGTCCCCAGATTGGTGACCCTGTATAATGACTCCTGGGAACGGGGGTACTTCCTCCCTCACTGCGTGAGGCAGCATTAGTATAATTGCCCTAGAAAGAAAATGACCCACTCCTCTTGTACTCATATCGCCCCCTCTCGATGCTTAACGCTGACTATAAGATACTAAGTGAGGTACTCGCTGACCGGTTATTACAGCAGAGTGTACCCTGGTCCACCCTGACCAAACCGGCTTCTAGCACCATGCCTAACATCCATCAGCTATTACTCGCCCTGAACCAATGGGAGCACCTTCCACCGGACTCTCTAGTTGTATCCATAGATATCAGGGAAGCGTTTGACTCTTTCCGGTGGAAGTTCTTATATGCACCTTTGCTTGGCTTGGGTTGTAAGTTGCCCTACATTAAATGGACGAGACTCCTTTATATGGGCCCGCTGGTTCGGGTCCATACCGGTTCGGTGATTTCGAAGGCATGTGCAGTGGAAGGGGACACCAGACAAGGATGCCCACTATTGCCATTGCTATTTGCGTTGGCCATGGAGCCATTTGCATGAACGTTACGGCAAGGGGCTCCCTATCAGGGTTGATCCCTTTTTTCCAATTGCCTCTACCTTTCATTGTATGTGGACAACATGCTACTATACATGTGAGGTGAGGACTCAGATCTGGAAGGAGCGGTAGCAGCTCTGATGAAGTTTGGCCGCTACTCGGGGTTGGAGATAAACTGGAATAAATCCTGTATCTACCCTCCCCGGGAAGATTACGTAGGGCATAGGCCTATATCGACCGCCCTGACGTTACATGGGAGCTATCTGGGGTTGGCAATTTGTTGTACAGTAGATTTGCTATATGACGGGTACCTGCTCTGTTCTATAGCTGCCCTGAGACGCTCTCTGGCTTTTTGGACCTCCCTTCTGCTCTTGGTGGGCAGCAGGGTAACAATTTCTAAGAAGGTAGTTTTGCCCCGTCCATTCTACTTCTTTGCGGCTCTCCCCATCGAGATTCCATGGAACTTTTTCCAAGACTTGGATAGTACCATGCTGATCTTGTACTTGGGAAATTCATTCATCGCATAGCATTGCTGACTCTGTGTTTTTCCAGTGGAGGAGGGGGGTTTGGCGGTGCCGAATTTTGAACTTTATTATTTTGCAGTGCAACTTAGGTGGGTTTCCCATTTGAGATCCGCCATATGGGATGAAGTGCTCTATCATAAGCGCGGACAACCTTCCAAAGTGCTTTTTACCAATATCTTGTTGAAACCTAGACCAATTTCCCTAATCCGTAACGCCAATATACTAATTTGAATAGCACGCTTTGTTTGGGCCAGGGCACTGCAACGTACGTGCACTAAACTCCCCTATACCTCTGAGTTACTGTTGCCGATTACTCGACATTTGGGATAGTCAGTGGGTTGGCTAGAACTACACCGCTGGGTGGAACTGAGGCTCACTATCTTGGGTGATTTATTTGTGAGGGGAGAATTCTGTCCCTTCTCTGCATTGCAGGAGACGAGACATATGACCTGCCGGTAGGACTTTCTTACTCCAAGGATCTCTGTGGCACAGGGCGCATGAATGGTGGGGCCACAGAACTGCGAAACCACCAGAACATGAGTGCCCACGTTATAACTTTCTAATAACAGGCCGTATGAAGGCAGTCACTTTATTGAGCACTGTTGAAGAGAGTGCAACCAGATCTCACGCTTCTGAGACACCGTTGGGAGGAGAACCTGGCAACGCCACTGACTAACCAGGCATAGGGGAGAATATTGGGATGCATCCCCAAAGTGTCCAGAAATGTGTGTTTCAAACGTATTCAGTTCTATTACCTTCATAAAGCGTACCTCACTCCTTGATGTCTCCATAATATGTTCCCTGGTGCATAATCGGCATGTCCCTGTTGCCTAGTGGAAGATGCGGCCTTTTTTCACCTGGTTTAGTCTTGCCCTCTGTTGTTGTTATATTGGTCTACCGTCCTCCGGGTCATTTGCCGGGCCACTGAGAGGACTTTTAAATTAACCCCCCAACTGTGTTTACTGGGCCTACATGTCAGTAGCATCAGGGCCGGCTCTAGGGCGGTGCAATCGGTGCCACCGCACTGGGCGCTGACTTGTGGTGGGGGCATCATTTTTGCAAGTATATTATCATTTTAAAAGCACCTGCTGGTGTGTTCCGGCCTCCAGCAATTTTCAGGTAAATATGCCTACAAGGGATTCATTTAAGCGTACTTTGTTAAACTGTTAGTATAACAATGGGTCAAGGTTCCAGCCGGTAACCTGCAGTTCAAGAATATACAATTCAATTGTTAATTTCTTCCTGAAAGATCTATAAAAGATACTAATGAAAAAGGTGTGAATTCTTCAAAAAACAGATTTATGTAATGTGAATAAAGAGGGCACAAATAATTAAAGCAACACAAAAATGACCAAGGTTTACAAAAAAAATTCTGTGCTGCTAATACCTCAGAGTCATTGATGTGACCATCTATTCCAAACAAAAATACATAAATATAAAAGTGAGTCTGAACAAAAAAGAAAGCACTTTCTAAAGAAATCCAATCAATAAGGAAGTAGATGCTGTTGTCGACGTTTCGGTCTTGTTGGTGTGTTTGCATCCATTAGACCATCTTCAGGACGATGAAATAAACAGTTGTATGACCCCTGTATCGACGGAATATTCAAACAATATATGCATCAATGAAGGTTCAGACTAAAAAAGAAAGTGACACACCCGTGAAAAAAGAAAAAGAAAAGAGAGCTAGTGAATAGCCCTGTGAGAGTTTAATCAAAAAATGGGCAGTAGAACTAAAACCACACCCTTCAGAGGATACTGAGGGATGAATACACCGACCCAGAGAAAAGAAGTGGTGAATAGGATTAAAACCACAACCTTCCGGAGACACTGAAGGATGAGACACCGACCAAGAAAAGAAATTGAGAAAAAGGTGGTGAATGAGAAACTATGTTAAAAACGTACTTATTAGCATTCCATGGGGAATGTCTAATCATGACTGAATCTGTTTCTAGGTAAAATCTTCCTGGTCAAATACACCGAAAAAAGAAGATATTGAAGAGCTCTCGGGTTTAGTATGCTTCCAAACTATGAGGAAAAAATAAACATGATAACCTCACAATTAGTAATCTAGTCGCTCAACGGTAATCTGATATATAGTAATGATTCGCACAGCATATCTTGCGTGGGACTTTGAGTACTAAAACATCTGTTGCAGTACTGTTGCAACAGTTCTGAAAAAACATGAAACAGAAAAGTTAAACCAAATTGATTAAAACAGTAAGAAGAAAAATCTTCCCTTCAATCTAATTTGATATTCAAAAGAAACTACCAGGATACAGGGAAGAAAGCGACTACCTAGCACATAGAGACAAGGGTACCGGTGGTTGGTGCTCAAATGAATCCAATACTTTCATAAAAACTATGTCAACTATAGACCCACTCTTTTTATGTACCAAGGAAAAATACCGCTATTGCTTAGTAAGCTTGGCCTAATTATAAAGTTCCAATGTGATAACCTTTAAAGATTGACTCATGCTCGTACTTACAACTGTTTAAAATGCAAATAATTCATATTGTTAAACCTGCACGCTCTGGCAAGACGTTATAGAGACACCTAGAGCGGTAACAGAAAACTAAAAGGCGCCTAGGCTTACCAAGCACATGGTGGGGCACAACTCCTGTGACAGGCCGCTGTCCCTGCAGTCGGTGTCTGTAGGAGTATATGGATAAAGGCAATAAGAATGCAAAAGTCACAGTGACATAGAACATTTAAAATGCGGCTGCTTTACAAGTGGATACAAAGATTTTCACTCGAATTGATCCAATTAAATCACGAGAAATATACCATAATGGATATTGGTATCATAACTGAGACGTTTCGATGAACGATTATATAGCACATCTCTTTTGGAATACCTATTGGCAATCTGTGCTTTTTAGGTGCCTCAAAAGATAACCCTCTATTATGTATATCAGGAGACATTACCACTATTGATAAAAGAAGCTTACCCAATTGTAAGGCCCTACTGAAGTCCCCTATAAATGTTTTGCTGGTACTTGTGTTTGCTGACGTCTACAAGACAAACAACAAAATATGCATGTTATGGCAAAGGGAGCTGCAGAAATATTTAAGACAATGGCAAAAATGCCAAAGATGCCCAGACTTACCAACATAAAAAGGAGCGCTACTCCTCTAACAAACCGCTGTAAATACAGTCGGCGTCTGTGGGAGCAAGTAAGCAAGACCGCTGCTACTTATGCTCGCAGTAGTCTATAACACAAAACAAAGGTATTTGCTCAACTTGTAAGCTTTGCCCAGACAAATATGTAAATATTTAAAGAAACGGCAAAAGTGCCCAAGATACCCAGACTTACCAAACATAAGGCAAAACGCTGCTCCTCTAATATGCCGCTATCGATAAAGTTGGCGTCTTGAGGAAACAAGTACGAGTGACCCAGTTTAAAGACTACGTAGTTGCAATAGAAGACGGGCTCAATCACAACTCCACCGGAGTTATTGAAATACGGCGCCATATCTGAATGTGAAAAGGACCGTTCAAATGATCCTAGCGGTCAAAAGCGAATGTAAAAGATACTAAATGAGGGGAACCATAATGAATATACCCTTATAACCTACGCACCACTTAGGAGCAATGGTACTGACTTACACAAATAAGCGTGACATACCGCGTTAAAGGACTTCGTGAATGATATAGATGACGGACTAGTTTGGTAACTCCGCCTAAATTTTTGGAAAGCGGCGGCCATGTTTGAATTATAAAAATAATTATCAAAACAGCCGTTTGAATCGCAAAGATTTAAAAGATACAGGATGAAAAAGGGAAGTACTATGAAATGAACACTCATTACCTCCGAACAGCTCAGAACATTAGTAATAGCTGGCAAAGATAAGCGTGGCATACGGGAGACTAAAGAACATGAGTTCTAAATCGTATAGATCGGTGTGGATGGACAACATATTTCGATAATACATCCCTGATTAAAAAAGAAATTCACCAGCTCTAGTCGTATTAGAATATATATCATGTATAAATCTTATGACAAGGACCATGTGGGTCCATGCATATCCTGTTGTAACATACAGGTGGGCCATATCTATCTGCGAAATTAGTTAAACCCTGTACTTTAAATGAATGGTTACGCTTTCTCCCTAGTCTTATACTCTCCTAAAGTGTCAGCGATCGTAACTTTATCAGTATCATATATTGGAGATAAAGGACATCGCAAAGCGTCTTTGTGGATGTCAAACCCTTCTAGAAAAGATTGAAAGCATCGTGAGACAGCAAAGGTGACAGAAAAGGACAGTAACAAAGTATACAGAGTGATAGTTTCTGACCATGAATCAGTGAATTATATAAGACCGACTCCTAAGTGATATATACAGATGATCTCAAACTTGTCTTATCATCACATTTTGCATCAGTCATAGATACTGGTCTTCAATAGCAAGAGAGTCATAATCATTCACATAGTTGACAGCTACATCTCTACAAAACAGAATGGTGTATCTTGAAAAAATGGCATAGATGACCCTCTGTTGGAGATATTCAAAAGATAAAGGTATGATATCCTCAGACAGAGACTAACACTTGATGATGGCTCAGCAATGTATTGAAATTAGTGACAACTATCTTGTACACATGTATACAATCAATAAATGGCAAGATGTATACAAACAATAAATGGCAATAAAAAACCATCGGTTTCAGGTAGTAAATTCAAACATGTGATATATATAGGTCCTGCCACAATGTTAGACAAATATAAAAAATACCTCTGTACAATGGTAGTGGTAAAATATCAAGTGACCATGAAATTAGAGAATACATGCCAAGGAATGCCATTCTGTTGCTGAATTCAAACCTTTGGCTATATTGGCTGTGCGACATATCAATTGGTTTTCTTTCAATGTGAGAACACGGTCCACATTGCTTTGTCTTTTGGATGGTTGGACCACTTCCACTACCCACCACAACATGTCTTTCTCTGAATGGTTGGTCCTAGTATAATTTTCAACCAATGGGGCGTTCTCTACCCTACATCGAATTCTCGATTGATGTTGAAGAATACGCTTCTTAACTGGTTGTGTTGTTTTACCTGTATAATGTAGGCCACATGGGCATCTTATGCAGTAAACTACATTATTCGTGTTGCAGTTTAAAAACTGCTTGAGTGTCACATTAAGTCCATTGATCGTAAATGACTTAGTGGTCTGCGTTATGCCGCATGCTGCGCACGTTACATTTGTAATGGCCCACTATGGGGACCAATTGTCGCATGTTATCAACTTTATTGGTATTGGGGGAAGTATATGCATGGACCAGACGATCTTTTAAATTGGAGCCGCTCTTGAAAGAGAACATAGGTTTGTTTTCCAATCCTGGTAGTCCATTCAATAATGTCCAATGTTTATTCACAATTTTCTTGATGTTATTCGAATGTGTGCCAAAAGTAGATACACAAACCAACTGTGGTTGTGTTGGTTTATCTTTAATTTCCAATAGAGCCTCACGGTTATTGTACCATGCACGTTTTAGGGAATTTTTAAGCAGTTTGGAAGGATAGCCCCGTGCTCTCAGTTTTTCTTTGATATTTTGGGCTTCTGCGAAATAGTCTTCCTTACTTGAACAGTTCCTGCGTAAACGCAGAAACTGCCAGAAAGGCAGGCCATCCTTAAGTGCCTGCGGATGATGGCTGTTATACTGTAATAGTGTATTTCTCGCAGTTGGCTTTGTGTATAAGGTGGTATAAAGGAGGTTATTGGAATCTACCTTGATGGTAATGTCTAAAAAGTTCATACTGTGTGTGTCTGATTCCAGTGTGAACTTTAAATGTGGGTTCCTGGAGTTCAGCCATTCAAGCCTGGAGAAAAGCCAGAAGCAGGTCCTTATTGCCTCTCCAAATTAAGAATACATCATCTATATATCTTAGCCAACGAATGATGTTCAATGAAAAAGGGTTGGTGACATTATAGATAAACTGTTTCTCGAAGGCTGATACATAGATGTTTGCTATATCGGGGGCATAAACTTCACCCATAGCTACGCCCTTCTGTTGTTTATAGAACGTATTCTCAAAAAGAATTTTGTTTTCACAAAGTGAGATTTTCACACATTCAATAATGAAAGCAGTGGAGACATTGTGTGGTCTTGGTCTTTCATCAAGTAATTGTTCATGAATCTGTAATACTTCTTGTTGTTGAATATTAGTATATAGGCTTTCGATATCCATGGATACCAAGAGCTCACTGACAGGGTCAAAAGGATGATTCTCAACAATATTTATGACTGCTGTTGTATCCCTGATGTATGTTGTAGATTCTGTTGCAAAAGGACGAATGAAGAAATCATCATATTGGGCTAGTGGTTTGAAGATTGAATTACAACCGGAAACAGTAGGTCTTCCGGGTAGTGTTGTTAAATTTTTATGGACCTTTGGTAAAATATATATTACCGGTACCGTAGGAGATTTACTAATGAGAAAGGAAGCCTCCTTCTCACTCAACCAGCTTCCATCATAGCCCTCACGGCTTAAAGTAGAAATGACTTCAGCCAATTTGTTTGTGGGATTACTGGATAATTTCTGGTAGTGTTCTTCTACCGAGAGTTGTTTAACCAGTTCTGATCTATATACATCTTTGTTCCATAAGACTATGCCCCCGCCCTTGTCTGCTGGCTTAATAATAGTTTCGGGGAGGGTCTGCAGATGTCTTAATGTCTGTTGTTCATTTCTAGACAAATTGTATTGAACAAATGTGTTTTTTTTAAAGAGATTGTCTATTTCAGTCATAATGGTATTCTCAAACGTAACGATCTCTTTAGCAACCATCGTATTTGTAGGAAAAAAGGTTGATGGATTGCGGAGACCTGTAGTGTCCACTGCAGTGACTGAAATGTTGTTTGCAAAGAAGTTTTTAAGTCTGACAGACCGGAAGAACCTATACAATTCCAATTTAGTTTGGTACAAGTCATTTCGACAAGTTGGTACAAGCGAGAGCCCAGCCGAAAGAACAGAGATTTCTGACTCCGACAGTATGTGTTGCGAGAGATTAAATATAGGGATGATCTGTTTAGAGTCTACCACTCGTAATACTGGTTCCTCGTTTGTCTGAACCCCGGTGTATATTGGTTCCGGTACCATCCTCATTTGGCTGCCCGTTGTCGCCGAGGTGGCCCTGTCCCTCTCCGATCCTGTTCTAAAAAAGCCTGGCGAGATGTAGATGGCTGCTGATTGTACTTCTGTCAGTAGGAATTATCAGTGCTTTGATCACTGCCCGTGTCAGAGTTGGTGTCAGAAAAAGTGGCTCTTTTATGAGGTGGCGGATTCAGGCCTTGAGGTAAGTAAAAGTCTTTATTCAAATAGGGGTAGGTTCTTTCCTTACTATACCTTTTAATGTCTTTTTGTAACTTATCAGTTTTCTTATGGGCGTTGAATTCTTCAACTCTTTGATTGTTAGTGAGATTTTATCAAAAAGAAGCTTGGAGTTTGTGATACTTGAATCTGTATTTATTTTTTTCTCTAGATTCTCAATTTCTTTAGAAAGTAACTCAATGTGTTTCAGGGCAGTTTCAATACTTAGGACCATCCAAGTGCGTGAGCACTTGTTAGCTGAGTAACTAAACCCTATCTTAAAGTCTTCGTCCTCAGTAAAGATGATGGGGATGTTCCTAATTTGTAATCCCGTGTGTATTATATTAGCATTAAGGCCGTCCTTTAAAAATGTGGCATGTAGTTCTGTGCAGACCAATTTCTTTTGAAGTCTTTCTAATTGATTGAGATCAGATTCATACGGCAATTGTGTTATGGGGCCCCAATTCCCTAAAAGGGACGGGGCAATATATTCATCAGAATAAGATAGAGTTTCAGCCTCAGACATAGACGTAATGAAGCTTACTACAGAAGATAATCGAAATCAATTTCAACAAAACCACTTCAAAGAAGTGACCCACAACAGACAGGTGTCTGTGCAATATACTGAAAGAGAAAGTGGGAAACCCAATTAACCCTTAGAGGCTTGGGAAAGTTAACTATTGACAGGTAAATATGCCTACAAGGGATTCATTTAGGCGAGAAGGAGGCTTCCTTTTTCATGAAGAAATCTCCTACGGTACCGGTAAATTATATTTTACCAAAGGTCCATAAAAATTTAACAACACCACCTGGAAGACCTATTGTTTCCGGTTGTAATTCAATCTTGAAAGCACTAGCCCAATATGCTGATTTCTTCCTTCGTCCTTTTGCAACAGAATCTACAACATACATCCGGGATACGACAGCGGTCATAAATATTGTTGAGAATCATCCTTTTGACCCTGTCAATGAGCTCTTGGTATCCATGGATATCGAAAGCCTATATACTAATATTCCACAACAAGAGGTATTACAGATTCTTGAACAATTACTTGATGAAAAACCAAGACCACACAATGTCCACACTTCTTTCATTATTGAATGTGTGAAAATCTCACTTTGTGAAACAAAATTTCTTTTTGAGAATACGTTCTATAAACAACAGAAGGGCGTAGCTATGGATGCAGTTTATGCCCCCGATATAGCGAACATCTATGTATCAGCCTTCGAGAAACAGTTTATCTATAATGTCACCAACCCTTTTTCCTTGAACATCATTCGTTCGCTAAGATATATAGATGATGTATTCTTAATTTGGAGAGGCAATAAGGTCCTGCTTCTGGCTTTTCATGAATGGCTGAACTCCAGGAACCCACATTTAAAGTACACATTGAAATCAGACACACACAGATTGAACTTTTTAGACATTACCATTAAGGTAGATTCCAATAACCTCCTTTACACCACCTTATACACAAAGCCAACTGCGAGAAAACACTGTTACAGTATAACAGCCATCATCCGCAGGCACTTAAGTATGGCCTGCCTTTCGGGCAGTTTCTGCGTTTACGCAGGAACTGTTCACGTAAGGAAGACTATTTCGCAGAAGCCAAAAAACTCAAAGAAAAACTGAGAGCACTGGGCTATCCTTCCAAACTGCTTAAAAATTCCCTAAAACTTGCATGGTACAATAACCGTGAGGCTCTATTGGAAATTAAAGATAAACCAACACAACCACAGTTGGTTTGTGTGTCTACTTTTGGCACACATTCGAATAACATCAAGAAAATTGTGAATAAACATTGGACATTATTGAATGGACTACCAGGATTGGAAAACAAACCTATGTTCTCTTTCAAGAGGGGCTCCAATTTAAAAGATCGTCTGGTCCATGCATACACTTGCCCCAATACCAATACAGTTGATAACATGCGACAATTGGTCCCCATAGTGGGACATTACAAATATAACATGTGCCCAGCATGCGGCACAACGCAGACCACTAAGTCATTTGCGAACAATGGACTTAATGTGACACTCAAGCAGTTTTCAAACTGCAACACAAATAATGTAGTTCACTGCATAAGATGCCCATGTGGCCTACATTATATAGGTAAAACAACACAACCAGTTAAGAAGCGTATTCTTCAACATCAATCGAGAATTCGATGTAGGGTAGAGAACGCCCCATTGGTTGAACATTATACTAGGACCAACCATTCAGACAAAGACATGTTGTGGTAGGTAGTGGAAGTGGTCCGACCATCCAAAAGACAAAGCAATGTGGACCGTGTTCTCACATTGAAAGAAAAACAATTGATATGTTGCACAGACAATATAGCCAAAGGTTTGAATTCAGCAACAGAATGGCATTCCTTGGCATGTATTCTCTAGTTTCATGGTCACTTGATCTTTTACCACTACCATTGTACAGAGGTACTTTTTCTATTTGTCTAACATTGTGGCAGGACCTATATGTATCACATGTTTGAATTTACTACCTGAAACCGATGTTTTTTATTGCCATTTATTGGTTGTATACATGTGTACAAGATCGTTGTCACTAATTTCAATACATTGCAGAGCTAGCACCAATTGTTAGTCTGTGTCTGAGGATATCATACCTTTATCTTTTTGAATATCTCCAACAGAGGGTCATCTATGCCATTTTTTCAAGATACACCATTCTGTTTTGTAGAGATGTAAGTGACAACTATGTGAATGATTATGACTCTCTTGCTATTGAAGACCAGTATTAATGACTGATGCAAAATGTGATGATAAGACAAGTTTGAGATCATCTGTATATATCACTTAGAAGCCGGTCTTATATAATTTACTGATTCATGGTCAGAAACTATCACTCTGTATACTTTGTTACTGGCCTTTTCTGTCACCTTTGCTGTCTCACGATGCTTTCAATCTTTTCTAGAAGGGTTTGACATCCACAAAGACGCTTTGCGATGTCCCTCAACTCCAATATATGATACTGATAAAGTTATGATCGCTGACACTTTAGGAGACTATAAGACTAGGGAGAAAGCGTAATCATTCATTTAAAGTACAGGGCTTAACTAATTTTGCAGATAGATATGGCCCGCCTGTATGTTACAACAGGATATGTATGGACACACATGGTCCTTGTCATAAGATTTATACATGATATATATTCTAATACGACTAGCTAGTGAATTTTGTTTTTAATCAGGGATGTTGTCCATCCTCACCGATCTATATGATTTAGAACTCATGTTCTTTAGTCTCCTGTATGCCACGCTTATCTTTGCCAGCTATTACTAATGTTCTGAGCTGTCCAGAGGTAATAAGTGTTCATTCCATAGTACTTCCCTTTTTCATCCTGTATCTTTTAAATCTTTGCGATTCGAACGGCTGTTTTGATAATTATTTTTATAATTCAAACATGGCCGCCACTTTCCAAAAACTTAGGCGGAGTTACCAAACTAATCCCTCATCTATATCAATCAATCAATCAATCAGGGGTTTATAAAGCGCGCTACTCACCCGTGAGGGTCTCAAGGCGCTGGGGTGGGGGGTGCAGCTTCGGGTCAGACGAAGAGCCAGGTCTTGAGGCTCTTCCTGAAGGTGTTCAGAGTGGGGGAGCGTCTGATGTTGACTGGGAGCTCGGTCCAGGTCTTTGCTGCGACGTAGGAGAAGGCTCTTCCACCTGCTCTGGTTCTGTGGATGCGTGGGGTCTCTGCCAGGGCGAGGTCGGCGGAGCGGAGGTTCCTTTTGGGAACAGGGAAGGAGACTCTTTCGTTGAGGTATTTGAGTCCGATGTTGTGGAGGGATTTGTAGGTGTGGGTGAGTAGCTTGAAGGTTACTCTCCTCTCGATGGGGAGCCAGTGGAGGTCTCGTAGGTGCGGGGTCATGTGCTCATGTCATGGGGTTCTGAGGACGAGTTTGGTCGCAGTGTTCTGGATGGTTTGGAGCTTGTGTAGCAGGGTTTTGTTGATTCCGGCGTAGAGGGCGTTACCGTAGTCCAGTCTGCTTGTTACGAGTGCGTGGGTGACGGTCTTTCTGCATTCATGGGGAATCCACTTGAAGGTCTTTCGGAGGATGCAGAGGGAGTTGAAGCAGGTCGAGGCGACGGCGTTGATCTGGCGGGTCATGGTGAGGGAGGAGTCTAGGATGATGCTGAGGTTCCGGGCGGGGTCCGTTGGCGTGGGTGGGTTTCCAAGAGCAGGGGGCCACCAGGAGCTGTCCCACGCCGTGGGGCAGGGTCCAAGGACGAGGACCTCGGTCTTCTCTGAGTTCAGTTTTAGGCAGCTGTCGCTCATCCAGGCTGTCACGTCTTTCATTCCTTCTTGGAAGCTGAGTCTGGTGTCTTTGGGGTTCTTCGTGAGAGAGAGGATGAGCCGGGTGTCATCGGCCCATGCTGTCTGACGATGGTGGCGAGGGGGGCCATGTAGATGTTGAAAAGCGTGGGGCTGAGCGAGGATCCTTGGGGTACTCCACAGTTGATCTCAGTAGGTTCGGAGAGGAAGGGAGGGAGTCTGATCCTTTGGGTTCTGCCGGAGAGAAAGGAGCGGATCCAGTTGAGGGCGGTTCCTCGTATACCGGCGTCATGGAGTCTGGCTGCGAGAGTGCGGTGTGAGACGGTGTCAAGGCCGCAGAGAGGTCTAGTAGGATGAGGGCCGCAGTGTGGCCCTGGTCGAGTAGCATGCGGATGTCATCGGTGGCGGCGAAGAGGGCGGTCTCGGTGCTGTGGTTGCTGCGAAATCCGGACTGGGAGGAGTCGAGGATGGCGTTCTCTTCGATGAAGGTGGTCAGCTGGCCGTTGATGAATCTCTCGGTGACTTTGGCTGCGAAGGGAAGGAGAGAGATGAGCCTATATCATTCACGAAGTCCTTTAACGCGGTATGTCACGCTTATTTGTGTAAGTCAGTTCAATTGCTCCTAAGTAGTGCGTGGGTCATAAGGGTATATTCATTATGGTTCCCCTCATTTTGTATCTTTTACATTCCCTTTTGACCGCTAGGATCATTCGAACGGTCCTTTTCACATTCAGATATGGCGCCGTATTTCAATAACTCAGGTGGAGTTGTGATTGAGCCCGTCTGCTATTGCAACTACGTAGTCTTTAAACTGGGTCGCGCATACTCGTTTCCTCAAGACGCCGACTGTATCGATAGCGGTGTGTTAGAGTAGCAGCGTTTTACCTTATGTTTGGTAAGTCTGGGCATCTTGGGCACTTTTGCCGTTTCTTTAAATATTTACATATTTGTCTGGGCAAAGCATACAAGTTGAGCAAATACTTTTCTTTGTATTATACACTATTGCGAGCATAAGTAGCAGCGGTCGCGCTTACTTGCTCCCACAGACGCCGACTGTATTTACAGTGGTTTGTTAGAGGAGTAGCGCTCCTTTTTATGTTTGGTAAGTCTGGGCATCTTTGGCCTTTTTGCCATTGTCTTAAATATTTCTGCAGCTCCCTTTGCCATAACATGCATATTTTGTTGTTTGTCTTGTAGACGTCAGCAAACACAAGTACCAGCAAAACTTTTATAGGGGACTTCAGTAGAGCCTTACAATTGGGTAAGCTTCTTTTATCAATAGTGGTAATGTCTCCTGATATACATAATAAAGGGTTATCTTTTGTGGAACCTAGAAAGCACAGATTGCCAATAGATATTTCAAAAGAGATGTGCTATATAATCGTTCCTCGAAACGTCTCAGTTATGATACCAATATCCATTATGGCATATTTCTCGTGATTTAATTGGATCAATTCGAGTGAGAATCTTTGTATCCACTTGTAAAGCAGCCGCATTTTAAATGTTCTATGTCACTGTGACTTTTGCATTCTTATTGCCTTTATCCATATACTCCTACAGACGCTGACTGCAGGGACAGCGGCCTGTCACAGGAGTTGTGCCCCGCCATGTGCTTGGTAAGCCTAGGCGCCTTTTGGTTTTCTTTTACCGCTCTAGGTGTCTCTATAACGTCTTGCCAGAGCGTGCAGGTTTAACAATATTAATTATTTACATTTTAAACAGTTGTAAGTATGAGCATGAGTCAATCTTTAAAGGTTATCACATTGGAACTTTATAATTTGGCAAAGCTTACTAAGCAATAGCGGCATTTTTCCTTGGTACATAAAAAGAGTGGGTCTATAGTTGCCATAGTTTTTATGAAAGTATTGGATTAATTTGAGCACCAACCACCGGTACCCTTGTCTCTATGTGCTAGGTAGTCGCTTTCTTCCCTGTATCTTGGTAGTTTCTTTTGAATATCAAATTAGATCAAATGCAAGATTTTTCTTCTTACTGCATTAATCAATTTGGTTGAACTTTTCTGTTCCATTTTTTTCAGAACTGTTGCAACAGTACTGCAACAGATGTTTTAGTTCTCAAAGTCCCATGCAAGATATGCTGTGCGAATCGTTACTATATATCAGATTACCGTTGAGCGACTAGATTACTAATTGTGAGGTTATCATGTTTATTTTTTCCTCATAGTTTGGAAGCATACTAAGCCCGAGAGCTCTTCAATAGCTTCTTGTTCGGTGTATTTGACCATGAAGATTTTACCTAGAAACAGATTCAGTCATGATTAGACATTCCCCATGGAATGCTCATAAGTAAGTTTTTAAGATTGATTTCTCATTCACCACCTTTTTCTTAATTTCTCTTCTTGGTCGGTGTCTCATCCTTCAGTGTCTCCGGAAGGTTGTGGTTTTAATCCTATTCACCACTTCTTTTCTCTAGGTCGGTGTATTCATCCCTCAGTATCCTCTGAAGGGTGTGGTTTTAGTTCTACTGCCCATTTTTTTATTAAACTCTCACAGGGCAATTCACTAGTTCTCTTTTCTTTTTCTTTTTTCACGGATGTGTCACTTTCTTCTTTAGTCTGACCCTTCATTGATGCATATATTGTTTGAATATTCCGTCAATACAGGGGTCATACAACAGTTTATTTCATCGTCCTGAAGATGGTCTAACGGATGTAAACACGAACAAGACCGAAACGTCGACAACAGCATCTACTTCCTTATTGATTGGATTTCTTTAGAAAGTGCTTTCTGTTTTGTTCAGACTCACTTTTCTATTTATGTATTTTTGTTTGGAATAGATGGTCACATCAATGACAGGTATTAGCAGCACAGAATTGTTTTTGTAAACCTCGGTCATTTTTGTGTTGCTTTAATTCTTTGTGCCCTCTTTATTCGCATTACATAAATCTGTTTTTTGAAGAATTCACTCCCGTTTCATTAGTATCTTTTATAGATCTTTTAGGAAGAAATTAACAATTGAATTGTAGATTCTTGAACTGCAGGTTACCGGCTGGAACCTTGACCCATTGTTTTACTAACAGTTTAACAAAGTACGCTTAAAAGAATCTCTTGTAGGCATATTTACCTGTCAATAGTTAACTTTCCCAAACCTCCATCGGGTAATTGGGTTTTCCACTTTCTCTTCCAGCAATTTTCAGGCATCAATTAAAATATCAAGATAACTCCGGTGATTAATCGTCTTCCTGGAAAGACACCGGTAGTTTGTCTAGTGGAAGTTTTGACTCATCCTAAAATAGTGCAGAAGGTTAAAATGCCTGCTGCAAGAATGTGTACCATGCAGATAACAAAGTGCATATAATGTAAATAGGTCAGTGGGTTACTGCTTCTGTAAGAGAGCTCCTTTTGTTACTTGTCATTTATAAGTCAAAATCCTAATATAGAACATTGAACTATTAACTGTCATCAAAGAGCTGCATGCAAACTGCAAGGTATATGTTAGAGCTATATGGTTTTTTTGCCCAGTCTTTCATTATCCTAACCTTGCCAAAAAGGGTTCATTTGGTTAGAAAACAATTCCTATTATTAAAGAGAACCCCTAACAATGATATTATGTTTTAAATTCTGAATTTGTGCTTTTCCAGTATAAGGACTCTTAAACTATATTTCCTACCAGTATCGATGACATGTCACTCCTACACTACACCTTGTAGTCCTGTCTGATGTAACATTTCCTATACACTGATTTACACACATATGATTGTCTCAGTGCAATGTGTGTGTGATGTAAAGTGCTCTGACACCTTACACTGGAATGAGTGGTGCTATAAAACTAAATGAATTTGAGTAACAGTGGTTATGGAGACTTGAGGGGCACTGTTAAAAGGTGCTAGTGACGGGATCCGTGGCAGAGGTGGTCATTAGGGGGCGCCAACAAACATTGTCGTACAGGGCGCAACCAGTGTTAATGCCGGCCCTGTGTGGCGTAGCCCATATGATGATAGACAGATTCCTAGACTTGGTACTTATCCTGGCTCACAGGCAACTGACCATGAGTTGGAAATCGCCCAAGGTCCCGACGTGTATAAGTGGGGATTGGTGTTGATGATGTGGGCAGACTGCGAGAGGGAGGCAATTCGGATTGAAGAGGCCAGAGGAGTACTCCAGATCCCTACTTTGCCTGAGTGGGATGCTATATTGGTGGCTTGCCCCAGGCTGAGCCCGAATGGCCAGTTAGTAGAACTGGAACTGTTGTCTGGGGGGGTCCCTTCCCTCCTCTACTTAGTGAGCAGTGGGGTTGACCCCACAGTTTCGCTCCTTTACAAATTGGAGTGTGATGATCTGATAAATTGTGGGTACCGGGCCTAGGTTGACTGCATAGATGGTTACCTAAGGTGGTTGAATGTGGTTGTGGAGCTCTGTGGGCGTTTTGCGTATTGTCCGAATTACGGTTACACTGTCTCAATTGCTACCTTCCAGCTGATGCACCAAATGTCCTACTATCTTCATGCATATTACTGTACATTGCTCTTATGCCTATTGTACTTTTGCTGATTCTTTTGTGAGTTCTTCTTTCATTCTATTTAATAAAAATGTTATTTTTAAAAACATGAACTGCTATGCTAACCCTTCCCACCCTCAGCTAGAGCTATAAAGAATAGCATTCCTCTCAGCACTCCCTGTATTATCAAGGCTAGACTAAGATCAGACTCCATGAAGGGCGGTTGGGATTCTGATGACTGGAACGAGGACGAATAGTACTAAGTGTTATGATGATTACCAGTAAATAATAACTCTACGTCACTTGTCTTTGGCCCAGTTGTCACCATTGAGGTCTACCCAAGCCAAGTCCACTGGAATTATGCGGTGGGGAGGACCAAATTATAGGGAAGAGTTGACTAAATTATGCTGCAAGAAAAGGCAAATTATGCAACATAATTTGGCACATTTTGTGATAGTATTACTTTGCTACTTTGTGATTTACTCATGGTAAGACTGTCTGGGGAAAAAATTCAACTCATTAGTACCTGTTTAACAACCAAATGTAGCAATATGCAGTTGAAAGATGACCAGTCTTCAACTGCGCTTGAACACGTCGCCCCATTTTTGGTAAATCTTGATCCACTTGTGCTAGAAACAAAAAATGTTGGGTTAAGCTCTCCAGATTATGCATCAGTTGATGAATTATTTGGCAAATGTGGCAAATCCTTAAGCTGCAGCTGCAGACCTGCATAATTCCATTGTCCCTGACTCAAGTCAACAAGGCCTTTGACTTTAGTAATTTCAGAAAATACCATATAGATATACATGTATACGGTTAAACAAGTTCAACACACTGTAACTGTTGGGCCTGCCAAATTATTACTGAGGCCTTTATTGGTATAGTAGAAAGACTCCCATTTCAGATGCAATCTGTGCTCAGACAGCACAATTATGCCCAAAGACTCCCATTTTGGTTTTCTAATAACTTTGGTGCCATTTGACGAATCTTCATGAAACTTTCCAAAAAAAGTATTATACGCCACATCTCCTTCCTTGAAAGTTTCAGGTGATTCATCAAGCATGGGCCAAGAAAAAGGGGGGAGGGGTTCCAAAATGCATTTTCTCATGCAACTTTTCATAGCAAAATTGGACACAGCTACAGCCAAAATGGCTGAACGGAATTACACCAGATGTGTCAGAAAGCTAGACCTTAGTCCAGAAAGTGTGCTTTTTGTGATTTGGTGTAAATCAGTTCAGTTGTGTTAGTGAGAATAAGGTTACAAATATATGCATATTTCACACCACAGAGGATCCACGTAGTTGACCGATCTCAAGATAAGATCTGATTCACTGCCACCACATAAACAAAGATGTGGTGGAAGACATTTTAGGACTCTCTGGCCCTGTCCCCTGTCCTGTAATAAAACTAAATCAAAAATATAGGGGAGCAGGGTAGGTATACCATGCCCCCCTAGGCCTGGTGTACACCTCGGCCCAAAAACGTAATTGTTTTTTAAACAGGATCGCGGAACCACTCAGAATCCATGGATTTGTTGTTCTGTTGTGTGGGTTCCCACTCTTTTTATAAATAAGCCCCTGGGGGTGGAGCAGGGCCCTGGGGGGATGGCAAAATTATTTATTTTTGAGAGGAGCTGTGTAGCCCCCTTCCCTGAGCCTTTTAGATACTAGGGAACCCAAGGGTTGATATACTTAATTAGGGGAGGAGGCGTGCGGCCCCCTCCACTAGCCCCTTTTAGGCCCTGGGGACCACTTCCCCCAGCAACGACTATCGAATTTAGGGGTGGACCCCCTCGCTTGGGGATGACTTTAACATCCCCAATCTGTTCACCAGCCCATTGGACCCAGGGCCTGATGAGAGCAGTGTCATGGGGACCCCACCAATGGAACACTGCTGTTCACGGCATGGGAGAGTGCAAGGCATTCCTTGCCTGCACTCTCCTGGGCAGGGAACACAACTTTGCTCCCACCTGGGTCGGAGCAGAGAAAAAAGCTCGGCCCGCCTGGGCAGGAGCAAGGTAACAGCCAACTCCCATCAGCACCCAGTATGAGTGCTGGTTGGAGAGCCAGCAAAGGCCGTAGTGCCTTGAGGCTCCACCCATGGTCTTCAGTGATTGTGCAATTGTGGATGCCCCAGGTGGGCACTGGTGTACCCACTTTAAAAACAAAAATCCCGGATCCTGTCGGCATCTAATATGGGTCCCAACTAGGGAGCCTGCTGGTCCTTGGGGCTCCCCTTGCAGACCCCAGTGATTGTGGCAGCTGTGGATGCTCCAGGTGGGCACCGGAGCAACAACTTTAAAAAGACAATTTATGTCTTTCGTTGGCACCATGGTGTGGAGGGGGCAGGGACTGTGATGACCTTGGAGCCCCCCGTGGCCCCCCAATGATTTTGATAGTTGTGGGTGCACTGGGTGGGCACGAGAGCACCCAGTTTTTAAAAAAATCCTGGTTCCAGCCAGCACCCAGAATAGGTGCCCCCTGCGGAGCAAGCAAGGGCCACAGGGTCTTAAAGTCAGCCATTATTTGGGCAGTTGTGTGTGCTCTGGGTAGGCACAGGGGCACCCACATAAAAAAAATTATGTGTGCTTGATAGCGAGCCAGCAGGTGCCGTGGGGCACTGGGAGTCTCCCTCAGCCCCCAACATTTCCCCATGCTGTGGGTATCCCTAGTGGGCACGAAGGCAATCTTTGAAGGAAAAAAACCAAGTAAAAAAAGAATGATAAATGACCCTCGGGAGCTGCTAATTTATTATTTTCTGTTCCTTGCAAGGAGTGCCCCAAAATACTTTTGAATAATATTTTTGGATCATGGTGGTGACCCTAGAAAGGGCCGTGGCAGCACCACACATTTTTTAATGCTGTGGAGGGCTGCAGGGAGCGCAGCAGCCCCTGACCAACAATTAAAAGAATTACAGTAAGTCTCCTTGGTCATTGAATTAATGTCCGTGTGCTGAGGGGGTGTAGGGTACCCACCCACAGGGGATTAGGCACAAGGCCTGACCACAGGCCAGGTCCCGCGCCCAACCCCATGCCACACATGGCCAAAAGCAGTACGCTGCGGGTGGTTGGGTCCCAGGCCGGACCCTGCACCCAACCCAACACTGCCCACGGCCAAAGTTTGTGCACAGCAGGGGGTAGGGTGCCCCTGGGGGGCGAAACTAATGAAGGATACAAAAAGTGATAGATAGAATGCTTAAATTAATCTCAACCACTGGTAATTACTTGAGGCCTCAACCCAGTCCATCGGTTTTTTTGCTCACCATTCTACCTCATGTATGACTCAGCCATCTCCGAATCAGCCTTGGTCCTGCTCTAGTGGGAACAGTCCAGCCTGAACTGCCAAGCTAGGTTGCTTCTGAACCGTAACATTAGCCATCCAAGAGAAGGCCTTTAGACACGTCTGGCATGCACTTTCCCCATCTCTAGTACTTGCTGCTATGCCCTTCAGCTATTCTCAACAGGTACTGGGTGCAGGGTATGGTCTTCAGCCATGCTGTAGATCTTGGATCGAATGTCACACCCCAGCTGGTACTGAGTGCATGGTGTACAGTCTTGCCATTTTCAGTGCCCACTGGGTAAAAGTTGCAGACTTTGGCTTTGCTCTACATCAAGGGGCTTATTTATGACCTGATTTGCATTGCTCTTGCACCACACAACATGGTGCAAGAGCAACGCAAACCTTGAGTCAGATTTTGGAAGCCATGCAAAGTCACTTTGTGTGGCTCTGAGTGGTTTCGAAAATTTGGAGTGATGCAACACAGCGCAAATTGCCGGGTTGCGTTACTCTGCCCTGGGAAGGCGTTCCATAGGCATTGCGTAGGTGTTCCCATACAACTCCCATGGATTTTGAAGCAACCCCAGATTTACAAGAACTTGTAAACCTGAGGATGCATCAAAATGTTACACCATACCAGGGGAAGTGTAAAGGGGAGAAATATCTCTATTTCTCCTAGTTTCTTCCTCTTTCTACACATAAAAAGAAGAAAAAGTCTCCCAGGATTGTTTTTGTGTGTTAAGGCCTCCCTTCATGCACAAAAACTATCCTGTGTGCAACACAGGCACCCTTGTCTCATGGTGTAAGGGTGTCTGCTCTGGTGCAAGGCAGCCCATTGTGCGCCAGCACATAGGAAAGGACAGGAATGTGCGTTATTATATTAAATACAGCGCATTCCTGCGCTTTCCCTGTTTCGTACTGCAGCGCGGAAAGGTGACTTGCTGTGCTGCACTGCGTCACAAAGCTCATAAATGAGCCCCTTAGTATCCCCAGGGCCAGCTTTAGTGCTTATGGCGCCTGGTTAAACAATGTTTGTTGGCATCCCTTATGACCACCTTCTCCACAGATTTCCTCACTATCACCCCTCAACAGTGCCCCATCTTTTCATAGCCCCTCTCTTCCACATGAATTTATTTCGTTTTATAAAAGTATACAAAAAAGTGATGGATGGAATGCTTGAATTAATCTCAGCCACTGGTAATTACTGGAGCCGCATCCCAATCCATTGTTATTTTGCTCAGCATCCCAATCCATTGTTATTGTGCTCACCGCAGTTTGGCCCCAGCTTTATGCAAATCAGTCTTGACCCTGCTTCAATAAGAACAGTCCAGCCCAAACTGCCAAGCCAGGTACTCCCTGAATGGGAACACAAGCAACCTAAGTTATGGGCTCCTCAGCCAGATATAACTTGGTTCCAGTGACACAGTGTGCATGGAACCCACATCTGGGCATACCTGCCCCACTTAGGGTGACACATTAAAGTATACAAATAAGTGTTGAACAGAATGCCTGAATTCATCTCAGCCACTGGTAATTACTTGGATCACATCCCAATCCATTGTTATATTGCACACCAGGTCACCTCAGTTTGGACCCAGCTATATGCAAATTAGTCTTCATCCTGCTCCAATCAGAGTAGGCCAGCCTGAACTGCCAAGCCAGGTCCTCCTTGAACAGAAACACAAGCAACCCAGAACCGGTTTTGCCCTAGTTTTGGGCTCATCTCCGGGTACAGCTTGGTTCCAGTGACACAGTGTGCATGAAACCCACGCCTGGGTCCCTGAATTGGAATACAAGCAACCCAGGGTGAACTAGGCCAAAACTGGTCCTGAGCTGCTTGTGTCCGGTTCAGGGAGGGCCTGGCTTGGCAGTTAAGGCAGGACAGTTCCTTTTGGAGCAGGGGCAAGACTGATTTGCATATAGCTGGGTCTAAACTGAGGTAGTATATAGCGATGGATTGGGATGCACCCCGGGTAATTACCAGTGGCTGAGATTATTTCAAGCATTCCTTGCATTACTATTTTGTATACTTTTTTTTGTTTTATAACACTACTCATACTAGTGTAAGGTATCAGAGCTCTTTACATCACACACAGATTAAACAGAGACCATTGATCACACGTATATGTTAGTGCATAGGAATGTTACATAAGAAAAAGAGAACTACATGGTTCAAACGTCACATCATCCATACTGTTAGGAAGTATAGTTTAAGAGTACTTGGTCTGGAGCAGCGCAAACTCAGGGTTTAAAATGTAACACGATGGTTGGGTTGACTTTACTAATGAAAAATGATTTCTACCCAATTAACCATTTTTAGAACATTAGAACAATGAAAGACTAGGGTAAAAATCATAACGCTTTAACCTATACCTTGCAGTCGTATGCAGCTCTTTGGTGACAGTTAATGGCTCACTGTGCTATGTTAGGATTTTAACTTTTAAACTGAAAATAACACAAGCACCTCTCTGACAAAAGCAGTAACCAACCGAACTATCTACATTATATGCAGTTTTGTGATCTGCATAGTATATTTTGTTTACAGCATGCATATTAACCCCTGCACTACTTTATGGTGAGTCAGACCATCCACCAGACAAAACTATGATATCTCTCCAGCAGGTCCATTAATCCCCAGAGTTATCTTGACATTTTTGTTGTTGCCTGAACATTTCTGAAGGCAAGGAACTCTGCAGCGGGTGCTTTTAAATCCACAATATATTTGAAAACCCGGCGCCCCCGAGGTCAGCGCGGTCACACCGCCCTAAGGCCAGCTCTGAGGACCCCTGCTCCAGTGCTCCAGTGGACAGCCTTTGCCTCTGCTAACTGGTAACTGGGCACAGAATATGGCCTTCGACCATGCATCATGCCCCTTTCTTCTACCTCCAACATCTGGCAGTTACTGGCCACACCGTGTGGTAATCTCCCTGTCTTCAGCACAGCCTGGGTATAGTCCTTGGGCAATGTTTTCTGGGTTGTGTAATTTTGGCCAGAGAACAAAGTAGAAGACACATGAAAAGTATGCATGAGTTAAACCATCCGAAGCCGCTTCTGAAATCTTGTAGGAGTTTTTGTAAAGTATCCACGGGGGGCAAGCAGGGACAGGAAAACGTTTAATCATTTTGGATTCGGCTTAAGTAGGAACACATCTGCTTTATCGGTTGCTTCAGAAGAAAAATAGAATTGTTGGGAACATGTCGTTCCTATCAGGTATTAGTTTATGGCTGTTAAACTACAAGTGTTATCTACTTCAAATTCGGTAAATAAATAATTAAATGCATTGGCAAGTGGCTGGCTGGTGTGGCTATACTAGCGGGAACAGAAATAAAGAATATTAAAGGTCTTAAACGAATAACATGCTGAGGCTTAAATACACATCAGAGGAAATATTTTGCAAACAACATCCGAAAAAACTTCTAGTGATAGGTCCAGCGGTGTTTAGCGTTGCTAGTTACTGTACAATGAGGAGTAGTTCCAGAAAGGCCTATATAGAACGTGCATACCTTCCTAGGATAATCCCTCTGGGTAGCACTGCGCATGCTCCGCTCGGTGTCCAGGTGCACAGAAATCATGACGAGGAACGCCATCTGATAGATTAGCTGGCCGTGGGGGCGAACCAGTCAGTCATCCTTTTTGGTCCGTATCAGTGCATTCTGAAAAATAACACTGCCCTGAACAAAGCACTTGGCACTGA
The DNA here is from genome assembly GCA_963921515.1 of Calotriton arnoldi. NCBI lineage: Eukaryota > Metazoa > Chordata > Amphibia > Caudata > Salamandridae > Calotriton > Calotriton arnoldi. The sequence continues at coordinate 1,460,673 of CAWUFW010004308.1, read as the reverse complement.
ATACTCTGGCAAGAATGAAGGATGCAACACCCTCGACGAAGGAACGTGCTTAACATTGAGACAGAGGGACACGAATAAATGTAAATTAGTCAGCTTTTACATAAAATTTGCATATATATTAGAATATAGTATGTCAATTGGGTCACACAGGAAGAAAGAGAGGACAAAACAGTAACAAAAGAAACGAGGGTGGTACTAGCTCGTACAAAGGAAATAGGAGCTATATGATGAAAAACGTCCTCTACGTTTATTCACAACTGTACAAAGTTGAAACAATGTCTGACCACCAGAATTGTTAGTCAGAGCTTGTCATATGTATTTTTACCTAATACGTACCCCCGTAGTCCATAGAAAACAAGCAGCGAATCAAAGAGAGTTGTAGTCTGAGTAGTCGGCTGACACCCACCTCATTCTGATGTTGGTAATAAACAACTTTGAGGATTCGTTCGTATATATGTGCATGCAAGATCTCTGTATGTGTAAGGAATGTATATTTCTCACCTTTATGATTCCAACAGGCTGTCATTTTTAGGTTGAGCCTACCAAACAACGCAAGCTTGCTAGTGGCAAAAGACCTATTGTGGGCTTACCAAGAGCTTACAAGGGCTCACAGCCCATCATTGCTTACAATTGGTTGGCTTTATTGCCATTCTCATTTGCTTGCTTCTTATTCATTGGCTTTCCTTTTCCCAGCATGTCTATCTTGCATTTGAATTCCCCTGAAGCATAGCCTCATTACCATCTCTCTCTGATTGGCTGGCTTCTGTCCATCCACTGCTCACTTTTAGAGAACTACTTTTTTCTTTTCGCAAAAGCACTCCATGAGAGCGCATGTGTTTTCCAGCTCTCTCCCTCATGTGCTCCTATTCCTTCCCCTGCCAAATACCCTCCCATCCACACTTCATGTTGCAATATCCCTGATATTGCAAGGCCTCTCTTGTGTGATTGTCTGCCCTGTCAAACTCCTTGCACCCTATACGCTGTGCTGCTTTGTTGCTTGTGTGCTTCTCCCAAAACCCCCTCTGTTGATCTCCCTTGTGTGCTGTTTTCCCCTGCCTACCCACTCCCCGTTGCTTCCTCGGCTCCTGCGTTGCTCCCTCACCTACTGTCTGTTTCTTTTTTGGCGGGGAGAGGGGGAGGGGGGCAGGCAGCAAATTGCTACAGACCTATCCACCTTAAAAATAAAGAGCATATGCACACATTTTTTTGCCCGGTTGTTTTTAATTTACAGATCCATCTGGGATCAGTAAATAAAAATTGTAGGTGCATGCCTACAAAATGGCATGACTGCATCATCACGCCTTTTTATTTTTGTTGCATTTTATTTACTTTTGGCAATGCTGCACAACATCTTGCAGATGCTGTAAAGCATCACCTAAATGTATTGACAAAGCCAAAAGGTGCCACATGCGAGACATGTTGGCTTTCCGAATGCTTACCTTTTCTGTCTTTTAGAACTCTGAAAAAAAAGTGGGTCGCTAAGAAGGGGGGCCAATGACATTTCCAAAGGTTCCCTAGAGTTCAACAAGAGTAACTATTACTGGTCCCATCTTTTTCCTGCACAGAGGTAGGCCTTTTCATTTGTCTAGTTCTAGTGATATAATAGTTGTCATGGTCATAAGGGATTCGACCATTTGAGGATCATGTTAGTAAATGCAGCACATGATCTCCCTGCTCCCACTCTCACTCCTTCATTTATTGCTGCATTAACTCTCTTATTAATTCTCTGAGTCCAGGCAAACTACTTTACAGTGTGAAAAGTGCAACCACCTTCAAAATGGCGCTGCTCTGGTTAGTGTTAAACCGGAGGCTGAAGCCTTTGTAATCAGCACGTGTGGGTGCTGTAGGCCCTCTTTATGAGGGTAAGCATGTGTGACTGCTACTTTACCCTGGTCCTGAGTGCCAGCTTTCTGGGGGCTCGTGAGCATTTTGCAGCATCTCGGCACTATTGTTTCTATTTAGAAGAAAACAATGACAGAGCTTAAGATGTTGCTGGCACTGGTTGTCAAACAATTATCTGCAAGTTGGCTCTGGCTTTCCATGGCATATCCTGTCATTCTACGATAAGGAGCTAAATTAGTTATATTTTTGGGATAAGACCCATGCAGTCCCGCAAGAAATGGTGGCACAACAGAAACAGAAGTTGGGAACACAACCTGAAGGCCTAAAAAGACCACTGTGGCCCTAGTTGCCTGTGTTGGATCTATGCTGACGGTCCAGCAGAGTGTTCCTGAGTCAGTAGATGTCATCCTTACCAGTCTTCCAAAGGTTTCTCAGTGACTTCTCAGGTGACTCTGACATGTGACTGTCTCTGATCCTGCCCCACCTTCTGTTCAGAGGCACCAGACGTTTGGAAAATCTTCCAATTCCCAAACAGGGCAGGCCTCCTCTGCATGAAATTGTTCCCTTCAATCCCTGTGATAAACAGCAGCACGTAAACATATAAAGCCCGTCCTCGATGTTCAAAACCTGTCATATATTAGGTTCACACCGTTTCCTGTCAGCAGGGGGGGAGGGGTCTGCTAACTACAAACCACCCTGAGCTCTCCTGGGGGAAAGGGAGCTCTGTTTACACCCTACCTAAAGCTCTGCAATGCGCCCGCTCAACTTCACCTGGACTATAAAAAGCACAAGTTCTTTTCCACGAGTCCTTCGTGCTCTAAGGGGCGGGGGTCAGGGGACGAGGGGTTGTGGGGTGGGGGGAGGGGGCATATATGTATTTTCCTCCTGGCAAAGGCGTTGGGACTGAACGACTAGGAAAGCAGAGCATCGCGTGCTTGGCAGCCACCCAAGTTTTATGTTTCTAAGAAAGGACCCTGCGCAATACACAGTAGTGTGAAGAAATTAAAGAGAGACTTTAAGGTCTTCGCTGTATTCTTTAACAAAGGCCATTGCCGTTCTTGTCACCACGTGGGGCGATGATTGACAGGCGTCACCTATGAAGGAGGTGTCAGGGAATCAGAGGCTTCGAGAGAAGTATGGTAAACATCATGATCTGTGCAAAAAGCTATTTATTGCTCCCCGGGGCAGCAGAGGTGCGCCATATTACAGCGTGAAGCTACATCCACGGGGATTGTTTTCACACAGGCCCTACTTTATTTCCATTAATACTTTTTATTCTGGGTCCAAGTGTTTCGCAACAAATGTGGACGCTTCCGGAAAAATAACGTATCGCGGAGGGAAATGAGTCGCTGGCTTCTTTAAATATAGTAAAAGGGTACAAACACACAGGGGTGAGCATGAAAAAGGCATGTAGAAAGAGTCCGATCACACAGAGCTATCTGCGCCCAAAATTACGCGTGCCTTTGGCTCTACGTACGAGTGAAAGCTATTCACAAAAGATGACATTGCACATCTGAATCCTTTTATTTATGTGCAATATTACCTCATGAAGGAGTAAAAAAGTGCACGAGTAAATCCTATTCAGGGGTGGAGAGAAGACATTCCAGGGCAGGGTTTGGGAACACTCGCATACATCATCGAGAGTTCTTGAGTATTTTGTCCTCAGCCCATCCTTCCTTGGAAATGGTCGAATATTTACTCTTGCATAACTCCGGCAAAAGGAGAAGTACATCCCTTTTCACCATGGAAAGAAGGAGACAAATCCACAATTGGTGGTGATGTAAAGAAAGGGGTTTCTTCAAAAAGAAAATATTTTCCATCTGGAGAAAAAAAAGAATGTGCCAAAGCACAAAGCCGGTGGAAATACCTATGCACTGACATAAAAAGTAATTTACAAGTGTTTTACAGAAATATTCTTGTCACAGCTTTTCATGTTTATAAGTCGGCACTCATGTGAGTGGCAACTTACGACTTTCTTTGTCCCTCTGGACCAAAGTCTCTTTTGTGACTGAGGATGTGGTGCTGAAATAAAGTGGTTATGCAAAACACTTATAAAATATGTTGTAAAGGACTACACAGTTGTTGGATCGTCATTGATATGTGATTTATTAAGCACAGAGATCGTGCGTGACTTTCCTCCTTGCCAGCTCCTCCCAACTGTCAAAGATGGAATGTCACTGCTCCCTGATAACCAAAATAACCTTACAGTATATGCCCAAACAAGATCAGCAACCGTTCGTTCAACCCCTATATTTTTTGACTAATGCCAACTGAATGGCCCCTTTGACCATTTTGTTGGCCCTTTTGACAATTCCATTAGTCTGGGGATAGTATAGAGCTGTGCGTGAATGCTTTACTCCACATTCCATCAAATACTCTCTCATCCCATGGGAAGTCAGTTGTGTCCCTTTATCAGTTATCAAGCTTTATGGAAATCCCTCATTCTTAAAGATTTCTGCTAAAACACCTATAATGGATGCGGTTGTTTTCTCTGACAAGAACTTCACAGCTAAAATCTTGAATGCACATCTACCAAGACAAGCATAAACCTTTGATTGGGTCTAACACCACTCATGAGACCAATAAAGTCTCCACAGACTGCATGCCACACCTGGCCCGGATCACATATAGTGCCAAAGTCCAATTGACTCCCCACCTTCAGCCTCTTCTCACTATCTATACATACTCCACACCTCTCCACCCAGTGCACATTGCTTCATCTATTCCTGGCCACCAAAATTCTACTCTAAGTCGTTTCTTGGTCATTGTGTTGTGATCTCATTTCTCCTGCATTCCAGTATTACCCCTCTGGAATGTAGAATGTTAAAATGTGTATTGGTTGTACAGGATTCCATATTTGTCAGTTACCTGTGGGCTGCTGAGGCTGTGGCTATTAAACACACAACAGGAAGAATTTACGTCTACTACTTCTTATTTCATTTATCTTCACTACAATTTGGCAACTATTTAGCCACAGCCAAGGACCTACGCTACAAAGATCAGCCACTCATCGAATTTTACGTGAGCCAGGGACAGAAAAGGAGAATGCATCGTGCTTGAGAAGAGAATCAGGCCAGCATTTAAGTTTCTTTGACATTGTGAAGCTAAGCGCTGCGCTGCCAGTGTTTTTCTGCTCTCCGTCTTTACAGGACACCGGGCAAGAGACATTCTTGTTTTAACATCGTACGTTGTTACGGTTGCATTTAAAGATAAGAAGAGCTGTGTCCACGAATAGCAAGTTGTAAGCATACGCGCAAAGCTAATTTTAGGTGGGGAGAGTGTGTCTTTTTGTCGGTGAACAGGGAAAGTATTTTTCGCCCGACAACATTAAAGTTAAAGTGTTGCGCGTGCCTCCGCTCGTGGTGTATTCCATCAGCCTCTCGAGCGCTGTCAACAAATAAACTGATAGCGCGCGTCTCTTTTTGTGAGGTGTTTACTCACGGACAATCAAGCGAGTGTTTCTCCATCATTTTTTTTCAATGCTTGCCCATCGTGACTTCTCTGCTTGAAGAGCACGCAAACTGTGTGAATTCTTGCTACGCTTCTCATCTACAGGCGTCATCCCGTCTATGTTGAAGTTTCTTGTCAGCATGTTCTCATCACGTCGCTGGGACGTTTACGAGGGAGGCAGGACAACAACTAGAATCAACAACTAGAACGCCGACCCATGTTTACACATAATTAAGGAAAACTGGAAAGGAACGTTTTAAAGAAAAGTTTATTAAAACAAAGTGAACAGTAAAGGATTGTGCAGTACTGCATCATTCTACGGGAAGACATTAACTGATGTTTATACAAGTTTGCAAGTCCGTGATGTGCACACGCAGTCCAAGGTAACAGTTCATTAAAGGAAAATGTGCACGTCCGTGATGTGCACACGCAGTCAAAGTTAACAGTACATCAAAGAACAGTCAACCATAGCAGCATATTACTCAAGTGTACACACATTCGAGTTTGCACATCCATGATGTGCACACGCATTAATGTGTAATTGTTTATTTTTACAGATTTGCATGTTCGTGATGCGCACTTACATCTAGATTGTGCAGCCATGATGCACACATGCAACCAAGAGCGTTATTTACTGTAAGAATTTTAGTATTTCAAAATTCATTGGTAACAGTAGATTGTTAAATTGGCTTAAAGTACTGCACGAATTTCTATAACTTATCTTTTAGATTTGTTCAGCTTGTTCTTACATTTTTCACTGTCATGGCTACTATGCAGAATGTAAATGCTCCTCCACCATTTCTTCAAACTCCTGGTGATCCTCCTGTCTCATGGAGAAATTGGTACAGGGCTTTCATCAAGTACCTGGGAGCCATCGGGAGTAATAGGTATCGCCCAGAACGCAAGAGGTTTTTATTAGAACATAATCTAGGTTTTGAAGGGCAGTCCATCTATGAACATCTCCCACCGTATCCTATCCAGCAGGATCAAGATGAATATGAATTGGCTGTTAAAAAATTAGAAAACCAGTTTGACGTACAACCAAGTTTGATTGTTAACAGGCATAAGTTTTTTACTAGAGAGCAGTTACAAGACGAGTCGATTGACACTTATGTTGCTGTTTTACGTATGCTGGCTGCGGAGTGTGAATTTGAGAACTTTACAGATCAACTTATTCGTGACCAGATAGTGGTACGTTGTTGGGACAAAAAAGTTCAAGAAAGACTGCTCACTATGAGAAATCCCACTCTATTGGAAACTATTGATGTAGTCAAAGTTATTGATGTTTCACGGAAGGCTTGTAAGGAGCTTACTCGTAGAGACACTAGTGGTGTGTCTGTAGTGAATGAGAACACAGTTTTAAAACAAAACAATAGTTTTAAAAAAAATTCTAAAAGGAAAGAGTACAAAGGTGTTTTTTTCTCACAGAAAAACATTTGTTTTAGGTGTGGTTATCCCAATCATGGTCCAAATGGTCGGCCTTGTCCTGCAAAAAACGTAAAATGCAAGTTATGTGGGAAGGTTGGGCATTTTGCAAAAGTTTGCCAGTCACCCAGAGACAAAGTCAACGCAATTCCCGATGGTGATTTGTGTGATAGCTCTGATGAAGAACATGGTTGTGTGAGAGGTGTGAGGGATATGGTTGTTGTACAAGATGATGAATCGAATTGTGTGGATCCCTATGAAAACATTGAAGTGGATGGTAAAATTCTAAAACTCCTTATTGATTCCGGTGCCAGAATGACAATGGTGACTGATGAACTGTTTGCTGAGATCTGGGGGATTCGAGAGTTATTCTCACCTGACAGGAATCCTGTAACTTATGATGGAAGAAAGATCGAACTGTCTGGGTATTTTGAGTGTCATCTCAAGTTTAAAACTCGAACCATCTTCGGGAAAGTGTATGTTGCCAAAAAGGGTCTTAACATTCTTGGGTGATACCACCAAGGCCTTTTCGGCATGACCCTCAGTCCTGGTAAAGATGTCCAGGTTTCATTGGTAACCGATTTTGAACAGAATAATAGTTCTCAGGATACTGTTGTTAACAGTTCTAAGTGGATTGGGATATTTCCTACAGTTTTTTATGACAAACTGGGTAGAATTAAAGGCTTCAAGCACAAGGTTAAAGTCCAAAGTGATGCCATACCTGTGAAACACAAGTTGAGAAATTTACCTTTCAGTGTCCGTGAAGACTTAGCAATGATTCTGAAGAAGATGTGTAACGATGGTGTGATAGAACCCATAGAGTCTTCTTTATGGTTATCTCCCTTAGTTATTGCTAGGAAGAAGAATGGGCAACTGAGAGTCTGTGTTGACCTCAGAAGCCTTAACAAGGCAATATGGATTGACTCTCACCCCCTACCTAGAATTGATGACATCATCAGTACATTCTCAGGTGCTAAGTTTTTTTCCAAGATCGACTTAGCATCTGCTTACCATCAAGTAGCACTTGATGAGTCATCACATCACCTTACAGCCTTTGTTTCTCCAATGGGAACTTTTCAGTTCAAGAGGATGCCTTTCGGCCTTGTGTCGGCGGCATCGGTTTTTCAGCGTGTTCTAGAAAATGTTTTGGAAGGAATTGAAGGTGTTGTAACTTTCCAAGACGACATCTTAATCGCGGGTGAAAATCTGTGCACCCACGACAAACGCATGCGTGCAGTCTTGGATAGGTTACAAAAGTTTGGAGTTGTTGCCAATCTTGGAAAATGTGAGTTTGCCAAGAGTACTATTGAGTATCTGGGTCATGTGATTTCTGAGAATGGGGTTGAACCAAGACCTGGATTAGTAGATGCAATTACCAGAGATCCAACTCCCAAGAGTAAAGAAAATGTTGCATCATTTTTGGGTCTTTGTGAGTTTTATTCAAAATTCATTCTAAACTTTTCAGCTAAAACTGTTAAGTTAAGAGAACTGTTGAAGAAAGAGAAAACATTTGTCTGGGAGAAAAGTTGTCAAGAAGAATTCGAAAGATTGAAAATCGAAATCATATCGGCCGGTGTTCTTGCACCTTTTGATTCTGCAAAGGAGTGCATCATCACCGTCGATGCGAGTAATGATGGTTTGGGAGCCACCATTGCCCAGATGAAAGGTCCAAATGAGGTGACCATTGGTTTTGCCTCTAGGTCTCTGAGGTTAAATGAAAAGGTATTCTCCGTCATCGAAAAAGAACTTTTGGGGTGTTGTTGGGCAGTTGAACGATTTAAATGTTTTATTTGGGGGAGAAAATTCATCCTCAAGACTGACCATAAACCCTTAGTAAGTATCTGAAGTGTTCTGTTATTAAAGATCACACACCAAGGATAGCAAGATTAAGTTCCAAGCTTTTACAATACAATTTCACTGTTGAACATATTCCTGGTGGTAAGAACATTAGGGCGGATTATTTGTCTCGCTCACCTTTAAGCTTTACTGACTATCCTGAGAATACTGACGAAAATGATGAAGAATGTCTCATTGCAAGTGTTGATGTCTGTCACGACACCACTTTCACTGAACAAGAGTGGAATTCTGAATCTCTAAAAGATGTTGAGCTGGAGAATGTAAGGAAATATGTGATGAATGGTTGGTCTAAAGAGAAGGCGCTACCTCAGGCTTTACAAGCTTATTTTAAGGTCTCTGATGAGCTGTCAATTGAAGAAAATGGGATGTTGGTACGGGGGGATACATTTGTTCCACCTGTTTGTTTGAGAGACAGAAATATTACGTATGGGCATGAGGGGCACTTAGGCCAGACCATAACTAAAAGAAAAATCAGAGACAGTTATTGGTGGCCTGGGATGGACTCTGCTATCATTGCTAGCGTCCGAGCGTGTGTCATTTGTGCCACCAGTGATAAAGGGCTCAAAACTGAAGCGGTTCCACTCCAACCTGTCAGCTTACCTGAGTCTGTGTGGTCCAAACTTGCCATTGATTTCATAGGACCTTTTAGTATTCTACCGCGCAAGTTTAAATTTGCTATTGTTGTTGTTGATTACTACAGTAAATGGTGGGAAGTTAAATCTGTAGAAGAACCTAACACTTCTGGGGTTATCAAGTTTCTAAACAATTTGTTTTTGAGAGAAGGTTACCCCAAAGAGATCGTTTACGACAATGGTGTCCAGTTTGTCTCTAAAGAAATGAAAAGTTTTCTGGACACTAATGCCATTAAACACAAATGTGTTGCTTTATATCATCCACAAGCCAACGGCCTAGTAGAAAAAATCAACCGCACTTTAGTGGAGTGTATACAGTGGGCTGTTCAAAACAAGACTGATTTGTGTAAGGCTGTTGAGGAAATGTTGTGGTCTCACAGGTCGTGTCCTAATGCTGTTTCTGTTCTTTCACCGTTTGAAATTTTGCGGGGACGCCCTCCTGCTTCCAGGTTATGTCCTGCTTGGTTGCGGGAGTGTCAGACCAAGAGTGATCGGATGTTAAGTGTGGACAAAATTGTAAGGCCTAGTGTTGAAAAATTCCAAGCTAAAATAAAAAGTCACTATGATACAGTACATAGGGTCAAATGTACAGAAAGGGTTTTCCGTGTGGGTGATTGGGTCTGTGTTAAAGACCCTAATCATGTTCCAAAAGGCATGTCGAAATTCAAAGCTCCAGTCAGAATTGAAGTTGTGACCAGGAATGCAGTGAGAACAAGCAGGAATGAATGGTGGAATAAGGGAAGAGTTGTGAAGGTGCATCCTCGCGATTTTTCTTCTCCATTTAATTCGTCTATGCATCCTCGTTTTTTTCCGGCTCCATCTTCTTCATTTGACGTTTCTGAGTCGCGTCCTTCCTCTCATCCTGTTCCTGTTTTTGAACGAAGGAGCAGTAGTAGAAATATCGTTAAGCCTCTAAGGTTTCGTGATTGAGCTTTATCTTCTTTTTCATGTAACCTTTTTGGTATTGCGATTTTCTTTATTATATTCTTTATTTTTCCTTTAGTATACTAGTTGTGACTAGTTCCATTTTTTTCTCTTTCAATTTGTCTTCTTTCATGTTTCAATGCTGTGAATGTTATGTATTTCTCCTGCACTTTTAACATATTTCACTGCTTGATGTTTCTGCTTTTTGTTTATAGTGAAGAAAGGGAGATATTGTTGTGATCTCATTTCTCCTGCATTCCAGTATTACCCCTTTGGAATGTAGAATGTTAAAATGTGTATTGGTTGTACAGGATTCCATATTTGTCAGTTACCTGTGGGCTGCTGAGGCTGTGGCTAATAAACACACAACAGGAAGAATTTACGTCTACTGCTTCTTATTTCATTTATCTTCACTACACATTGTTTGTCCAAGATTTCCTTCATGAGCTAGGGAAAACAGTCTTTTCCTGACTCCAACCAGTGGTATAATCTTTCAATCTCGTACTAAAATTCTGTCACCAATTATGGACAATTTATCCAACACTTTACCATATGTCCTTGATGCTTTGCCCACCTTTCAATACCATTTTAACCACACCTATTAGGACTTCATCTTGTAGCACGGCCTCACTCCATTCTTCACTACACACCACGCCCAATGTCCACTGCGCTACATCGTTTATGCTTGCCACGGCACCCTATTTCTCATTTCTGATTACTGCTTCCTTGTCCACCAATTCCCAATCCAAAGGCAAACAGGAGAGACAGTCCGCCTGCACATTTCTCGACCCTGGTATGCACTTAAGTGTATAATTATACTCTTTTAACCTGTCAGTCAACCTGGCCAGTCTGGCTGAACCCTTGCCAGCACCTCCTGGAGACAGAAATTTCATTAGAGGCTTGGGATCTGTCACAGTTTAACCTGACCTCCCCACACATATGTCCTGAAATGCCCCAACACAGATACATATTGACAACATTTCTGCAAAAGTGTACTGAATGGGGTATGCAGATTCTTGAGAGTAAGGCCCATTTTTCTATTAGCACATCATGCAATCTCTGACACATTACTGCACCTCTGTATGAGCAAGTTACTTGTATGCAACCTAAAAGGAGGATTTTCTCATTGTTATCAAAATTCCACCTGATCTGGGAAAAAGTATTTTTCTGAATGATATATAAATCACTTACACATGCCTCCCAAAAGCTGCTTCTGGTCGTTATTAAACATTAAAACAAAGTATACTTATCCTTTTCTACAAAAGCTCACATTTAAATATTGAACACAGTGGGTATCCAATTATTAAACAAATCATATGTAACACTGAATCCTGCTGGGTGGCTCAGTGGATTAATGCATCCACTCAAGTGTTTGCACTTATGGTCACAGGTTCAATTTCAGGCAGGTTTACTCAGCCTTTCATCCTTCCAAGGTTGATAAAACTAGTACAACTGAGTTGGGTAACAATTAACATATGTTATTTCAGTGGCCAGAGGCTCAACACTTTGATGAACATGCGCTTTACAGATACTTATGTTAAGAATCACCTGCTGATCGCTCATCATCCCACTCACTGCAGATGGACCCTCGTGTTGAATTTGAGTATTACAAGATGACTGCTTTCAAAATGCCAGATTAAGAGTCAGCCCTTGCATATCAGGAACCAGTGCTTAATTTGTAAAAGAATAAGTGCTGACGCCCAAAGTTTTGCTCAGACGCCCTGGGCCGACGCTACTGAATATCAGTGTGCCATATACAAGGCTGCATAGTCTTGATTCCACGTTATGCCTCTTTCATCCACCACCTGACACTCCTTTATCTCATAATTGCAGGTTCCTGCTTTCTTTCTCTGTTACACCTTTTCCGCCTTTCTCTTCCTTCTACTTTCCCCTTTGTGTGCTTTCCCTGTCTTGCTGTAGGTCAAGGTCTGATAAGGGAAAATAAGTGCTAGCAGGCCCCACCTGCAACCACCGGCTCAAATTAAGTACTGTCAGTAACCCTTAATCCAACTGCTGATTGGTGCAACAAGTTTGGCAAAGTTTCACATATTAGTATAAAGTAATTTCTATCCGCAGAGGACATATCATAAATATACATACATGTACCTGGTACTCTGATATTGTGCTCCTAGTTCACAAGCTGGGGGAGTAAGGAGCTACGCTTGGAGTGTTGACCAGGATAAACACTGATACCTGCCTCCCTGCTCGAGTGTTGCAAGGCTAGAGCCGCTTGCCAAACTATGACTTTTTGCACCGGAAGCGCTCTTGCGGTTCTTCTATCTAATCTAAGGAAAGTAAGCACAGCCAACAGTCCAGTGACTCATGCCGGCCATTCCCAGGCCGCTGCTGGTCTCATGATGTCATAAAGGAAGAGAGCCTGTGATAAGGGGAAAGGCACAACACCGCCTGTGAAAGAGTCCTCCTTCGAGTTACAATTATATAGTTGTATTAGTTTTGGTGCTCTGGTCTAGACAGCGAGGTCACAATACCATAAAAAAAAAAATTGGTAATGTTATATTATTGTGAATGAGTGTGTGTGAAGGGCACCTGCATTTCATACATTCACATCCACATCCTATATCAACTAAAATCAGAGATATTGCGTGCAGGGAGGTCTTTCTTACCAGCTAATTTTACTATAACTTGTGAACGTCGAATAACATTAATGTTTTTAATCAAGCACTTAGTTGAATGTCCAGTTGGCACTTCTAGCTTCCACAGATCACTCTACAGAATTCTATCATCCGGTCACCAAGGGTGTCTCTTGACATCTATGTTGGGTTTCGCATTCAATCCCTTTTATCTATGATTTCTGTAAGTTCCCATGCATTTAAATCTCTCTGATGATATCTTAAATCTGTTCAGGTCCAAAATCTTTTTAACACAGTACAAAGGATGCATTCTGGTCTTTGTAGTCTATCCTGCTCTTATAACAAAAAAAAGACAAAATGCAAGTCAGACCTGACTTTGGGTTCACAGAACTGAAATGCATGATAGTAGAGAACGTTCCCTAATTCAATCGAATTTGAGCATTTTTTAAATTATTGATCTATGGAGGTCTATAAATTCCAGTTCAACGAACTCCGCAAATCAACAGTTAATATATCTTTATAATTTATCCCCTTCCTGCCCCCCTCCCAAACAAAAATGCTTGTTTCTCGGAAACTATTAAATAGATTTACAAGATACTTCCTTCAGAAAAAGTTCTACTTTCATGTCACATTCGGAGTTATTCTGTTCAGATTTTTTTTCTGCATGACAGAGCAAAGATTCCTAAGGGATTTAAAATGGGGAAAAAACACTTTTTGAATCTCTTCTATTTTTTGGCCCTTGCTTGAGGAAACTTGCCATGCTGAATCCTAAGTGGAAGACTCGAGTGAGTCATGGTGCTTCTCCACTCCCTTAACAAAGGTAATAACTAGCATATTACACAACGCATACTGGCGTAGCTTGGCACTTGGCCGCCCATGGCGGTCCCTGCCGTTGCCGCCCCGTTGCCAAGCTGAAGAGCGGGGGGGAGGGGGTGGGGTGCTGGCGATATTTTCGGCGTTTGCCTCTGAACGCACGTCTTTCTATATGTTTTACTCCAAGGCATTTTCCATGCGTATTTGTTTTAACAAAAGATGTAATTAATACTAGCATGCACAGGGTTAAATATGGGTGGTATTATTTAAATCTCACAAAAGAGACCTTGTGACAATTAAGAAAGTGGTTCTCTGAGTAAAGTAATTGTTACATGTAATCTGTGAGGCAGTAAAAGACGTTTTCCAATGTAAATTGTGCTGGACTGAGGTAATTAACTCAGATTTGAGCCTTGCCCTGTAGTAATAAATGTGTGTATTAGTACACTTGCTCTAAATAACGTATTATTGGGACACATTTATCTTCACTGAAATGTTGAAAGAAATGTTTTGGCCCCCAATTCAGGGCTCGGGGGCTCTGTCTATGTGTCATGCACTGCTTATGACTTCAAATATTATATCACTCATGACATGTTGTGTGACATCCAGTTGTGGCCGGCACAGGGAAGAGCGGTTGGGCGGTGAGGCGGGGTGGGAGCGGGGCAGGGTGGGGGTCAGGGAAGTCGACATACGATGGGATAAGTTCAATTACATTTTTTTTTAATGAAACCACTTACCTTGCGCTTGCCGCATCGCTGATGCGGCGAGCGCAAGGTAAGTGGTTTTTAAAAAATTTAATTTAACTTATCCCGTAGTATGTTGACTTCCCCGACCCCCGCCCCACCACCCCACCACTCTTACCTGTGCTGGCTGCCACTGAAGACATCTTTGATAGCATCACTAATGACATTGTTAATATTGAAATAATCAATGCCAATGTTTATAATGATACATTCGTATGTAAGAACGAAATCACATCTCCATTATGGAATTCACCCGTCATGAACTCTCCATCATCCCCAACTCATTAATACGTGATCAGGCAGGCTCTGAGACCTAGCCCTGAGGTTATGATTGACAGGTCACAGGTGGGGTGGCACGTAGCCGGCAGACAAACGTGTGTACAGGAAACTCAGGTCAATCCCCCAAATAAGCATAGCAACACCACAATGGTCCAGGGAGATTGGCCCCAATAAAGCACAAATGGCCAGAGGTGTGCGCTCATTCCCAAAAACACAATAAAGTCAAATGTCACATGAAGTTAGGAACACCCAGCCAATCAGTACACAGTACACACAGTGATCATGCACCCCTCATGACGGATATCGGGACATGTTACCCACTGGTCCTCATTGTGTCCACGCATGGTCAAGGCACACCTGCATTTGTTATCAGGGGCCTTATTTATGACTCCAAAGACAAGGCCCACATTCTTTTACCAAAAAAAGATTGATGGAAGCACTTTATGATACCCAAAGAAATGTATAAACCTTGTTCAGATTGACTGTACTTTGAGACAGTACTCAGACCCGCGTCTGAAATGTGCTCACGGCCGAAGTGTTTAATTAAACCAACTGTTCCTGTTTTGCCAAACGCCTCTTGTCTTTTGTTTTTTCAAGGTAAATTCATATTCAAGTAACAACATCTGAAATTGCATCCTTGATCATTGACATCCCTGAAAAAACAAAGATTAAAGTAATGTTATAGTTAGGTATGGTAATAATATCTTACTTTACATTAACAAAACCTTAGAAATTCATTGAAAAAAATAAAGGTTAGAGTGAAGTAATAGTTAGGTGAAAATGTCAGTTTAAACATAACATTTTAGTCTCACAAAACCACTGAATGAAATAACTACAGCTTGCGGCCTTGCCATGTACAGGGTTGACATCAATGATGCCATTTCAGATGTCATTTGTGATGTTATCAATGATGTCATACAACGTGCCATGACTGATGTTATATTTGAGGTCATATGCAGTTCATGAAACAGGAACAGAGACCCCGAGTCTTGTAATGGGAGCCACAACATTTCTCTTCATGTTGCAGCCAGCCAATCAGAGAGCGAGCTGTTATGAAACAAGACAGCTGAGAGGAGAAAAAAGCCTCTCAGCCAATCCGATCATTCCATTATTTGAAGTTGCGGGCCTGTGGTAATCTTGCGAGAGTCCTGCGTACCCAACCGTTCAGATAGCTATACATTTTGAATGTTAATTTCTCAAAAACTACTGAACGGACTTATATCAAATCACAAAAAGCACATTTCCTGGGTTAAAATCTAGCTTTCTGCCAAATGTGGTGTAATTTTGTTCATACATTTTGGCTGTACTGTAACAGTGTGTAAAATTCCCTATGGAAATTGCATGAGAAAATTGTGTTTTGGGACCCTTCTTTTTTATTGCCCTCCATTTTACGGGTCACCTCATAGCTTTCAAGGAAGGAGCTCAGATGGATGAACTTTTCTTTAGAAAGTTTTGTGAACAATCTTCAAAAGGCGTGAAAGTTTTTAGCAAACCAAAAAATCAATTTCCCATGGTAACTAGGTCCTAATTACAACTACACCGTGGCGACTGGCACTGTGCTATATACCCTTATCCGCTGTCGGATATACCTGAAAGTAATCCTGATCTTCACTGCCTACCTGTAACAATATCATAAATAATAGTCAGTTCTGACAACATTTCAGCAATATGTTAGTGTGCAGTGATCTCCCTACACAAAATTTAAATATGAAGGGAAATAGAACATCACACTGTCGGTTGACAATTATGAGTGATTTATTCCAGATCAAAGTTTAGAAAAGAAGAAGCTTGAAAAAATAACTAAAACTAATCTGTCGTTTTAAGGGCTTGTTAAAAAGCCATACAGTCTTAAACATATGATAGATGATTCAGAAGATTTAAAAATGAAACAGGAAACATAGAGAAATAGATTCACAAAATTATTGTTTTCTCATAAAATTTGAAAAGAAGTAGTGGAAAAAGTAAATTTGAAATCCAGAGAAGATTTGTTACCAATTCAAATACGAAAGATACCTGAGCTAATGCATTTTTTTTTTTACAACATATTCAACAATCAATCAGATATTGTTCACAGTTGTTGGATTGAAGGGGTTGATTGTCTTTGGTGACAAAGTCTCAATGAACATGAATACATGAGGCTTTTATGACATTCTAATAGTGTGCTTGTTGATAACAATCACTGACTCTGATGGAAACTCTGAGATGTTGGCATGTAGAAATTCCAAAAGTGGTTGAGAATACATTAAAATGAACTCAGCTGTTTCGGATTTGTCTTGCTTTGAGTGCTAGGCTCTGGTTTCATCAAAAAATTGACAGGTAAAATTAAAGTTGGTTAAAAAATGTTCAAAGTGGAGGATAAACATTGGCGAGGATATTGAAATTAATGTGGTTTAAGTACTCATTTGTTGCCAAAAAAACAAAGATTAGCATGAAGACTGTGACTGATGAAGTGGCAGAATTGCAAGCTGTGGTCTGGTGGCAATCTCTTGAAACCAGGCAAAACCAAAGGGGATGATGGACGGAGTGTTGAACATTGCAAGCACTCACCCCCAGTCAACTGACCTGGGTTTAATCCATCATCATTCTTTAGCTCACTCCGCCACCCCAGTTCAGACATGGCCATATGCAAATCAGTCTGACCCTGTGCCTCATGGGAACAGCCCAGCCCGAACTACCAAGCCATGTCTTCCCTGGACCCTTAACCTGCCAGGGGCATGTGTTTCTATCAGATCTCGAAATTCAAATGTTAATGTTTTTACTCATTATTGTCTTTACCTGTTTTGCTTTTAGGGAGTACACAAACTGTTACTGGAGTGTATTATTTGTTATTCTTAGAGAAAGAATTTACGCCTGAGGTGATCGAAATTATACATAGAAAAGCAGGACTTTTACTTGCAAAACGGTGCAATTGGACGCCAGGGATATTCCCGCAGCTCATGGAATTCAGAGGCAGGAATGTGTCCAAGGGCTACATTGTGAACACTGATAAGGGTTGGGAGAATATTCCACCTCAAGGACAGGATAGTGACAGGAGCAGCTTACCCTAATGTCAAGAGGGACTGGAGAGTACTCATTAAAATAGTAAAGATAAGTTAAGGAGATACAGTAGTTTAACTAAGGCAACAGATAAGAATGTGAAGAGCTGCGCTGCCATCAGCAGACTTTAGACCAGATGTAAGTAGGTGCTCGTCAGCATCACTCGAGATCTCTGTATAAAAGTGAGGTAATTCCCAATCTGTGTGCAAACAGGGGTTTGTGCATAGATAAGGATTCTGGATGTAAGGTAAATACAGCACTCTTGTAACTTTCACCAATCACATTTCGCCCGGGATAATCCTGCAGCATATATGGGGGAAAATGGGTGGAAAAAGGTGAATTAATTGGTAATCTGTGGATAAACAATTCTGCATGCAAAAACGAATTCTCACAATGTGTGCCATTTCCTACACCTACTAAATACCGCCAAACCGGGTATCCATATTTACTTGGTGTGGTAATTACCACTCATATTCCACACAGTACATGGAACATGGTTGGTGCCTTGAGGCTGCAGCTGTTACTTAGAAGCACATCACATTCTTTCAAGCGACTCCCAGGTTCATGTTCTGTGTAATGTTAATGGCAGGGCTAAGAGTAAAAAGCAAACAATTAAACTGCTAGGGAATTTTCGCAGGATTCAACAAACAGAGGCAACAGAGGAAGGCCACAACTCATTGCATGTAGCGTTGTAATTCCAATGTAAGGCCAAACCAGCATGTCTGCTAACATCGGATTGTCAACTTGGGCATTTGCACTGCTTCCCCTTTTATCTTCCATTGTGTACATTTCAGCAGGGGCTGGAAACCTGCAGGAATGTGTGGGCACATACTTATTCCCTTTGTTATTCCCCATGGTGATGCTCAAAACTCGTAATCCCCCAGGAAGTTTGCCCCAGTGAAATATAGATTCCTGTGGCATCGGTTTCTCCCAAGGGGAAAATTACAAGCTGGTTTTCATAGCAGACTCAGAATGACGGCCTGAGAGTACACGAGGTTGTAGAGTGGGAGTTTCAAAGGCGGAGGTGGTTGCGGTAATACGGACATGAACTGTGCCACTCAAACCGAGACATCATAGAACATCCATCTAGTGATGCAAGAGCAGCTGCTTTGCTTAGGCTTTGACAGCAGTCACATGAAGTAATGTAAAGTACATACAATGTGGAGCCAAGGTTGGATTGGGATCAAAAATCGGCCCGGGCACAAGTAGCGGTCGATGGTGGGAGTGCAGCCGGGCGCTGACGTGGGGCGGGGGAGGGGCAGGGTGGGGGATAGTAAACTACGGACGATTACAGGTAAGAACACATATAAATAAATAAAATGAATTTCTTTTCTCGCGCTGCATCACATTTGGCGATGCAGCGTGAGAAACGAAATTCGTTTTATTTATTTATATGTGTATTTACCTGTAATCGCCCGTAATCCGTAGTTTACTACCCCCCACCCTGCCCCTCCCCCGCCCCACGTCAGCGCCCGGCGGCACTCCCACCACCGACCGCTACTGCCGGGCACACCAAAAAAAGTGGCCCCACATTTGCGTATTGCCTTTCCACAAAACAGTGCTTCAGCAAAGTTTTATAAAAAGAAAAGGGGTTGGGGGCATGTTTTCTTAATTTCACTTAGATAAAAAAAAATGCCCATTTTAGTTCACACTGCTGAGCCACACATGAATGCAAGTGACACCACTTCTGCTCAGGCCCCCTGCCCCCGCTCAATCAGCAAACATTAATGGGCCGGCCCAGCGAGAGAAAGGAAGTGATACCTCTTCCCATCTGCCTCTAGAGAGGCCACTCAGGCACCCACTGGGCCGCTGGCGGCATCCTAACAGCACAGACAGCCCCCAGGCTGCCCAAAAAAGCAGCCCACAGCAGTACCTCGGCGACCGGCCCTTCGGCCGTTTCCCGAGTGTGGAGCTTGAGCAAAAAGGCAATTGATAGAAACAACTAGAGTGTAGGAAGAGCAGCCTCACCCATAAACAGGATCGCCAAAGTGTTACGTTTTATTTCAATTATGTAGTAGTTCGGAAAACCCATCCCTGCGGAAAGCGAGGGAGCAGAGTACGCCTGAATCTGCGCTCTACACTTCAGCGGGAGTCTGAGGTTTCTACCCCATTTGATACGCAACAGTAATATGACTGCATGCTCCGCTTCTGGCATCAAGGTAGTCCGAGTATGGCAATTAATGGAGGTGTATCCCACTAAAACTGGTGGGGGAGGAAGTCAAATGAACCTATTCATATTACTAATTCCAAGAAGCAAATGACAAGCCATTGTATTTTAAATTATGCTCCTTTATGGCAGAAGAGAAGCAAAGTTACAAAATATTAGTGACATAAAAATGCACACAATTTTTACAGAACCATGCTTCTAATGAATTCATAAACACAATAAATACGTCAAAGCATGTTGTTAATAAATATCCCCATTACATCACCACCAATACTTAGAAGAGACACTACATCGCCATTATTACATCACCAGGACCTACATTGACATATGTAGCTATACTTTAAAAATGTAAGTTAATTCATCAAGAAGATAGAAAACAGCAGGGGAAATCCGGATGAAACAAGTCCACAAAGATGAAAAACTAGTAGGTGACTTAGGAGCGTGGGCTGCCATGATAGCTGACGTGAGGGGACCTCAGACCTAGATTTCCGCTGGGGAACCGAATGAGTGTGATCATGTCTGAATGATGGGTTAAAATATTTTAAATCCACTGACTGAATAGCCTTTCTGCAATTATGTGCATAATATTGTCTGGGAAGATTTGCACAAGAGCAGGGTGGGGTGGGGGGGATGCTGGGTACGTTTATTTGGTCTAAATGACGGTATATTCATACTGCCTGTAAAATTACTTTGATGCCTAGCACCACTATCGCGTGTCTCCTTTGATAGCACAATAAAGATCATTTAAAACAAAACAAGAAGATAACATGCATCATTTAAAAATATATTTAATAAACATTTTAAATAGCGGTGGCTTGGAGGGCCCCCCCCCTAAATAATGCATTGCCTAAAATACTATTTCCATTAATAGATGTAATCTAACTTTAATTAATTAAAACATTAAGAGGGTAATTTGAAAAAGATATGCAATCAATAATATAAATGCAATTTAAAATTTAGGAGGGGGGTGAGTCTTTCAAATAGCATACTATTTAAATGATTGTATAACTAGTAATAATAATATTGATTAATAAAAAGGTTATTGATGATAATAATAATAATAATAACAAATGCTTATTATAGATGTTATTATGATCACATTTAAAAACCTTCTATGTGCTGCAGCTTAAAAAAACATAACCACATGTGTTCTTTCTGTTTTGACACTAAATTTAAAAGGATCTAAATGACAGCTCAAAATACCCCTGAAAATTCCGGAATAGAGGGGTACCTACATTGCTGTGTGGCAGGGCGCCCGGGACGGGCCCCGCGGGGCCGGGAAAGCCTCCCCTGCTCGTCCGTGGCCGGGAGCCCCGATGGCGGTCCAGGAGCCCCGCCGTGCCCCGGGGCGGGCGCACTCCGGCCCTGGGATCTGTCTCCCGGCCTGCCGCTCCGCCACAGGCATGGTTCCGTCGGGCCCGGGGAGCCTCCCCTTGCATTTGCCCATCTGGTGTGAGATCCCTAAATATAATGTGCATTTAGGCTGGGGACAGGGTAACGCATGGCTGCAAAATCTTCAGTCTTAAAGCCAGATTTCAGCAGCACAACAAGCCCCTAAATTTAAATGAGTTAATGGGGGGCTGAAAATTAAAAAGGTCCGATTCAATTTAAAAACAAAGATCAAAAAGCAACCTGCTGAGTATCCTTTCTTCCAAGGAGAACGGTACGTCCTTTTTAAGTAGCAGAAAAAAACAGAGTGAAGGAAGTCCTTTATAAGTAAGAATAAAGGACAGAGCCTGAGGGTGGATTCGGAAAAAGCCAGGAATATATAGGCTTCTTTATTCTAACATTTCTACCAATTTACTTAGTTAATGACTATCACTAGACATGCCAAGTGTATGGCTGAAGGGATGGGGTGTAAGAATAACCATGGCCCCAGCTTCAGAACACTGCAAGGTTGCTGACACAATTTGGGCTGCGTCTCACCCTGATTTACAAAGATCACAGAACATGTTATTAAAAATAGTAACTTTTCAGAATTTTGTGAAAAAGAAGGTCTCCTTCAAACTATTGAAATGTATTTATAAACTGTGCTGGTCTGCGTTTCGCATCAGTATCCTTGACAGGTGGAAGGCTAACCGTGCCAAAGTTCCATTTTGTACACAAGAAGGGCAGCATTCAGGTCGGAATTGCCAAAATAATGCTTTACTTTGATTTCCCTTTTCTTTCAGATTGAACCCCAGCAGTGCAGCGATGCTGCCACGCTGCTCCACTGAACACTTAGCAGTCAGACTTCACTGGGGTGTTTCATAAGGTCTAGAAGGGATATTTTTGCATGTGCCTCATCACTTGATCCTTGCTGACCAGTGTGGAATATGTAGCTCTTTCCATTACTGACATGTTGTTTTAGAGAATTACATCGGTGTAATATCCTTTTAATTTAACAATCGAACGATTCTTCCCAACACCACTGATTGCATTAAAACACAAGTATTGTGATAGCCATGGATGTTTGGAGACGTGTTAAACTGTTACATGCTCACACTGTTGTATCTAAAATGTAGCTTCTCTGGGAGTGAACATGTCTGTAGTATTCTGCATAGTCATTGTATGATAGAATGTTAAGGTTTGTGTTCTGTTTGTAATGTTCCTCTCAATATAGCAGGAAGTAAGTGTTAAGACTTGTGTGCCACCAGCAGCTCGAAGTCGACGCTTCAATAAACTCACATGGGAAGTCTCTGCTTCCTCCTCATTTCGTTGTTCAGACCACAACATCTTTGTGTCGGCGAGTGAGCTGATGGCAAGGACTTGCGTGTGTGTTGGTAGGCGCTCCTTCTTTGTGGAGCTTCGATGTCAGACTGGAAGGCAAAGGATTCCTGAGTTGCAGGCTTTGTGTCAGTATGCTACTGTAAACCACAGAGGTTTTTCTTCAGCACAGGGCAGGCAAGTTCAATGTTGCCTGTCCTCGCAGCTACACGAACAGAGCGGAGTGACGTCACCTATGGCCTTCATTTGCAGAATGGAGCTTGCATTCGTCCCTGTCTGCATTCCAGTGCTGACGTGGGCACGCAGGTGACTACGGTGGCCACAGGAGCACGGAACATGTGTAGTATTCTGCAGTCATTGTTTGGTAGAATGTTGAGGTTTGTGTTCTCTTTAGAATGTTCCTTTCAATATAATGGGCAGTTGGTGTCAAGACTTATGTGCAGACAGCAGCTCTAAGTCACAACTTGAAAAAACTCACCTGGAAAGTCTCTGTCTATGTTTCTTCCTCATTTAGTTGTTGAGACCACAGTATCTTTGGATGGGATAAGTGAGCATTTGTGACTGATAATGTCGAACATATGAGCCATTTGAGTGAGTGAGGAGTATCACTGAAGCCAAAGTTCCTGTGGACAAAACAGGTCTAAAATCTTTTTTTGTGTACGTCTGAATTTCATTCACGGTTCATACAGGATTATTATGCATCACAGTTGAGACCACTTTCCCGTATGTTAATAAGAGGGGTTCCTTTTGAGTGCAATTCAGAGTTTCAACAGGCTTTTGAGTGGGCGAAACAACAGTTGACTTCTTCACACAATATTCAGTTATAGAAAAAGGAACATCCAACCTGTTGGTGGGTTATCACTAAAATTTACAATTATCTGTGGGGTAGGAGATTTGTGGTTCAAACTGTCCAAAAACCTTTGATTTTATTCTTATTGGGAAGAACATTTAAACCAAGAATAGCCAGACTTTCAGCCAAGCTTTTGCAGTGTGATTTTATTCCTGAATATATTCCTGGTGGGAAAAATGTGTGTACAGATTAGCTTTCTCGCTTTCCGTCATGTATAGAAGAATCCATGAATGGTAGTGGTGAAGAGGACTTGAAAAATTGTATAATAACATCAGTAGATCTAACCGCAAGTTAGTACGTTCACTGAAGAGAATTGGCAGTTAGCTTTAAGCGAGGACTCCACACTTTGTGCAGTGATGGACTTTATGAAGTCTGGTTGACCCGAAGAAAGGAATATAGCGGTCAGGTTACAATTGTTTGTTAAGACAGCCAATGAATTGACTGTAGAGGATGGATTATTGATGAGGGATGACAAAATTGTACTTCCTATCAGTCTTAGGAATAATATCATCGTAAAAGCGCATGATGGTCATTTAGGTTGCACCATCATGAAGAGACAGATTAGAATGTTTTTCTGATGGCCTTCTATGGACAAAGGTATTGACCAAGTAGTTAATGAGTGTGACATTTGTTCAAGCTGTGATAAAACTATGAAAGTTAATTCTCTGCCTTTGTGTATGGCTTTTTTAATTTACCATCTTCTCCATGGGAGAAAGTTTAGATAGACATTGTAGGTCCTTCAATCTGTTGGTATTCAATTCACATTTTGCATTGGTCATGATGGATTATTACCGTAAATGGCTGGAAGTAAGGTTTGTGAGTGAAGTCACATTTAAAGTAGTTGTTGATTTCCTTAAAGATGTATTTCTTAGAGAGAGATTTCCTGCTACAATAGTATCTGACAATGGTGTACAGTTTATACCCAATGAAGTACAACAATGTTTGCAAGCCAGTGGAATCAAAGATTTCAAATGTTCCCTCTATCACCCCCAAACAAAACATTTGGTGGAATAAATGAATAGGGTTTTGGGGGAATGCATTCAGTGGGCGATTGCCAATGGTTGGGTGATTGCCAATGGTGTGTAGTTAGAAATGTCATTAAATCTGTGTTGAGGTTCTACCGTATTACACCACGCACTTCTACTGGTGTCTCACCTTTTGGATTATTACGTGGGAGGAAAGCTGCCACTAGTTTTTCCCTGACTCAACAGGACAACTCGTAACAAAGTCCACAACTCGACTAGAGAATTCTCTTCTCAATCCAAGCTTGGCTGATGCCCCGAAACCGGTCCCACGATGCTTGTTTCCAGTTTAGGGAGGACCTGGCCTGGCAGTTCGGGTTGGACTGTTCCCATGGGGAACAGGGTCAAGACTGATTTGTATATATGGCTGGGTCTGAACTGGAATGGCATGGTGAGCAAAAAAAGAATGGATTTAGGCCCAGATCTCTGTACTGGGGTGAATGTTTGACATAGTGCAGCATTCTGTCCATCAATTGTTCTTTTTGCATTTGTCAAAATCTAGTGTATCATTTTCTACATTCCATGTCAGGTAATCGCATTAGCAATATCTTATGATCCACAGTGTCAAACAATACTGACAGATGTTACAGGGTGATGGATACAAACCCTCCTTCTTGTCAGATGTGGTGAAGTCCAAGGCCGATTTTGTACCAATACCAATTATGAGGCCTTAGAATGTCATGGGGAGGTCATTTCTCTCCTAAAATACGTTTGTATCTGTTGTGTTACTGTGGATTCTAGTGATTTTGCCAAATAACACTGGTTGTATGTAAGGAGAAAATCTCCCAAATCTGCAAGGTTTAAGATTTTTTTTTATTTTTTTTAAAGGGGGCTCACTATAGCACATTATCAGGCTCAATGAGACTTGTCTTGACTTGGGAAGTATAATGAACAACAAATAATTAGATGTCTATATGTACGTGCAAATGAACTGCTTGTAATAGTATATATAATAGCTGCCACCACATGAGAAGATGGTACCTTTAGAGGTGAAACATACTATGTGGAAATGTAAAAGATAACACTGTGGTTGAGATCATCATCTGGAGAGGTAATAAGCTAGAGTTTAAAATATTTGTGAGAAGACAGACTCAGAATGATTCCAACTTGACTTTTACTTGGGAATTGAGTCAAACTACAATTGAAGGTTTGGAAGAGAGAGGAAACTGATTAATGACACTTTTTCACTGTATGAAAATATGGTAGAATAATATACTGCTAGTCACTGGGGAGTTCTGTGACCCTATAGAGGAATGAGGCCAAAGGCAGAGTTCCTTTATAAGGTCATGGAACAGAGAGGTGACTTGCAATATGCCTAACGTACTGCAGAAGGGTACTTAATTCCTTGTAATACATGGACACACCATCACTTTGCCACAAAACTTAAATGCTTGCTGTGCTGCTTCTTCATGTCAAAGTCATAAGATGTTTATAAATATAAAGAATACAATTAGAATTTCTAGTGCAAAATTAAACACACCAAAAAGCAATTAGATATTTGTTGCAAAAGAATCAGAGAATAGTTTAATACAAGTTAGATTTAAAAGAAACCTGTAGCTCAGAATGTGTAAAAACACGCAGAGAGATTCTATATTTTCTACAATTACCTTAAGCATGGAAAAATAAACATGTTGCCATAATTATCGATTTCAAATTAGATCTGTTCATCTAGAAAATCGGAGCAGAAGAACGAAAAGCCACATTTGGTTTTTGCATTTGAAAATGCAGCTTTAATTATGCTCTGTGACCTGCCTTTACCTTTGGCTGCTCATCTGGCAGCAGGCATTGTAATGTCAGAACTCAACTGTAATAAGTTATTACAATTGAGCAGCTATATAATTTCTGTATTACAGGTGACTAAATGTGTCACAAGTCGACTGCAATAAGGAAATTAAAGGCAGGGTTTTATACCAGATTTTCGGGCTCTCATGCATTACAACAAAATAGTGCAAAGATTGGAACAGCTGAGGAAATTCTTCAATAACACTGGCATGTAGTATCATCTGATTTTGACACCAGAGAGGAAATTGCTTTCATCAGAAACTAATGTACATTAAGTCAATCGACTTTCAAAAATATGAAAGAAAATTCATGAACATTGGTGAGTTACATGAAGTTAGTATATTACCTATGCAGTGGTTATGCATTACTCAGTCATATGTGATAGCAATTTAAAATGTATGTTTTTTTTTATATTCATAAAGGACTCAAGTCTGCTCCTGGAGGTGACTGGACAAGACGTTTAAGAAAGTTGAAATTGCAGTATATTTGTGATTCATAATGTTTGTATCTGACAGGCTTGAACCTGAACGAAGATCTTTATGCGTATTTAATTTAAAAACAAAGGAATAGCCCATCCTGTAGAGATAAAAGCTGTATCAAGCATCTAGATGATGCAGCTGAAGACATTTTCCTGAACCCCTTTCCTGCTTGGATATGTTAAGTTTAAGATAAGGAAAGCGATATGATTTAAACATGGTATAAATCTAAAATAAATGATATGCCTTTACAGAAGAAAAGGAATGATTTGTTAACTTGTAATTTTGATACACTCTTGGATCATCACTTTATGTACTTAATTTCCAGTACTCACCTGTCTCACAGCGCACAATGCACTAATAGTCTCCATACCTCCTGGGTCTGTCTGGTAATGGACTTTACTGTAAAATTACCAGATGGCTACATATTATCAGGGACATTGTGTTTCAAACATGACCTTTCCCCTACCAAGCTCATGTAGTATCTCTTGATCTTTAGAATTCTTTGGGCCCCAGTTGAATCGTTTTTTGAAGCCGAGGACCTAGGCTTAAGCTATGATCGGAATCTCAAAACAATACACAAAAATACAGAAACAAGTATATACCAAACAAATACACAAGTTATGAAATATAGTAGTTATTTCACAAACAAACAAATTTACAAAATTCTAAGTTTTAATTTTAAGGTTAAGGTTGGAGATTTTCGAAATAAAGTTTTATTTCTAAAATACAAAGTGATAAGCTAGACTCTAATATATCACTTTATCTTTTTGAAGCATAATGCATGCTCTCTTTTGTTAGTGCAACTAATGCTTCAGTTGAGGCCGCCAATCATCTATACTATATTTTGTTTGCTGTTCTTGCACTGCTCCAAGAATCAAGCAAAAAACAACTTAATTCTTAGCCTCCAATTTCAAATTCCTTCAAATATACATAGCATTTTAAAATCTTCAATTTGACGTAATGATTTTCTATCTATATACACTTTAATTTTCTGCTAATGTAATTTAATTTTCTAGAAGAAGATGTTCACAGACCCAGGCTAAGAACTGCTGACAACGTATTCTGGTAGTAATCTCCATTCATTTCAAATAGACTAACATCTGAAAACAGCGATTTGTAAAAGGAAAGTCTGAGACTGGAACTTGGTTCCCTGGATGTGGCAATCCATTCATTGTTGTTGGTGAGTAGGAGTAGTATTGTACTTTCGAGGAAATCATTTCATGCATTTGTCTCCAATATCTACATGCGTATATTGGCCTTTTATTGGTGTGCAGGGGCTCAACAAATAGCCCTGATCACAAAGCTTGTCAGGCGTGGGCTTTTACTACACACAGTACCCCATCCTCAGGGTGCTGGCCTCGGGTAGTGTGCCTTAATGCCCACATCGCTCCCGACCATGAGTCGTGTCATTGTCATGTCAGTGTTATGTGCCAAGAGTGTGGCTGTTATTTCTACGTGTGTTATTCATGTGATATATTAGTTTTCCATTGTGACTTTTCTTTGTTGTTGCCTCTAGCTGCGTCTCAAGATATGATGTGCTTTCTGTTCTTTTCTTTCCTCTGCATTATGGTTCTAGTACTTCAGCAGTTCTCAACAGGTGGCATCTAGAGCTGGATGCAGATGGTTGTTCACTGATGGGCTCTTTCGTTATAACCATTAATACACATCTTCAATACCTGATGGCTGTTCCTGGTGTATTTCCGAGAACACTGTGTCTTTACATGTTTGGTGATGAGAATGATTGCAGTCTGACGGTGTACGAGACCCTGCCAAGAATGTAGATCGGCCAGAGTAAAGCCAACCAGCAAAGGCACAATGATGGTGAAACTGCCAAGCTAGAAACAGAGCAGCAGGCTGATCAAAACTAGATCAAGGGTACATCATCAAAGCAAAGCAGAGGTCAGGCACCAGGTGCTAGACATCATCTAAGACATTGGAAGATGTCAGCGAGCTACCACGTTAGTGGCATAACACAACCAGTGTAACGTATATGCAGCCATTTTTAATGAAATGTACTTAACTAGATGGTGCATTGTTGAAAGTGAAACAACAAAAATGTGATGACAAGCACTGGACGATGTTCATTTGAAGTTTATCTGACGGCCACATTGTACTGATCGCCTTAAGTGAACCACCTGATGTGAACAGGATACTGTTAAAAAACTGGAAAAAATGACCATATTTTGAGGAAAATTTTAAAAATAACAAAAATTAAAATGTTTCCATGTAGTTTTTATAGTTAACTAGCAACTATAGATTATTTTTCACAATAAAGGGCCCGATTTCGATGTCGGGTGGAAAGCCATCCGACAGCTTGTTGTAGGCTTTCTGCCCGACATCAATAGTTTCCCTCCGACCGCCGTATTACAATGTCGGCGGTCAGAGGAAAACCCGCTAGGGGATTCTGCTGCGCTTCCGACGGGCTCAAGGAGCCCGTCGGAGCTTTGGAAGGCATCATAATCCCATAATGACGGCAGAGTCAGCCTCGGCTCCACCGTCGGGATTATGATGTCACTTTCACACAGCCTTTCCATGGCGGCCATTCCAATATGGAAAGGCTGTCGGAAAGTGACTTTAGGGGTCCCTATCAGGGCCCTCTTTCCCCTGGCTCTCTGCCTTGGGGCCTGGGCTAAACACACCTGCACCGTGTGGCAGGCACCGCACCGCATGGTGCCTGCCACACGGTTCAGGGATGTTTACAAACATCCATTTTTCAATTGCAGCTTGTGCTTCGGGCCTTTTCCGCAAGCCGCACAAGCTGCTATTGAAAAATGGATGTCTCTGATTGCCCATAGGGCAGTCACATCCAAATTCTGCGTTCAGAACCGCCGACCTACTGTCGGGTGGGTACAGTCCACAGTGGTGTCGGTCGGACGCAAGTCCGACCAACATCGTAATCAGGCCCATAATGTATAACTGTGAAGGATTTGTCAAGCCATGAACTGACATTTAATATTGCCAATAGCAATCATATTCATTAGACATCTTAATTTTTGCAGAACCCAGGTTTAAAAGAAAACGGACACTTGTGATAGCTCATAGCTGCCAAACACAAGTTTAATGCAAAATAGCCAGCAAGCCTCCAAACGAAAATAAGGGCCATATGAATATCAATGGACCAGAGCTTCACCCCCTGGTCAGTTGGAGCATTGAATACTAAAATCCATACATTTTGGTGACACATTTTCTCAATGCAAACAAATGGAGAAGAGAACATGTGAAGGTAGAAACCACACGTGGGC
Source organism: Calotriton arnoldi (assembly GCA_963921515.1). Classification (NCBI taxonomy): domain Eukaryota; kingdom Metazoa; phylum Chordata; class Amphibia; order Caudata; family Salamandridae; genus Calotriton; species Calotriton arnoldi. The sequence goes on along the minus strand of CAWUFW010004308.1, from coordinate 1,430,836 downwards.
ACTAATGAGCAGTTGCTGGGTTCTTCTCCTCATGGGAAGAATGGAAGATGAAGACTAGATACTGTAAGCTCAGGTAAAATGGCTGACTTCACTAACTTCTACAGTTCTCACTTTGTTGTGTTAGCTTCTGAACAAGGTTATCCTTCCTAGAACTGTGGGACTGAAATGTGTAATGTCAAATAGGGAATAACAAAATGGCAATGCATTTAAAAACATGTAAATGTGCAATAATGCTAAGGCTTTAGTGTGCTTTAAGCAAATATAAGAACGAAATTGCTATGTGGTATATGAAAATTTGTGTTCTCACATATAAACCAAGACAAAAACATAGGCAGTGGCATTAAGTATTTGAAAATTACCTTGTGGCCATTGATGTTGTAGGGTATACACCAAGGAGGAGACTTCTCTTGTTCTTTAAATGCTTGGGAGCAGAGGTGAAAAGATAGTTGATAATTTACCAGAGCTACAACCCATTAAAGAAGATTTTGGACTGAGGGATGAGTACGCAGAAGCAGTAGAAGTACTTGGGAAACATTTTGCTAATCAACTAAGTATTGGAGTGGAAAAATGTAATTGTTATTCTTGAAAACAAGCTAGCACAGAGTTTTGATGAATATGTTGCAGACATGAGGATACTAGTAAGTTTGATTTTGAAAATAGTGTGGGTCAGTATATTCAGGATCGGACTGGTATGATTAGGATACAGATTATGGCAGGTGCGGATTCTCCCATTACCATATTGTCTGTGGCCGTGTTTAATACGTTTTGGGGAAACAAGTGTTTTAAACCAACTGACACTAAAGCTGTAGCATCCGGGGAGTACAAAAGTAAAACTTTGTCGGTTCTTTGAAGATGTCTTGGAACTTGCAGTAAGAGAAATTTTTACCAAGTGAGATGGGTTGACCAAAGTAGGCTGGGAATAGTTTTCATGCATGAGACTAATACACCTGTTATGCTTGTGCAATAGGCAGACGGCGAATTGGAGAGTGTTTGACATAATTATGATGTGGTGTTCAATCATAGAGTTGGTAACGTTAAAGGGTTCGAACATCAGTCTATATTGACGAAGGATGCAATACCTGCTGCACACTAGGTCATAGATGTGTCTTTGATTGTTAGAGAGGAGTTGAAGAAATATTTGGAGGATGTGTGTGAGCAAGGGATAATTGAATCTATTAAGGCATCTGAATGGGTCAGGCTGTCGATATTGCTTTGAAAAAAGCAGGACAAATTCAGTTATGCACCAACCTGCTGTTGCTTAATAAAACAAGCATTGGCATAGCCAATAGGTCTCGCCTTTGGGACCTTATAAGTGTTTAGCCAGAGATATTGGCAATGTTTTTAAGGTATGTTGTAGAGCAAAGTAGCTGCTGTGTTCAATACTGTAAATTTTGTTTACAGTATGCCTCTCCCTGCATTGGAACAGGGGCAGGTCATTTCTCTTTTTCTTTCTGCAAATTTATATAGCGCGAACCCGACCCGAAGGTTTTGGAGCGCTTTACATGAGCTCTAGTTACGTTACACAAGGACACTTTAATATGGCATTTTTTGTGCGTAAGCACAGTGGTCGCACAAAGTAGCGGTAAGCAGTGGCGAGGTAAAGCCGAGCAAAAGATGTATGTTTTTGTGTTAATCTAGGAAGTCTGCTAATTATATAAATTTGAAAGCTTCGTGCGGCCCGTGACATGCCAGCTATGCCGTTTCACTGATTAGTTTTGAAAAAGTATGAATATGATAAGGAACTGTAAATGTGTGTGCGCTGCTGGGATATCTAATTAACTGAAAGGCGGCCTACCAGCGTGTGCTGGGAGAAATTTCGCAAAACTGCCCAATGATTAACATGGGTTTCTCAAAAACAGGCATTTTTTGCGAGTAAGCACAGTGGTCGCACAAAGTAGCGGTAAGCAGTGGCGAGGTAAAGCCGAGCAAAAGATGTATGTTTTTGTGTTAATCTAGGAAGTCTGCTAATTATATAAATTTGAAAGCTTCGTGCAGCCCATGACATGCCAGCTATGCCGTTTCACTGATTAGTTTTGAAAAAGTATGAATATGTTAAGGAACTGTGAATGTGTGTGCGCTGCTGGGATATCTAATTAACTGGAAGTTATGTAGTTAACTTTAAAACAACACCGCGCCCCCCACCCCCACCTTTACAAACCTTACCTGGTGCACCCGCTGCATGGAATTCGGAGCATTAGGTGCGCAGCGGTCACAGGGCTGTGCTTGGAGCATTAGGTGCGCTTCGGTCACAGGGCTGTGCTTCAAAGCGCCACAAAGCTGCATGCCCCACCTGTAGCGCTGTTTACAGTATGCCTCTCCCTGCATTAGAACAGGGGCAGGTAATGTCTCTTTTTTTTCTGCAAATTTATATAGCGCGATCTCGACCCAAAGGTTTTGGAGAACTAGACATGAGCTCTAGTTAAGTTACACAAGGACACTTTAATATGCGGCCTACCAGCGTGTGCTGGGAGAAATTTCACAAAACTGCCCAATGATTAACATGGGTTTCTCAAAAACAGGCATTTTTTGTGAGTAAGCACAGTGGTCGCACAAAGTAGCGGTAAGCAGTGGCGAGGTAAAGCCGAGCAAAAGATGTATGTTTTTGTGTTAATCTAGGAAGTCTGCTAAGTATATAAATTTGAAAGCTTCGTGTAGCCCGTGACATGCCAGCTATGCCGTTTCACTGATTAGTTTTGAAAAAGTATGAATATGATAAGGAACTGTGAATATGTGTGCACTGCTGGGATATCTAATTAACTAGAAGTTATGTAGTTAACTTTCAATCCAGAAAGTTGTGACGCTTGTAATGCGCTGTAAAAAACAGAAGGAACAAGAACGGCCGCAAAAGTGAAAGCAAATCGCGCGGAAAATTAATTAAATAAACAAGTGCGGTCCCCAAAGTGAAAGCGGACCGCGCTACAGATAATAACAAACAAGGAAGAGTGGGAGGGGGTGCAAACATGGAGCGCGGGCTGCAAATGAAAACAAGCAGCTCAAAAGGAGTGGTGGGGCGGGCACAGGAATGCAGCTGCCGCCCTGCGCGCCGCTGCTCGCTCCCAAGAGCAAAATGCCGTGGGAGTCAACGTTACAAAAAGAGGTGGGACATGCACCCGCCTTTACCCATTTGCGTGCTTTCATTCTTGAAAGACACACGCAAAAGCCAATCCACAGAGTAGTTTTGAGTAGTTACAAGAAGCCTCGCAGCGCATGCGCGCTGCGCTAGGCTCGACCTAAATATCTTAGTGGAGTGTTATCCAATCCCCAAAATACGAGATATGTTGATGTTATTTCGTGGTGCCAAGTTTTTCATCCCAATTGATTTAAGATCTGCCTACCATAGAGTAGCACCTGAGAAGAATTCACAGTCGCAAATTACTTTATTACTCCATTTGGAACATGTATCACATGTAAGTATTTGTGTTCATCCTTTGAATCGGCCTCTGAAGATAAATTTGGCAAAGCCTAATGCAGTGTTTATTCAGAATTATTATGCTGAACGTGAGCATGAACATAATTGTATTCTGGAAAGGGTTTAGTCAATCCTTAAGGAACATGGTACGACTGACAACCATGATAAATGCAAATTTTTGACAAACTCGGTGGACTACCTGGGACACAAAATAACAGCCTCAGGCATCAAAGCCAGGGAGAACCTAATCAAGGCTGTTAAGCATGCCCCCTTGACCTTGTCATAAAGATCAGCTGTAATAGTTTATCGTCCTAAGTGATTATTACTCGAGATATGTGTTGGGTTATACGATGCTTATAGAACCGTTGAAATGCTTATTAAAAAAGATGCTTATCTGGTCCGAAAAGGAACAAAAGGTTTTTGAGCACATAAAAAGTTTATTGGCAAATGTACCTGCTTTGAAAACTTATGTTTCTGGTGATGAGAGCATCATTGCTGTGGATACCAGTGCTGTCGGTACTGGTTGCAGTTCTTTGTCAAGGTGTGAGCAACATGGAACAAAAATCCATTTGCATCCAAGAAACTTAACAATTTAGAAAGACATTCCAGCACTATTTAATGCACAGCTAGAATGTAGGGTACTGAAAATACATATGTGCAGAGTACTCGTTTTACTTTATGCATAGATCATAAACTATTGACATATTTGTTGGTATCAAAGGTGCTTCATTCAGGCTCATTCGGATTTTGTCAGAGTTACAAGAATATAACCTGTAGTACATTTAAAGAGGCATGAATGTACATGTAGACTGCTTGACCAGGTTGCCTCTGTTTGATGTAGAACTAGGTGATGTGACTGAGAAATGCGTAGTGGTCATGCCCGATGTTGTTACAAGCTGCCAGGCAGTTCTGCGGGAAGAAGACTGGAGGACATTTTGAGAATGTGACAAAACCATAAAAAGAAGTACTTGAGTATTTGTGTGATGCATGTCCAAATGTAAGGGCAATTACACAGCTTCTGACAGATTTCGGTGGAGTTGAGTAAGGAATCAGGCATAATATGGAGGGGTAATAAGTTTGTTCCTCCCGAAGGGTTGTGGAGAATAATGATTAAATTGCTCATGCTGGAAACACGGGATGCTCTCCTACAAAGAAAACCTTGAGGCAATGATTTTGGTCGCCTGCAAAGACTAAGCAAGTTGTGTATGTAGTGAGAAATAGTGAGGAGTGTCTTGTCAAATAAGCACTGGGAAATAAGGGACACCTTATTGTTGCCGGAGAAGTTTCCCAAGAGGGCTTGGGGCAAGGAAGCTATGGATTTTGTGACTTAATTACTATGCCCTTGAATAAGCATTTTTTAATTATTTTGATTGATTACTTTCGAGGTGGGTCTATTATGATTTTGTTGATTCAATGAATGTGGAAGTTGATGTGCGGTTTTTATCCAAAGTCTTTGCCCTGGAAGGTTTAAACAGAAAATTAATTACTGACAATCATGTTCAGTTTGTTTCTGTTTGGCTCTCATGTTAATGCTGCTGTGTGCAGGGCCAACATATTGCTTAAAGAGGGTATGCCAACCACTGTGACTTGTATGCAAAATGTGGAAGAGTTTATAAGAAAGATAATGTCGGTGTATCATAATAGCCCACACACAGTTACAGATAGGAGAGGCTCCTTTTACACTGTTAAGGGGGTCACAATGCCAGGGCTGACTTGGTGCCTGTTTGGTATGAAAAGTGCAGTGGTATGGTGATTGTTGGTGATTACGTCTAGAGATGGAGCAACTCAAAGCCAGGGTGTTGGAACAACAGTAAAAAATGAATAAGTAACATGACAGTAGGTATAATTTGTGAGTCAAGGAAGTGGATGTTGGTGCTTGGTCATGGTAAGGAAGATGTGTTCAGATGATTTCAATGTTTAAGGACCATGGGCCTCATTTATGGGGAATTGGCGTAGGGCAGCGCCGCAAGTCTCCTTGCTGTGCTGCCCTACGCCAATGTGGAAGGGCAGGAATGCCCTGTATTAATGAAATATGGTGCATTCCTGTCCTTTCCCCCTGCACTGGTGCACAATTTGCTGCCCAGCATTTATTTATTTATTTATATAGCGCCTGAATCGACCCCCAAAGGGGTATCTCTGCGCTTCGGACGGGCAGCAAGGACGTGGAGCTACTACAGCAGAATCAGAGACAGAAAAGAGTGGTCTTAAGCTGCTTTCTGAATTGTAGGTGATCGGGGCATTGTCTCAAGTGCAGAGGGAACTCATTCCAATAGCAGAGGCCGAGATGGAAAAGGGCCTTCCCCCCTAATCTAGCCTTCCTGACTCGGGGAACCACAAGAAGAGACTTAGATCCCGAGCGAAGAGACCTGGAAGGCAGGTAAGGTGTAAATTTCTCCGAAAGATAGGTGGGACCGAGATTGAATAACGCCTTATGGATGGTGCAGCAAACTTTTGAACTTTACCCGTTCACGTTTTGGAAGCCAGTGAAGCTGACAAAGAAGAGGGCGGGAGGCAGTCCTGGAAGGGGCGTTGAGGACCAATCGCGCCGCCGTGTTCTGGACTACCTGCAGTCTGCTAAGCGAAGCCTCATTAGCGGAGACCAGCAGACCATTGCAGTAGTCCAGACGGCTTTATATAAGTGCCTGAGTCAGAGTCTTCCGAGTTGAGTCAGGGAGCAAGGGAAAGACTCAGCGGAGTAAGCCCAGTGTATGGAAACAGGAGTCAGCTGTCTGAGTAGCATGCTCCTTCAGAGTAAGGGCTTGATCCAGACGAATGCCTAAGTTCTTAACAAGGGATTTAGGGGCAGGGGGAGCACCAAGATCGGCAGGCCACCATTCAGGAGTCCATAATAAGGGAGCATCTCCGAAGAGCAGAATCTCCGTCTTCCCAACATTACATTGGAGGAGATTGCCCCATGGTACAAGGGTGTCTGCGTTGCATGCAAGATTGTTTTTGTGCATAAAGGGGCACCTTCCTGCACAAAAACAATCCCAAGAGGCATTTTCCTCTTTCTATGACATAAAAGGAGGAAACAATTAGGAGAAATAAAAATATTTTTCCTATTTACGCTTGCTCTTAGGAGGCATAAGGTTTTGCCACTGCCCCAGGTTTACATGATCAGGTAAATCTAGGGCACGTCAAAATCCATGGGTGTTGCGTGGAAAAACCCATGCAACGCCCATGGAACGCCTCCCAGAGTAAGGCACTGTGCTGCATTGTCTTACTCCATATCTATGAGGCCACTCAAAGTGGCTTTGCGTGGCCTCATAGATATGATTTAGAGGCTTGCGCTGCCGGAGCATCATAGAAAGTGACACTCCAGCAGCTCAATCGGCTCATAAATAAGCTCCTAAGTTTGGTAGAGAAGGCAGCACGTAATTCTCTCAAGTTGTCGGATGGCAGATGGTGGGCTTTGCATAATTTAGTGTAGCTAAATTACTTCGAAAAGAGTTGTTGTCTAAGCATATACAGTCGCCAGATAAGCAAATATTGATGTTTGTGTGCAAAGGTTTGTTAAATGTAGTTTGCTTTCTGGAGGTGTGCAAAGTGGTGTGGGGTATTTCTAGAGGTGTTGAGAAAGGTGTTTCCAGTTCTTATGAGTGTTCGTCAACTCTGACATTGGATGTTATCCAGTTTTGCTGGTAATCCTTTACTTTGTGATGTTGAACAGGTTGTTGGCACTGATATAGCTTGTAGTGTGGATGCAACACACTCAAGGGGCAAGTTTGAGTGATGAGGTTTGAATGGGAATAGAGTTATTCAGGACAGAAGTGATTACATTTCTAGAAAACCTGCATGTTGGTCCTCGCCCTTATTACAGTCACCCCCAGATTTTTTGTCTTGTGTTGCTGAAAACGTTTTTGTTGTTATTAGGACTTAGGTCACTTTTTTCCTGCTAACCAGTGGGAAAGTGCTTGTACTCTCTCCCTAAAACTTGGTAAAATTGGTTCCCACCTCATTGTAATATAGTAAATGGTACTACATGTACCCAGGGCCTATAAAATAAATGCTGCTAGTGGGCTGCAGCACTTATTATGGAACCTACTAAAGTAGCCTTTTTTAAACATGTCTCAGTTATGCCACTGCAGCCTGTAGTGCTGTTTTAAACGATCCTCTCAACCTGACAAAACAAACCTTTTGCTAGGCCTAAACCTTCCTTTTTAATACTTCTAAGTCACCCCAAGGTAGGCCCATAAGGCAGGGTGCATGGTATTTGAAAAGTAGGACATGTGTGTTTAAGTTTTGCATGTTCTGACAGTAAAACATTGCCTAAATTCGTTTTTCAGTGTTGTAAGACCTATCTCCCCCATACGCTAACACTGCGATGCCTTATTACATTTAATACGTGCTATCTTCAAATTGGGAGCAGATGGAGATATACTATTTACACTCACCAGAATGGTAATGTAAAATCCTCTTTAACAGTAAAGTAGCATTTTAAGTTATTATTCTGAAAATGCCTCTTTTAGAAAGTTGGCATTTTCTTATCCCAACCAACAGTGTCTTTCTGACAGTGTTCTGGGTCACACAACTGTGAATGGCCCTGTTGTTGTGGGTTGTGTACTGTGTCCAGATAGTGAGACAAAGGAAACCTAAGTGTGAGGGGAGAGGATCTTCTAGACAGGATGGTTCAGGAGGAGCTGTCCCCTGCCCGGATTACATTGCAAAGGGCCCTGCCTGCACCACACACAAAGGACCCTGACACCAGGCCTGTCCTGCATTTTTTCACTCTAGACAGTTTGGAGCCAAACCCAGAAGAAGGGGAAAACTGGCCAGAACCAGTTTTGGGGGTAGGGCCGGGGATTCCCCCGCATAAAGGGGGCGTCAGGTATAAAAATAGGGCTTTCGGAAGCACTCATCAGAACACTTGTGGACCTGTGGAAGATTCAGAAGGACTGCCATGCTGCCAAAAGGACTTCCAAGCTGCCAAAAGGACTGCCTTGCTGTCTGAAGTTGGAAGATTGAACCTGCTTGCCTTGCTGGACCTGCTTGCCTTGCTCCCCGGCTATCTAGAGTAACTCCAAGGGTCAGTAGGCCGCCCTCCCGTGTGAGCTACAGGGATAAAACAAGCTCCCAGAGGCCTCCCTGCAATTTTTCACATGCACCAACTGGACCTGCCTGAGCCCTGCTGCTGGCCTCTGCTGGAGTGAGTCCTGATCCCAAAGAGGTGCCCCCCTGGTCCTGGACCCTACGCTGGCATCCATGAGAGCTCCTCCTGAAGTAAAAAGTGAGAATCCAGAAGTTGGGCGACCGCAAATGGGTCTGTTTGTGCCAAACTCTGCCACCATCGACGACTGCAAGCATGAAGCTCCAGTGGGACCTGCTCTTCTCGCCGGCAGCCACCATCTGAGATGACCGGCAACACAAGACCTGCACTTTGCGCCAACAGCAATCGTCCACAAAGATCAACCAACGCGAAGCTCCAGTGACAACTGGTTTTCATGCTACAGAAATGACCCTCTGCGATGCTTCACCTGCTGTTCAGGCTGGAAGCCTTCTCCTCGCGGCCCCCTCCAACGTGAACAGAACTTTTCATGCCGGATTTGAGAAGGTAACTCTTCAGCGGGACTAACCTGGTTGTTAAGTTCTCTCGGGTCATATGAATAATGGTGAAACAATGTTTATGTATTCCAATAAATGGGTATTTATTTAAGAAAGATGAAACAATTGGAGTCTGCTGATCAACGTCCTGTCTTCCAAGCCTGGAATTATACCTGAGCCCACTGTTGCTGTCTCAACAATCCAGAATCAGAACACATAAACGCATCAGATTACAGAATACAGGGAAAGGCATACCAGATATATACATGCACAATATATTTATAGCAAGTCAGAATACAACATCTCCCTCCCTTTTTTTTTTAAACTACTAAAACCAAAAACCCCACTACAAAATACAATAAACAAAATGTAATATACAAACATCATAAACAATCCTATGACTGAGAATCATGTATATAGCGAGGTTTTCTAGAAATAAGTCCACTTCTGGTGACTGTGTAATTACTGTTAGAAAAATCATGTGTATCATTACACTCGGTATGATGTTGAACACTGAAAATCAGTTTGAGTAACATCCTGATCATTTAGTCGAACTTCATCAGCAATGCACAAATCAACTTCTTTCCCATATCCATTTTTTTCAAAGAAATTTTACATACACAATTGTAAAACAAATTATTTGATATTCGAAACTTATCATCAAAAAGCCTACTTTAAATCTCATTGACAGGCACCAGATTGTGTTTAAACCACCATCTTTCAACTTCACAGTCTTGCTACCTGACTTACTTCAGAGGGTCCCAAAAACTTGAAATCTGACTTATATTGAATTTTTCTCATATTTATAAACATAACCCAACTATCAACTTCCACATCTTTACCCCCTCAACATATGTTTGATGACATAATAGTGTTTTATCTTGCCCTGTGATTCTCCAACCTTAGACACCACATCATTCAAATTTACTTCCTCCTCACTATTCTCCTCCAGCCATTTTTGAACTAACCCAGGCTTAGCTAGTCTTAGAGGGTTCTCCCTCTTAGTATGCAAATGAAGATACTTAAGTTGTGCTGTGTGGAGTATTGTGATAAGCCCATTTTTTCTCTCAAAAATTCTTCCACATCTAACCCACAAGTTAAAGCACTTTCAATACCTTCTTTAAAACGCCTGTTAACTCTCTCAACAGCTCCATTACTTTGGTGCCTATATAAGGTATAAGTGTAATGTTTGATGCTTCTTTCTTTCAAAAAATTCTCCATCCATTCTAATACCAATTGCACCCCATTGTCAGTAACAGGTTCAGAAGGAAGCCCTTCAGTGGTAAACAAGAGATAACTTGTGTACTTATCTCTCCAACAAAATCATAGCATACCCACTTAGAGAAACAATTCGTAAGCACGATAAGATAACGCATATCTACAGGAAGTTGGGTAAGTGGCTCAGTGAAATCCAATGCTAATTTTTCACGTACATGTTTAGGGAAAGGTACATCTTGTATCACACGTATCATGTATCTTTAAAAATCCAATGTCTATTGGGTAAAAGACATACTTCACACTTGTTAATAGTACAGTCAACCAACCTATCCATTGCAGTCCACCAGAAAAACTTTCTGAAAATGTTCTTGGTTGAAGTAGCACCTACATGACCAGAAATTGCGACACTGACAACTCTCTGTCTCAATTCAGCTGCAGGAACAAACTTCATGCCTCTTAACAGAACACCATTTTCTACAGATAACTCAGCAGAAACATGAAAAATATTAAACAAATATCCATCTAAATGCTTGCAAGATGGCCAACCCGTGCTCATACAATGCATTACTTTAACCCTAACAGAATCTTTTCCACATGCTTCTTGCCACTCTTTTTCTGTAATGCTTCCCTGAAAACATTTAATAACATCCAACATTGCAACTACATATTCTTTGTCACACATACCGTCCTGAATAGAGTTTTTTTTAAAGGTAACCTTGACAGTCAGCTCGTATATTATTGCACATAAAAATGGAATTCTTGTCATTTTGATAAAATACCAATTCATCTGGAGGAAGCTGAACTAGCTCCTTTGTTTCCTATTAACAGTTTGTTGTCTGTGCACAAAACAAACTTAGAACCCCATATGTATGTTTTAAATTCCTCAATGCCCCATACACATGCAAGAGCTTCCCTTCCTTTGTACTATACCGTTGCTCAATTTCGGTAAGTGCCCTTGATGCAAAAGCTAAAGTGTTTTCATGCTTACCATCCTTTTGACATAAAACCTCCCGATGCCAATACCACTGGCATCAATAGTAATTATACATTGGTGACCAGAAACAAAGTTTTCAGAGCAGGTACCATAGACAAAATTTCCTTTATGCTCTCAAAAACTCCCTGGTTTTTTCGGTTCAAACACATTTTTCTTCATTTCTTAACATTTTTTAAAGATTCCATAATTGTGGAATAATCTTGAACAAAGCTTAAATAATAGTCATTGAGACCAATGAATGATTTCAGATGATCTTTGTCATTAAGACATGGAGCTTCTCTTAAAGCTTTAACCAAATTCCGCCTGGTTTTGATTCATTCAGCCATGATTCTGTGACCTAGATAGTCAAAGAAATCTGTTAAAAATGTAAACTCCTCCTTTGAGACCGTCATGCCCCATTCTTTCAGAATCAGTAAAACCTTGATCAAAATGTGAGTGTGTTCATCCATATCCTTAGCAAAAATGAGTATGTCATCCTGGAATGTTTGTACCCGGATCCTCATTAAAAAGACAATAAACCCACTTTTGAAAAACACTTGCAGCAGAGGCAAGGCCAAAAGGTAACCTTGAATACTTAAATGCCCCAAGTAGGGTTATGAAAGTAGTCAACAAATGTGATTTTTCCTCAAGCGTCACCTGAAGATAAGCAACCTGCAAATCAATAATACTGAAACATTTGGCACTGCAAACAAGGGTTAACAGCTCTTGAACTTTAGGTAATGAGTGACAATGCACTAAGATGTTTTTGTTCAGTGACCTGAGGTCAGCTCACACAAATCCGACTATTTTTTTTCTTGTAATCACAACTGCACTAACCCACTCTGCTGCATTCACTGGTTCAATGATTTTGTCCCTACACAATTCACCAAGATGCGTTTCCAAATCCTTTCTTGCAATAAGTGGCATATCATGTACTTCGTGAACAATAGCAATGGCATTTTCCTTCAATATAATTTTATGTGCAAAACCTTGTCAGAAAATACTTCCTGATATTTGTTCAGAATAGCCGTTAAGTTATTGATTTCTTACTCAATAAGCAGAACTAGTCTTACAACAATTCCTAATTGACTTTGGTCAACCCAAGCCATAATATCTCTGCCATACAAAGCAACATATATCTTTGTAGAAATTTCTCTACCTGAAAAATGTATAGTGTCCTCAAAACATCATACTGTTTCAGTTTCTTTGTTTCCATAAGCAAAAGTTCAAATGTCAGATTTACATAAATCCTTAGTACCCCATAAGCTTTTAAAAGTAGATACATCTAACACAGTGACTTTTGAACCTGAATCTGTCATAATATTCAGGTCAACATTACCAGTACGCACATTGCAAAATGGATCTTTCTTGTCTGCATTCCATTCTCTTTCCCCCTCTATATTCACTGTAAGAATACTACTGGAAACCTCAGCTATTTCTTGAACCCCCTCGTTTTTTATACTTACAATATTTTGTACAATATCACTCTTGCAAACTCGCATGAAGTGACTTATTTTCTTGCATTTATTACACTTTTTTCCTACTGCTGGACAGTTAACATTATTTCCAATGTGGTTGGTAGATCAATATACAAATTCCATCCATTGGTTTCTGCTTCAGTGTGCTGTATTTCTGACAGACGATCAAAAATCGTTTGACCTTCAGATTCAAGATAATTAAACAATAAAGCTATTTTACTGGTTGTGAATAGTTTATGCAATCTATGGCCACAAGATAATTCTGAAATACTCTTATCCAGTGTTTCCACTGTTGTGGCGGTCTTCTAGGGTTCTGTAAAAAACTAGGAGGTTGTTGAATATATTCCACCACATGCCATAGCAACATCGTCAAATCTCTACTATTCCCACGTTCCAGCATAGATATTAGAATATAATAATTGAATATAAGAAACCCTCAAGATATGCAAATAAGGACGATGGAACTTGTGTGCAAGCTTCACACTATAACTTGTAAGAATTCAGCAAGATTGTAATGTTATAGTCTTATCCTAGAGTGAAAGTTAACCACCTCTCAGTTCCAGTACAGAACGCTGGTGGATATGCGTGGTCTGAAATCAATGCAGCCGATAATGCCATTACCACACAAAAGACTACAGCATGCATTCAATGGTGGTCAATTGCTCTGTGGCTAAACAAAGATGGAGGCACAAAGATGGAGGCACACACAACAAGTGACCATGTAGTCCTTGAAATCCCGTACACGCTGAGGTGACGTACCTCCCCAACAATGGGTGCCCAGTGAGGCTTGCCTGACATTGATGTCACAACCAACATCCATGCAAGGTGTCAGCCACTTCCTCTTCGCGGGATCTCCTTCCCGATGATCTCCTTACTGATGACACAAACCATGAGATGGGATTAATCATTCTCATGCTGTGACCGGAAATACTAATCAATCTGTAGAAGAAGACTGCAGGGTGACACCCTTGCTTACGGCCTCCAAAGGTAGATTTGTAACTCGTCCCCAGAATGTCAAGTTCTCTTCACCATACGAACAATGATGAAATGATGTTTAGGTTTTCCAATAAATGGGTTTTTATTTAAGAAAGATGAAACAATTGAAGCCCACTGGTTAAAGTCCTGCCTCTAACTGACTCTTCTAAATGTTACTGTCTCAACAATCCAGAATCAGAACACATAGATGCATCAGATTGCAGAATACAGAGAAAGGAATACCAGATACATACATGAACAATATATACTTAGCAAGTCAGAATACAACATCAGAATACAACTGTTCAAAACAAATCCCTAGGCAACTTTTATTCTATTGAGCATTAGTGAACATAATGCTATAAGATAATGGAAAAGGCTAAGTGGGCACAAAGTGGTGCATTATAAAAACTTTGTATTCATATAAAATGACATAAAAAAAAGTTTTTTATGAACACTGCCTGTGAAATCACATGGCAATTAGAAACAACAAATATCACAATCTCATTGTTCTCTCAGTGCATAGAAACAACAAGGATACATTTCATGTATATATTTTCAATAAATGCAATTTAATGTTCAGATACTTTCAATACATTCATCACTATTATGCAACCATGTTAATTTAGAATAATAACAGTGTCACTAATGAATGTGAACAAAATTGTCAAAGATACTAGAATAAAACATTCAATCTAGAAAGAAAGAAATATGTTTCTCAATGTATATTTTCATATTGAGAGACACAATGTGGTGGCCTTGATCATTGATGGATCTTCATGGAATCGTTTCGGAGACTCAAGCGCCTTCATCAGGAAAGCCACAAATACAACATGTCTAAAAACAAAAGTGTACACTGAGCGTTTAACATAACTCATAAAAAAATCAATAACAGAGAAAAGAAAAGAAGTTGAAAACAAATAGAATACCTCAAAGAAAAGTTCCATCACTGAAATACATGTGTGAATCACACAGTCATAACAAAAAGATAAAATCTCCCGTGCTCTAATAAAAAAAAATAGAAAATCAGGGTCAAAAAGCCCAAGATAGTGCTCTCATGGAAAAAAAATTAGATAGTGATGAGGTTTACTACTGAAGTGAAAAGTGAAGGCAAGAATATGGACACTTATCAAATCCTAAACTACTAGGAGTAAGGAATGATGTATGGAAAGGAGTTCAAAATGATGACGGAGCCTATGAATGTCAACAAACTGGATAGAAAAATATATACTAAAATAATATGTGGTTACCTAAATAATAAATGTATAGGCTGTATATCTAAAGACAACTGTCTCAGAGTGTACAATAGTACCTTGATAACTTCTGGAAAGATTTGAAAACTGATCCAAGTGAGGCCGGTGCTGGAACCCGAGGTAAAGCGATGCAAGAAATTTGCATACAGGGACAATAACTGAAACCACAAACAAAAGTAATAAATATCTCACTTAATCCATATTCAATAATCAGTATCACCAGTACCTATTTAAACTACCTTGTGAGGTCGAAGATAAAGGGAAGAAGAAGGTCTCTAGGCCAAGTAAATGGAAAAACTGTGGGCTAGAATTGCATCTTGTTTTGTAACCCTCACCTGGCACGTGGATGAATAAATTAAGAACTCATGGTGAAGAAAAGCCGCTTTTTTGAAATATGCATACAATGATAGGCATCTGTCATAAATGCTCTAAATAAGAAGAGAGAAAGACACACGATGAGAAATATATTCTACTAGGGTCTATACCTGTCACTCAGTCATAATAAGAGCAGCCAGCATGATTGTGGGACCAGAAAAACACTCATCGTACCCAAAAATGCTAATCCCACTGAGTCGACCTTACAGTCAGTAGGAGATATTGTCCATGGTCGAGAAAAATAATGACAACACACCCCTTATCGTTAAAAAATACGGCTCATTGCAATGAGGGCACGTAAACAGTACCCGCTAGTTCTCGTGCTTCGCCGAGTTCACAAGAAATGGGCAATATACGCGAGCCATGATAGAAAGTACTCGCATAACTGAGCTACTGATTTAGAAAACCCCGACGACCCCATGATGGAATCTGGGACTATGGTACCTTGTGCCAAGGTTAAGAAGGTGGGGCACTAGATAATCTAAACATGCAACCAAACGAAGCATCAGAATACAAGACTGGTCCCTGTATTCGACTTGCACTCCTTTGCAGTCGGCCTGAGGTTGTAACTTTCCCTGGTCTAGAGCGACCAGATAACTCCGAATGGCGCTTTCTGCTTCTTGGCACGATTGTCACAAAAAAATTAAAAATCTAAATCTCTGGTTCTACTGATTTAATTTGTGTCCTTCTTCTCATCATTGTATTTATTAAAATTAACTCTAGATTTCTAAATTGGTTTGGGATTTTTCTTGTTTTCATTTTATTACTGTTTGTGTGCTGCATAAAATACTTTACACATTGCCTCTACGTTAAGCCTAACTGCTTTGTGCCAAGCTACCAGAGGGTTAAGCACTGGTTAATTTAGTGACTTTTGTGGGTCACCCTGAGTGTTTATCATTTGAGTGGGGCTTCCACCCCTCTCAGCTAATAACCCAATGTGATTTTTCCTCAAGCGTCACCTGAAGATAAGCAACCTGCAAATCAATAATACTGAAACATTTGGCACTGCAAACAAGGGTTAACAGCTCTTGAACTTTAGGTAATGAGTGACAATGCACTATGATGTTTTTGTTCAGTGACCTGAGGTCAGCTCACACAAATCCGACTATTTTTTTCTTGTAATCTGTAATCACAACTGCACTAACCCACTCTGCTGCATTCACTGGTTCAATGATTTTGTCCCTACACAATTCACCAAGATGCGTTTCCAAATCCTTTCTTGCAATAAGTGGCATATCATGTACTTCGTGAACAATAGCAATGGCATTTTCCTTCAATATAATTTCATGTGCAAAACCTTGTCAGAAAATACTTCCTGATATTTGTTCAGAATAGCTGTTAAGTTATTGATTTCTTACTCAATAAGCAGAACTAGTCTTACAACAATTCCTAATTGACCTTGGTCAACCCAAGCCATAATATCTCTGCCATACAAAGCAACATATGTCTTTGTAGAAATTTCTCTACCTGAAAAATGTATAGTGTCCTCAAAACTTCATACTGTTTCAGTTTCTTTGTTTCCATAAGCAAAAGTTCAAATGTCAGATTTACATAAATCCTTAGTACCCCATAAGCTTTTAAAAGTAGATACATCTAACACAGTGACTTTTGAACCTCAATCTGTCATAATATTCAGGTCAACATTACCAGTACGCATATTGCAAAATGGATCCTTCTTGTCTGCATTCCATTCTCTTTTCCCATCTATATTCACTGTAAGAATACTACTGGAAACCTCAGCTATTTCTTGAACCACCTCGTTTTTTATACTTACAATATTTTGTACAATATCACTCTTGCAAACTCGCATGAAGTGACTTATTTTCTTGCATTTATTACACTTTTTTCCTACTGCTGAACAGTTAACATTATTTCCAATGTGGTTGGTAGATCAATATACAAATTCCATCCATTGGTTTCTGCTTCAGTGTGCTGTATTTCTGACAGACGATCAAAAATCTTTTGACCTTCAGATCCAAGACAATTAAACAATAAAGCTATCTTCCTTCCGTCCCCTGTCTGTGTTCCTGGGTAGCGCTGGGACGCCTCGTCGCTGGGGCAGCTATGCGCTGTACAAAATTAGTAAATAAATAAATAGTTTATGCAATCTATGGCCACAAGATAATTCTGAAATACTCTTATCCAGTGTTTCCACTGTTGTGGCGGTCTTCTAGGGTTCTGTAAAAACTAGGAGGTTGTTGAATATATTCCACCACACAACATAGCAACATCGTCAGATCTCTACTATTCCCAAGTTCCAGCATAGATATTAGAATATAATAATTGAATATAAGAAACCCTCAAGATATGCAAAGAAGGACGATGGAACTTGTGTGCAAGCTTCACACTATAACTTGTAAGAATTCAGCAAGATTGTAATGTTATAGTCTTATCCTAGAATGAAAGTTAACCACCTCTCAGTTCCAGTACAGAACGCTGGTGGATATGCGTGGTCTGAAATCAATGCATCCGATAATGCCATTACCACACAAAAGACTACAGCATGCATTCAATGGTGGTCAATTGTTCTGTGGCTAAACAAAGATGGAGGCACAAAGATGGAGGCACACACAACAAGTGACCATGTAGTCCTTGAAATCCCGTACACGCTGAGGTGACGTACCTCCCCAACAATGGGTGCCCAGTGAGGCTTGCCTGACATTGATGTCACAACCAACATCCATGCAAGGTGTCAGCCACTTCCTCTTCGCGGGATCTCCTTCCCGATGATCTCCTTACTGATGACACAAACCATGAGATGGGATTAATCATTCTCATGCTGTGACCGGAAATACTAATCAATCTGTAGAAGAAGACTGCAGGGTGACACCCTTGCTTACGGCCTCCAAAGGTAGATTTGTAACTCGTCCCCAGAATGTCAAGTTCTCTTCACCATACGAACAATGATGAAATGATGTTTAGGTTTTCCAATAAATGGGTTTTTATTTAAGAAAGATGAAACAATTGAAGCCCACTGGTTAAAGTCCTGCCTCTAACTGACTCTTCTAAATGTTACTGTCTCAACAATCCAGAATCAGAACACATAGATGCATCAGATTGCAGAATACAGAGAAAGGAATACCAGATACATACATGAACAATATATACTTAGCAAGTCAGAATACAACATCAGAATACAACTGTTCAAAACAAATCCCTAGGCAACTTTTATTCTATTGAGCATTAGTGAACATAATGCTATACGATAATGGAAAAGGCTAAGTGGGCACAAAGTGGTGCATTATAAAAACTTTGTATTCATATAAAATGACATAAAAAAAGTTTTTTATGAACACTGCCTGTGAAATCACATGGCAATTAGAAACAACAAATATCACAATCTCATTGTTCTCTCAGTGCATAGAAACAACAAGGATACATTTCATGTATATATTTTCAATAAATGCAATTTAATGTTCAGATACTTTCAATACATTCATCACTATTATGCAACCATGTTAATTTAGAATAATAACAGTGTCACTAATGAATGTGAACAAAATTGTCAAAGATACTAGAATAAAACATTCAATCTAGAAAGAAAGAAATATGTTTCTCAATGTATATTTTCATATTGAGAGACACAATGTGGTGGCCTTGATCATTGATGGATCTTCATGGAATCGTTTCGGAGACTCAAGCGCCTTCATCAGGAAAGCCACAAATACAACATGTCTAAAAACAAAAGTGTACACTGAGCGTTTAACATAACTCATAAAAAAATCAATAACAGAGAAAAGAAAAGAAGTTGAAAACAAATAGAATACCTCAAAGAAAAGTTCCATCACTGAAATACATGTGTGAATCACACAGTCATAACAAAAAGATAAAATCTCCCGTGCTCTAATAAAAAAAAATAGAAAATCAGGGTCAAAAAGCCCAAGATAGTGCTCTCATGGAAAAAAAATTAGATAGTGATGAGGTTTACTACTGAAGTGAAAAGTGAAGGCAAGAATATGGACACTTATCAAATCCTAAACTACTAGGAGTAAGGAATGATGTATGGAAAGGAGTTCAAAATGATGACGGAGCCTATGAATGTCAACAAACTGGATAGAAAAATATATACTAAAATAATATGTGGTTACCTAAATAATAAATGTATAGGCTGTATATCTAAAGACAACTGTCTCAGAGTGTACAATAGTACCTTGATAACTTCTGGAAAGATTTGAAAACTGATCCAAGTGAGGCCGGTGCTGGAACCCGAGGTAAAGCGATGCAAGAAATTTGCATACAGGGACAATAACTGAAACCACAAACAAAAGTAATAAATATCTCACTTAATCCATATTCAATAATCAGTATCACCAGTACCTATTTAAACTACCTTGTGAGGTCGAAGATAAAGGGAAGAAGAAGGTCTCTAGGCCAAGTAAATGGAAAAACTGTGGGCTAGAATTGCATCTTGTTTTGTAACCCTCACCTGGCACGTGGATGAATAAATTAAGAACTCATGGTGAAGAAAAGCCGCTTTTTGAAATATGCATACAATGATAGGCATCTGTCATAAATTCTCTAAATAAGAAGAGAGAAAGACACACGATGAGAAATATATTCTACTAGGGTCTATACCTGTCACTCAGTCATAATAAGAGCAGCCAGCATGATTGTGGGACCAGAAAAACACTCATCGTACCCAAAAATGCTAATCCCACTGAGTCGACCTTACAGTCAGTAGGAGATATTGTCCATGGTCGAGAAAAATAATGACAACACACCCCTTATCGTTAAAAAATACGGCTCATTGCAATGAGGGCACGTAAACAGTACCCGCTAGTTCTCGTGCTTCGCCGAGTTCACAAGAAATGGGCAATATACGCGAGCCATGATAGAAAGTACTCGCATAACTGAGCTACTGATTTAGAAAACCCCGACGACCCCATGATGGAATCTGGGACTATGGTACCTTGTGCCAAGGTTAAGAAGGTGGGGCACTAGATAATCTAAACATGCAACCAAACGAAGCATCAGAATACAAGACTGGTCCCTGTATTCGACTTGCACTCCTTTGCAGTCGGCCTGAGGTTGTAACTTTCCCCTGGTCTAGAGCGACCAGATAACTCCGAATGGCGCTTTCTGCTTCTTGGCACGATTGTCACAAAAAAATTAAAAATCTAAATCTCTGGTTCTACTGATTTAATTTGTGTCCTTCTTCTCATCATTGTATTTATTAAAATTAACTCTAGATTTCTAAATTGGTTTGGGATTTTTCTTGTTTTCATTTTATTACTGTTTGTGTGCTGCATAAAATACTTTACACATTGCCTCTACGTTAAGCCTAACTGCTTTGTGCCAAGCTACCAGAGGGTTAAGCACTGGTTAATTTAGTGACTTTTGTGGGTCACCCTGAGTGTTTATCATTTGAGTGGGGCTTCCACCCCTCTCAGCTAATAACCCAATGTGATTTTTCCTCAAGCGTCACCTGAAGATAAGCAACCTGCAAATCAATAATACTGAAACATTTGGCACTGCAAACAAGGGTTAACAGCTCTTGAACTTTAGGTAATGAGTGACAATGCACTATGATGTTTTTGTTCAGTGACCTGAGGTCAGCTCACACAAATCCGACTATTTTTTTCTTGTAATCTGTAATCACAACTGCACTAACCCACTCTGCTGCATTCACTGGTTCAATGATTTTGTCCCTACACAATTCACCAAGATGCGTTTCCAAATCCTTTCTTGCAATAAGTGGCATATCATGTACTTCGTGAACAATAGCAATGGCATTTTCCTTCAATATAATTTCATGTGCAAAACCTTGTCAGAAAATACTTCCTGATATTTGTTCAGAATAGCTGTTAAGTTATTGATTTCTTACTCAATAAGCAGAACTAGTCTTACAACAATTCCTAATTGACCTTGGTCAACCCAAGCCATAATATCTCTGCCATACAAAGCAACATATGTCTTTGTAGAAATTTCTCTACCTGAAAAATGTATAGTGTCCTCAAAACTTCATACTGTTTCAGTTTCTTTGTTTCCATAAGCAAAAGTTCAAATGTCAGATTTACATAAATCCTTAGTACCCCATAAGCTTTTAAAAGTAGATACATCTAACACAGTGACTTTTGAACCTCAATCTGTCATAATATTCAGGTCAACATTACCAGTACGCATATTGCAAAATGGATCCTTCTTGTCTGCATTCCATTCTCTTTTCCCATCTATATTCACTGTAAGAATACTACTGGAAACCTCAGCTATTTCTTGAACCACCTCGTTTTTTATACTTACAATATTTTGTACAATATCACTCTTGCAAACTCGCATGAAGTGACTTATTTTCTTGCATTTATTACACTTTTTTCCTACTGCTGAACAGTTAACATTATTTCCAATGTGGTTGGTAGATCAATATACAAATTCCATCCATTGGTTTCTGCTTCAGTGTGCTGTATTTCTGACAGACGATCAAAAATCTTTTGACCTTCAGATCCAAGACAATTAAACAATAAAGCTATCTTCCTTCCGTCCCCTGTCTGTGTTCCTGGGTAGCGCTGGGACGCCCCGTCGCTGGGGCAGCTATGCGCTGTACAAAATTAGTAAATAAATAAATAGTTTATGCAATCTATGGCCACAAGATAATTCTGAAATACTCTTATCCAGTGTTTCCACTGTTGTGGCGGTCTTCTAGGGTTCTGTAAAAAACTAGGAGGTTGTTGAATATATTCCACCACACAACATAGCAACATCGTCAAATCTCTACTATTCCCAAGTTCCAGCATAGATATTAGAATATAATAATTGAATATAAGAAACCCTCAAGATATGCAAAGAAGGACGATGGAACTTGTGTGCAAGCTTCACACTATAACTTGTAAGAATTCAGCAAGATTGTAATGTTATAGTCTTATCCTAGAATGAAAGTTAACCACCTCTCAGTTCCAGTACAGAACGCTGGTGGATATGCGTGGTCTGAAATCAATGCATCCGATAATGCCATTACCACACAAAAGACTACAGCATGCATTCAATGGTGGTCAATTGTTCTGTGGCTAAACAAAGATGGAGGCACAAAGATGGAGGCACACACAACAAGTGACCATGTAGTCCTTGAAATCCCGTACACGCTGAGATGACGTACCTCCCCAACAATGGGTGCCCAGTGAGGCTTGCCTGACATTGATGTCACAACCAACATCCATGCGAGGTGTCAGCCTCTTCCTCTTCACGGGATCTCCTTCCCGATGATCTCCTTACTGATGACACATACCATGAGATGGGATTAATCATTCTCATGCTGTGACCGGAAATACTAATCAATCTGTAGAAGAAGACTGCAGGGTGACACCCTCGCTTACGGCCTCCAAAGGTAGATTTGTAACTCGTCCCCAGAATGTCAAGTTCTCTTGCACCATACGAACAATGATGAAATGATGTTTAGGTTTTCCAATAAATGGGTTTTTATTTAAGAAAGATGAAACAATTGAAGCCCACTGGTTAAAGTCCTGCCTCTAACTGACTCTTCTAAATGTTACTGTCTCAACAATCCAGAATCAGAACACATAGATGCATCAGATTGCAGAATACAGAGAAAGGAATACCAGATACATACATGAACAATATATACTTAGCAAGTCAGAATACAACATCAGAATACAACTGTTCAAAACAAATCCCTAGGCAACTTTTATTCTATTGAGCATTAGTGAACATAATGCTATACGATAATGGAAAAGGCTAAGTGGGCACAAAGTGGTGCATTATAAAAACTTTGTATTCATATAAAATGACATAAAAAAAGGTTTTTTATGAACACTGCCTGTGAAATCACATGGCAATTAGAAACAACAAATATCACAATCTCATTGTTCTCTCAGTGCATAGAAACAACAAGGATAAATTTCATGTATATATTTTCAATAAATGCAATTTAATGTTCAGATACTTTCAATACATTCATCACTATTATGCCACCATGTTAATTTAGAATAATAACAGTGTCACTAATGAATGTGAACAAAATTGTCAAAGATACTAGAATAAAACATTCAATCTAGAAAGAAAGAAATATGTTTCTCAATGTATATTTTCATATTGAGAGACACAATGTGGTGGCCTTGATCATTGATGGATCTTCATGGAATCGTTTCGGAGACGCAAGCGCCTTCATCAGGAAAGCCACAAATACAACATGTCTAAAAACAAAAGTGTACACTGAGCGTTTAACATAACTCATAAAAAAATCAATAACAGAGAAAAGAAAAGAAGTTGAAAACAAATAGAATACCTCAAAGAAAAGTTCCATCACTGAAATACATGTGTGAATCACACAGTCATAACAAAAAGATAAAATCTCCGTGCTCTAATAAAAAAAAATAGAAAATGAGGGTCAAAAAGCCCAAGATAGTGCTCTTATGGAAAAAAATTAGATAGTGATGAGGTTTACTACTGAAGTGAAAAGTGAAGGCAAGAATATGGACACTTATCAAATCCTAAACTACTAGGAGTAAGGAATGATGTATGGAAAGGAGTTCAAAATGATGACGGAGCCTATGAATGTCAACAAACTGGATAGAAAAATATATACTAAAATAATATGTGGTTACCTAAATAATAAATGTATAGGCTGTATATCTAAAGACAACTGTCTCAGAGTGTACAATAGTACCTTGATAACTTCTGGAAAGATTTGAAAACTGATCCAAGTGAGGCCGGTGCTGGAACCCGAGGTAAGGCGATGCAAGAAATTTGCATACAGGGACAATAACTGAAACCACAAACAAAAGTAATAAATATCTCACTTAATCCATATTCAATAATCAGTATCACCAGTACCTATTTAAACTACCTTGTGAGGTCGAAGATAAAGGGAAGAAGAAGGTCTCTAGGACAAGTAAATGGAAAAACTGTGGGCTAGAATTGCATCTTGTTTTGTAGCCCTCACCTGGCACGTGGATGAATAAATTAAGAACTCATGGTGAAGAAAAGCCGCTTTTTTGAAATATGCATACAATGATAGGCATCTGTCATAAATGCTCTAAATAAGAAGAGAGAAAGACACACGATGAGAAATATATTCTACTAGGGTCTATACCTGTCACTCAGTCATAATAAGAGCAGCCAGCATGATTGTGGGACCAGAATAACACTCATCGTACCCAAAAATGCTAATCCCACTGAGTCGACCTTACAGTCAGTAGGAGATATTGTCCATGGTCGAGAAAAATAATGACAACACACCCCTTATCGTTAAAAAATACGGCTCATTGCAATGAGGGCACGTAAACAGTACCCGCTAGTTCTCGTGCTTCGCCGAGTTCACAAGAAATGGGCAATATACGCGAGCCATGATAGAAAGTACTCGCATAACTGAGCTACTGATTTAGAAAACCCCGACGACCCCATGATGGAATCTGGGACTATGGTACCTTGTGCCAAGGTTAAGAAGGTGGGGCACTAGATAATCTAAACATGCAACCAAACGAAGCATCAGAATACAAGACTGGTCCCTGTATTCGACTTGCACTCCTTTGCAGTCGGCCTGAGGTTGTAACTTTCCCCTGGTCTAGAGCGACCAGATAACTCCGAATGGCGATTCTGCTTCTTGGCACGATTGTCATAAAAAAATTAAAAATCTAAATCTCTGGTTCTACTGATTTAATTTGTGTCCTTCTTCTCATCATTGTATTTATTAAAATTAACTCTAGATTTCTAAATTGGTTTGGGATTTTTCTTGTTTTCATTTTATTACTGTTTGTGTGCTGCATAAAATACTTTACACATTGCCTCTACGTTAAGCCTAACTGCTTTGTGCCAAGCTACCAGAGGGTTAAGCACTGGTTAATTTAGTGACTTTTGTGGGTCACCCTGAGTGTTTATCATTTGAGTGGGGCTTCCACCCCTCTCAGCTAATAACCCAATGTGATTTTTCCTCAAGCGTCACCTGAAGATAAGCAACCTGCAAATCAATAATACTGAAACATTTGTCACTGCAAACAAGGGTTAACAGCTCTTGAACTTTAGGTAATGAGTGACAATGCACTATGATGTTTTTGTTCAGTGACCTGAGGTCAGCTCACACAAATCCGACTATTTTTTTTCTTGTAATCTGTAATCACAACTGGACTAACCCACTCTGCTGCATTCACTGGTTCAATGATTTTGTCCCTACACAATTCACCAAGATGCGTTTCCAAATCCTTTCTTGCAATAAGTGGCATATCATGTACTTCGTGAACAATAGCAATGGCATTTTCCTTCAATATAATTTCATGTGCAAAACCTTGTCAGAAAATACTTCCTGATATTTGTTCAGAATAGCTGTTAAGTTATTGATTTCTTACTCAATAAGCAGAACTAGTCTTACAACAATTCCTAATTGACCTTGGTCAACCCAAGCCATAATATCTCTGCCATACAAAGCAACATATATCTTTGTAGAAATTTCTCTACCTGAAAAATGTATAGTGTCCTCAAAACTTCATACTGTTTCAGTTTCTTTGTTTCCATAAGCAAAAGTTCAAATGTCAGATTTACATAAATCCTTAGTACCCCATAAGCTTTTAAAAGTAGATACATCTAACACAGTGACTTTTGAACCTCAATCTGTCATAATATTCAGGTCAACATTACCAGTACGCATATTGCAAAATGGATCCTTCTTGTCTGCATTCCATTCTCTTTTCCCATCTATATTCACTGTAAGAATACTACTGGAAACCTCAGCTATTTCTTGAACCACCTCGTTTTTTATACTTACAATATTTTGTACAATATCACTCTTGCAAACTCGCATGAAGTGACTTATTTTCTTGCATTTATTACACTTTTTTCCTACTGCTGGACAGTTAACATTATTTCCAATGTGGTTGGTAGATCAATATACAAATTCCATCCATTGGTTTCTGCTTCAGTGTGCTGTATTTCTGACAGACGATCAAAAATCTTTTGACCTTCAGATCCAAGACAATTAAACAATAAAGCTATCTTCCTTCCGTCCCCTGTCTGTGTTCCTGGGTAGCGCTGGGACGCCCCGTCGCTGGGGCAGCTATGCGCTGTACAAAATTAGTAAATAAATAAATAGTTTATGCAATCTATGGCCACAAGATAATTCTGAAATACTCTTATCCAGTGTTTCCACTGTTGTGGCGGTCTTCTAGGGTTCTGTAAAAAACTAGGAGGTTGTTGAATATATTCCACCACACAACATAGCAACATCGTCAAATCTCTACTATTCCCAAGTTCCAGCATAGATATTAGAATATAATAATTGAATATAAGAAACCCTCAAGATATGCAAAGAAGGACGATGGAACTTGTGTGCAAGCTTCACACTATAACTTGTAAGAATTCAGCAAGATTGTAATGTTATAGTCTTATCCTAGAATGAAAGTTAATCACCTCTCAGTTCCAGTACAGAACGCTGGTGGATATGCGTGGTCTGAAATCAATGCATCCGATAATGCCATTACCACACAAAAGACTACAGCATGCATTCAATAGTGGTCAATTGTTCTGTGGCTAAACAAAGATGGAGGCACAAAGATGGAGGCACACACAACAATTGACCATGTAGTCCTTGAAATCCCGTACACGCTGAGATGACGTACCTCCCCAACAATGGGTGCCCAGTGAGGCTTGCCTGACATTGATGTCACAACCAACATCCATGCGAGGTGTCAGCCACTTCCTCTTCACGGGATCTCCTTCCCGATGATCTCCTTACTGATGACACATACCATGAGATGGGATTAATCATTCTCATGCTGTGACCGGAAATACTAATCAATCTGTAGAAGAAGACTGCAGGGTGACACCCTCGCTTACGGCCTCCAAAGGTAGATTTGTAACTCGTCCCCAGAATGTCAAGTTCTCTTGCACCATACGAACAATGATGAAATGATGTTTAGGTTTTCCAATAAATGGGTTTTTATTTAAGAAAGATGAAACAATTGAAGCCCACTGGTTAAAGTCCTGCCTCTAACTGACTCTTCTAAATGTTACTGTCTCAACAATCCAGAATCAGAACACATAGATGCATCAGATTGCAGAATACAGAGAAAGGAATACCAGATACATACATGAACAATATATACTTAGCAAGTCAGAATACAACATCAGAATACAACTGTTCAAAACAAATCCCTAGGCAACTTTTATTCTATTGAGCATTAGTGAACATAATGCTATACGATAATGGAAAAGGCTAAGTGGGCACAAAGTGGTGCATTATAAAAACTTTGTATTCATATAAAATGACATAAAAAAAGGTTTTTTATGAACACTGCCTGTGAAATCACATGGCAATTAGAAACAACAAATATCACAATCTCATTGTTCTCTCAGTGCATAGAAACAACAAGGATAAATTTCATGTATATATTTTCAATAAATGCAATTTAATGTTCAGATACTTTCAATACATTCATCACTATTATGCCACCATGTTAATTTAGAATAATAACAGTGTCACTAATGAATGTGAACAAAATTGTCAAAGATACTAGAATAAAACATTCAATCTAGAAAGAAAGAAATATGTTTCTCAATGTATATTTTCATATTGAGAGACACAATGTGGTGGCCTTGATCATTGATGGATCTTCATGGAATCGTTTCGGAGACGCAAGCGCCTTCATCAGGAAAGCCACAAATACAACATGTCTAAAAACAAAAGTGTACACTGAGCGTTTAACATAACTCATAAAAAAATCAATAACAGAGAAAAGAAAAGAAGTTGAAAACAAATAGAATACCTCAAAGAAAAGTTCCATCACTGAAATACATGTGTGAATCACACAGTCATAACAAAAAGATAAAATCTCCGTGCTCTAATAAAAAAAAATAGAAAATGAGGGTCAAAAAGCCCAAGATAGTGCTCTTATGGAAAAAAATTAGATAGTGATGAGGTTTACTACTGAAGTGAAAAGTGAAGGCAAGAATATGGACACTTATCAAATCCTAAACTACTAGGAGTAAGGAATGATGTATGGAAAGGAGTTCAAAATGATGACGGAGCCTATGAATGTCAACAAACTGGATAGAAAAATATATACTAAAATAATATGTGGTTACCTAAATAATAAATGTATAGGCTGTATATCTAAAGACAACTGTCTCAGAGTGTACAATAGTACCTTGATAACTTCTGGAAAGATTTGAAAACTGATCCAAGTGAGGCCGGTGCTGGAACCCGAGGTAAGGCGATGCAAGAAATTTGCATACAGGGACAATAACTGAAACCACAAACAAAAGTAATAAATATCTCACTTAATCCATATTCAATAATCAGTATCACCAGTACCTATTTAAACTACCTTGTGAGGTCGAAGATAAAGGGAAGAAGAAGGTCTCTAGGACAAGTAAATGGAAAAACTGTGGGCTAGAATTGCATCTTGTTTTGTAGCCCTCACCTGGCACGTGGATGAATAAATTAAGAACTCATGGTGAAGAAAAGCCGCTTTTTTGAAATATGCATACAATGATATGCATCTGTCATAAATGCTCTAAATAAGAAGAGAGAAAGACACACGATGAGAAATATATTCTACTAGGGTCTATACCTGTCACTCAGTCATAATAAGAGCAGCCAGCATGATTGTGGGACCAGAATAACACTCATCGTACCCAAAAATGCTAATCCCACTGAGTCGACCTTACAGTCAGTAGGAGATATTGTCCATGGTCGAGAAAAATAATGACAACACACCCCTTATCGTTAAAAAATACGGCTCATTGCAA
Organism: Calotriton arnoldi; assembly: GCA_963921515.1. Classification (NCBI taxonomy): domain Eukaryota; kingdom Metazoa; phylum Chordata; class Amphibia; order Caudata; family Salamandridae; genus Calotriton; species Calotriton arnoldi. Next base: position 1,401,925 of record CAWUFW010004308.1, on the reverse strand, counting down.
TGAGGGCACGTAAACAGTACCCGCTAGTTCTCGTGCTTCGCCGAGTTCACAAGAAATGGGCAATATACGCGAGCCATGATAGAAAGTACTCGCATAACTGAGCTACTGATTTAGAAAACCCCGACGACCCCATGATGGAATCTGGGACTATGGTACCTTGTGCCAAGGTTAAGAAGGTGGGGCACTAGATAATCTAAACATGCAACCAAACGAAGCATCAGAATACAAGACTGGTCCTTGTATTCGACTTGCACTCCTTTGCAGTCGGCCTGAGGTTGTAACTTTCCCCTGGTCTAGAGCGACCAGATAACTCCGAATGGCGCTTTCTGCTTCTTGGCACGATTGTCACAAAAAAATTAAAAATCTAAATCTCTGGTTCTACTGATTTAATTTGTGTCCTTCTTCTCATCATTGTATTTATTAAAATTAACTCTAGATTTCTAAATTGGTTTGGGATTTTTCTTGTTTTCATTTTATTACTGTTTGTGTGCTGCATAAAATACTTTACACATTGCCTCTACGTTAAGCCTAACTGCTTTGTGCCAAGCTACCAGAGGGTTAAGCACTGGTTAATTTAGTGACTTTTGTGGGTCACCCTGAGTGTTTATCATTTGAGTGGGGCTTCCACCCCTCTCAGCTAATAACCCAATGTGATTTTTCCTCAAGCGTCACCTGAAGATAAGCAACCTGCAAATCAATAATACTGAAACATTTGGCACTGCAAACAAGGGTTAACAGCTCTTGAACTTTAGGTAATGAGTGACAATGCACTATGATGTTTTTGTTCAGTGACCTGAGGTCAGCTCACACAAATCCGACTATTTTTTTCTTGTAATCTGTAATCACAACTGCACTAACCCACTCTGCTGCATTCACTGGTTCAATGATTTTGTCCCTACACAATTCACCAAGATGCATTTCCAAATCCTTTCTTGCAATAAGTGGCATATCATGTACTTCGTGAACAATAGCAATGGCATTTTCCTTCAATATAATTTCATGTGCAAAACCTTGTCTAGAAAATACTTCCTGATATTTGTTCAGAATAGCTGTTAAGTTATTGATTTCTTACTCAATAAGCAGAACTAGTCTTACAACAATTCCTAATTGACCTTGGTCAACCCAAGCCATAATATCTCTGCCATACAAAGCAACATATGTCTTTGTAGAAATTTCTCTACCTGAAAAATGTATAGTGTCCTCAAAACTTCATACTGTTTCAGTTTCTTTGTTTCCATAAGCAAAAGTTCAAATGTCAGATTTACATAAATCCTTAGTACCCCATAAGCTTTTAAAAGTAGATACATCTAACACAGTGACTTTTGAACCTCAATCTGTCATAATATTCAGGTCAACATTACCAGTACGCATATTGCAAAATGGATCCTTCTTGTCTGCATTCCATTCTCTTTTCCCATCTATATTCACTGTAAGAATACTACTGGAAACCTCAGCTATTTCTTGAACCACCTCGTTTTTTATAATTACAATATTTTGTACAATATCACTCTTGCAAACTCGCATGAAGTGACTTATTTTATTGCATTTATTACACTTTTTTCCTACTGCTGGACAGTTAACATTATTTCCAATGTGGTTGGTAGATCAATATACAAATTCCATCCATTGGTTTCTGCTTCAGTGTGCTGTATTTCTGACAGACGATCAAAAATCTTTTGACCTTCAGATCCAAGACAATTAAACAATAAAGCTATCTTCCTTCCGTCCCCTGTCTGTGTTCCTGGGTAGCGCTGGGACGCCCCGTCGCTGGGGCAGCTATGCGCTGTACAAAATTAGTAAATAAATAAATAGTTTATGCAATCTATGGCCACAAGATAATTCTGAAATACTCTTATCCAGTGTTTCCACTGTTGTGGCGGTCTTCTAGGGTTCTGTAAAAAACTAGGAGGTTGTTTAATATATTCCACCACACAACATAGCAACATCGTCAAATCTCTACTATTCCCAAGTTCCAGCATAGATATTAGAATATAATAATTGAATATAAGAAACCCTCAAGATATGCAAAGAAGGACGATGGAACTTGTGTGCAAGCTTCACACTATAACTTGTAAGAATTCAGCAAGATTGTAATGTTATAGTCTTATCCTAGAATGAAAGTTAACCACCTCTCAGTTCCAGTACAGAACGCTGGTGGATATGCGTGGTCTGAAATCAATGCATCCGATAATGCCATTACCACACAAAAGACTACAGCATGCATTCAATGGTGGTCAATTGTTCTGTGGCTAAACAAAGATGGAGGCACAAAGATGGAGGCACACACAACAAGTGACCATGTAGTCCTTGAAATCCCGTACACGCTGAGATGACGTACCTCCCCAACAATGGGTGCCCAGTGAGGCTTGCCTGACATTGATGTCACAACCAACATCCATGCGAGGTGTCAGCCACTTCCTCTTCACGGGATCTCCTTCCCGATGATCTCCTTACTGATGACACATACCATGAGATGGGATTAATCATTCTCATGCTGTGACCGGAAATACTAATCAATCTGTAGAAGAAGACTGCAGGGTGACACCCTCGCTTACGGCCTCCAAAGGTAGATTTGTAACTCGTCCCCAGAATGTCAAGTTCTCTTGCACCATACGAACAATGATGAAATGATGTTTAGGTTTTCCAATAAATGGGTTTTTATTTAAGAAAGATGAAACAATTGAAGCCCACTGGTTAAAGTCCTGCCTCTAACTGACTCTTCTAAATGTTACTGTCTCAACAATCCAGAATCAGAACACATAGATGCATCAGATTGCAGAATACAGAGAAAGGAATACCAGATACATACATGAACAATATATACTTAGCAAGTCAGAATACAACATCAGAATACAACTGTTCAAAACAAATCCCTAGGCAACTTTTATTCTATTGAGCATTAGTGAACATAATGCTATACGATAATGGAAAAGGCTAAGTGGGCACAAAGTGGTGCATTATAAAAACTTTGTATTCATATAAAATGACATAAAAAAAGGTTTTTTATGAACACTGCCTGTGAAATCACATGGCAATTAGAAACAACAAATATCACAATCTCATTGTTCTCTCAGTGCATAGAAACAACAAGGATAAATTTCATGTATATATTTTCAATAAATGCAATTTAATGTTCAGATACTTTCAATACATTCATCACTATTATGCCACCATGTTAATTTAGAATAATAACAGTGTCACTAATGAATGTGAACAAAATTGTCAAAGATACTAGAATAAAACATTCAATCTAGAAAGAAAGAAATATGTTTCTCAATGTATATTTTCATATTGAGAGACACAATGTGGTGGCCTTGATCATTGATGGATCTTCATGGAATCGTTTCGGAGACGCAAGCGCCTTCATCAGGAAAGCCACAAATACAACATGTCTAAAAACAAAAGTGTACACTGAGCGTTTAACATAATTCATAAAAAAATCAATAACAGAGAAAAGAAAAGAAGTTGAAAACAAATAGAATACCTCAAAGAAAAGTTCAATCACTGAAATACATGTGTGAATCACACAGTCATAACAAAAAGATAAAATCTCCGTGCTCTAATAAAAAAAAATAGAAAATGAGGGTCAAAAAGCCCAAGATAGTGCTCTTATGAAAAAAAATTAGATAGTGATGAGGTTTACTACTGAAGTGAAAAGTGAAGGCAAGAATATGGACACTTATCAAATCCTAAACTACTAGGAGTAAGGAATGATGTATGGAAAGGAGTTCAAAATGATGACGGAGCCTATGAATGTCAACAAACTGGATAGAAAAATATATACTAAAATAATATGTGGTTACCTAAATAATAAATGTATAGGCTGTATATCTAAAGACAACTGTCTCAGAGTGTACAATAGTACCTTGATAACTTCTGGAAAGATTTGAAAACTGATCCAAGTGAGGCCGGTGCTGGAACCCGAGGTAAGGCGATGCAAGAAATTTGCATACAGGGACAATAACTGAAACCACAAACAAAAGTAATAAATATCTCACTTAATCCATATTCAATAATCAGTATCACCAGTACCTATTTAAACTACCTTGTGAGGTCGAAGATAAAGGGAAGAAGAAGGTCTCTAGGACAAGTAAATGGAAAAACTGTGGGCTAGAATTGCATCTTGTTTTGTAGCCCTCACCTGGCACGTGGATGAATAAATTAAGAACTCATGGTGAAGAAAAGCCGCTTTTTTGAAATATGCATACAATGATAGGCATCTGTCATAAATGCTCTAAATAAGAAGAGAGAAAGACACACGATGAGAAATATATTCTACTAGGGTCTATACCTGTCACTCAGTCATAATAAGAGCAGCCAGCATGATTGTGGGACCAGAATAACACTCATCGTACCCAAAAATGCTAATCCCACTGAGTCGACCTTACAGTCAGTAGGAGATATTGTCCATGGTCGAGAAAAATAATGACAACACACCCCTTATCGTTAAAAAATACGGCTCATTGCAATGAGGGCACGTAAACAGTACCCGCTAGTTCTCGTGCTTCGCCGAGTTCACAAGAAATGGGCAATATACGCGAGCCATGATAGAAAGTACTCGCATAACTGAGCTACTGATTTAGAAAACCCCGACGACCCCATGATGGAATCTGGGACTATGGTACCTTGTGCCAAGGTTAAGAAGGTGGGGCACTAGATAATCTAAACATGCAACCAAACGAAGCATCAGAATACAAGACTGGTCCCTGTATTCGACTTGCACTCCTTTGCAGTCGGCCTGAGGTTGTAACTTTCCCCTGGTCTAGAGCGACCAGATAACTCCGAATGGCGCTTTCTGCTTCTTGGCACGATTGTCACAAAAAAATTAAAAATCTAAATCTCTGGTTCTACTGATTTAATTTGTGTCCTTCTTCTCATCATTGTATTTATTAAAATTAACTCTAGATTTCTAAATTGGTTTGGGATTTTTCTTGTTTTCATTTTATTACTGTTTGTGTGCTGCGTAAAAAACTTTACACATTGCCTCTACGTTAAGCCTAACTGCTTTGTGCCAAGCTACCAGAGGGTTAAGCACCAGTTAATTTAGTGACTTTTGTGGGTCACCCTGAGTGTTTATCATTTGAGTGGGGCTTCCACCCCTCTCAGCTAATAACCCAATGTGATTTTTCCTCAAGCGTCACCTGAAGATAAGCAACCTGCAAATCAATAATACTGAAACATTTGGCACTGCAAACAAGGGTTAACAGCTCTTGAACTTTAGGTAATGAGTGACAATGCACTAAGATGTTTTTGTTCAGTGACCTGAGGTCAGCTCAAACAAATCCGACTATTTTTTTTCTTGTAATCACAACTGCACTAACCCACTCTGCTGCATTCACTGGTTCAATGATTTTGTCCCTACACAATTCACCAAGATGCGTTTCCAAATCCTTTCTTGCAATAAGTGGCATATCATGTACTTCGTGAACAATAGCAATGGCATTTTCCTTCAATATAATTTCATGTGCAAAACCTTGTCAGAAAATACTTCCTGATATTTGTTCAGAATAGCTGTTAAGTTATTGATTTCTTACTCAATAAGCAGAACTAGTCTTACAACAATTCCTAATTGACCTTGGTCAACCCAAGCCATAATATCTCTGCCATACAAAGCAACATATATCTTTGTAGAAATTTCTCTACCTGAAAAATGTATAGTGTCCTCAAAACTTCATACTGTTTCAGTTTCTTTGTTTCCATAAGCAAAAGTTCAAATGTCAGATTTACATAAATCCTTAGTACCCCATAAGCTTTTAAAAGTAGATACATCTAACACAGTGACTTTTGAACCTCAATCTGTCATAATATTCAGGTCAACATTACCAGTACGCATATTGCAAAATGGATCCTTCTTGTCTGCATTCCATTCTCTTTCCCCATCTATATTCACTGTAAGAATACTACTGGAAACCTCAGCTATTTCTTGAACCCTCTCGTTTTTTATACTTACAATATTTTGTACAATATCACTCTTGCAAACTCGCATGAAGTGACTTATTTTCTTGCATTTATTACACTTTTTTCCTACTGCTGGACAGTTAACATTATTTCCAATGTGGTTGGTAGATCAATATACAAATTCCATCCATTGGTTTCTGCTTCAGTGTGCTGTATTTCTGACAGACGATCAAAAATCTTTTGACCTTCAGATCCAAGACAATTAAACAATAAAGCTATCTTCCTTCCGTCCCCTGTCTGTGTTCCTGGTTAGCGCTGGGATGCCCCGTCGCTGGGGCAGCTATGCGCTGTACAAAATTAGTAAATAAATAAATAGTTTATGCTATCTATGGCCACAAGATAATTCTGAAATACTCTTATCCAGTGTTTCCACTGTTGTGGCGGTCTTCTAGGGTTCTGTAAAAAACTAGGAGGTTGTTGAATATATTCCACCACACGACATAGCAACATCGTCAAATCTCTACTATTCCCAAGTTCCAGAATAGATATTAGAATATAATAATTGAATATAAGAAACCCTCAAGATATGCAAATAAGGACAATGGAACTTGTGTGCAAGCTTCACACTATAACTTGTAAGAATTCAGCAAGATTGTAATGTTATAGTCTTATCCTAGAATGAAAGTTAACCACCTCTCAGTTCCAGTACAGAACGCTGGTGGATATGCGTGGTCTGAAATCAATGCATCCGATAATGCCATTACCACACAAAAGACTACAGCATGCATTCAATGGTGGTCAATTGCTCTGTGGCTAAACAAAGATGGAGGCACAAAGATGGAGGCACACACAACAAGTGACCATGTAGTCCTTGAAATCCCGTACACGCTGAGATGACGTACCTCCCCAACAATGGGTGCCCAGTGAGGCTTGCCTGACATTGATGTCACAACCAACATCCATGCGAGGTGTCAGCCACTTCCTCTTCGCGGGATCTCCTTCCCGATGATCTCCTTACTGATGACACTAACCATGAGATGGGATTAATCATTCTCATGCTGTGACCGGAAATACTAATCAATCTGTAGAAGAAGACTGCAGGGTGACACCCTTGCTTACGGCCTCCAAAGGTAGATTTGTAACTCGTCCCCAGAATGTCAAGTTCTCTTGCACCATACGAACAATGATGAAATGATGTTTAGGTTTTCCAATAAATGGGTTTTTATTTAAGAAAGATGAAACAATTGAAGCCCACTGGTTAAAGTCCTGCCTCTAACTGACTCTTCTAAATGTTACTGTCTCAACAATCCAGAATCAGAACACATAGATGCATCAGATTGCAGAATACAGAGAAAGGAATACCAGATACATACATGAACAATATATACTTAGCAAGTCAGAATACAACATCAGAATACAACTGTTCAAAACAAATCCCTAGGCAACTTTTATTCTATTGAGCATTAGTGAACATAAAGCGATACGATAATGGAAAAGGCTAAGTGGGCACAAAGTGGTGCATTATAAAAACTTTGTATTCATATAAAATGACATAAAAAAAAGGTTTTTTATGAACACTGCCTGTGAAATCACATGGCAATTAGAAACAACAAATATCACAATCTCATTGTTCTCTCAGTGCATAGAAACAACAAGGATACATTTCATGTATATATTTTCAATAAATGCAATTTAATGTTCAGATACTTTCAATACATTCATCACTATTATGCAACCATGTTAATTTAGAATAATAACAGTGTCACTAATGAATGTGAACAAAATTGTCAAAGATACTAGAATAAAACATTCAATCTAGAAAGAAAGAAATATGTTTCTCAATGTATATTTTCATATTGAGAGACACAATGTGGTGGCCTTGATCATTGATGGATCTTCATGGAATCGTTTCGGAGACGCAAGCGCCTTCATCAGGAAAGCCACAAATACAACATGTCTAAAAACAAAAGTGTACACTGAGCGTTTAACATAACTCATAAAAAAATCAATAACAGAGAAAAGAAAAGAAGTTGAAAACAAATAGAATACCTCAGAGAAAAGTTCCATCACTGAAATACATGTGTGAATCACACAGTCATAACAAAAAGATAAAATCTCCCGTGCTCTAATAAAAAAAAATAGAAAATCAGGGTCAAAAAGCCCAAGATAGTGCTCTCATGGAAAAAAAATTAGATAGTGATGAGGTTTACTACTGAAGTGAAAAGTGAAGGCAAGAATATGGACACTTATCAAATCCTAAACTACTAGGAGTAAGGAATGATGTATGGAAAGGAGTTCAAAATGATGACGGAGCTTATGAATGTCAACAAACTGGATAGAAAAATATATACTAAAATAATATGTGGTTACCTAAATAATAAATGTATAGGCTGTATATCTAAAGACAACTGTCTCAGAGTGTACAATAGTACCTTGATAACTTCTGGAAAGATTTGAAAACTGATCCAAGTGAGGCCGGTGCTGGAACCCGAGGTAAGGCGATGCAAGAAATTTGCATACAGGGACAATAACTGAAACCACAAACAAAAGTAATAAATATCTCACTTAATCCATATTCAATAATCAGTATCACCAGTACCTATTTAAACTACCTTGTGAGGTCGAAGATAAAGGGAAGAAGAAGGTCTCTAGGCCAAGTAAATGGAAAAACTGTGGGCTAGAATTGCATCTTGTTTTATAACCCTCACCTGGCACGTGGATGAATAAATTAGGAACTCATGGTGAAGAAAAGCCGCTTTTTTGAAATGATAGGCATCTGTCATAAATGCTCTAAATAAGATTAGAGAAAGACACACGATGAGAAATATATTCTACTAGGGTCTATACCTGTCACTCAGTCATAATAAGAGCAGCCAGCATGATTGTGGGACCAGAAAAACACTCATCGTACCCAAAAATGCTAATCCCACTGAGTCGACCTTACAGTCAGTAGGAGATATTGTCCATGGTCGAGAAAAATAATGACAACACACCCCTTATCGTTAAAAAATACGGTTCATTGCAATGAGGGCACGTAAACAGTACCCACTAGTTCTCGTGCTTCGCCGAGTTCACAAGAAATGGGCAATATACGCGAGCCATGATAGAAAGTACTCGCATAACTGAGCTACTGATTTAGAAAACCCGACGACCCCATGATGGAATCTGGGACTATGGTACCTTGTGCCAAGGTTAAAAAGGTGGGGCACTAGATAATCTAAACATGCAACCAAACGAAGCTTCAGAATACAAGACTGGTCCCTGTATTCGACTTGCACTCCTTTGCAGGCGGCCTGAGGTTGTAACTTTCCCCTGGTCTAGAGCGACCAGATAACTGCGAATGGCGCGTTCTGCTTCTTGGCACGATTGTCACAAAAAAATTAAAAATCTAAATCTCTGGTTCTACTGATTTAATTTTTGTCCTTCTTCTCATCATTGTATTTATTAAGATTAACTCTAGATTTCTAAATTGGTTTGGGATTTTTCTTGTTTTCATTTTATTACTGTTTGCGTGCTGCATAAAATACTTTACACATTGCCTCTACGTTAAGCCTAACTGCTTTGTGCCAAGCTACCAGAGGGTTAAGCCCTGGTTAATTTAGTGAGTTTTGTGGGTCACCCTGAGTGTTTATCATTTGAGTGGGGCTTCCACCCCTCTCAGCTAATAACCCAATTTCTTACACTGCATATTTGTAAAGGTTTGAATTATAATTTCAAGAATTATAAGCTTTTATATAGTTTCTTTCTTTATGGAAGGAAAGGAGATGTTATTACCTTATGTTATTTTAGTGCTGTATTACTTTCTACTGTGACTTTTCTACGTAGTTGCCCCGAGCTATAACTCAAGATGAGTTGGGCTTTTTCTGTAGTTGGAGTCTAGAACTGGTTGTTGACAGTGGTGCTGGAACTATGGCTGAAGGAGGTGTTGCAGCACCCCCACATTTTTTGAAAGAAGATCCTGGAAAATGGCACATAAACCTGTATTTTTCAACATCTCTCTTCAAAAACACAGCTTGTGGTCAAGGCAGTGGATGTTGGTGCTTGGGTCATGGTGAAGAAGATGTGGTTAGATTATTTAAATTCTAAAGAACCATGTTTGGTACATAAGGTAGCCCATAAATCTTTCAGGCTGTCAGATGGCAGGTGGTGGGCTTTGCATAATATAGTGTTGCTGAACAACTTGGAAAAAGAGTTGTAGTCTAATATTTAAGTTAATTAAATAATGAAATAATAATTTGTCAGCATAATTGAACTTGAAAACAGAGGACAACATTTTTAGAAAACTACTACTATTTTGTTAAGATGCAGGCCTGTTTTAAAGTTTGTCTGAAAGTAAAATATACGCATCTTGTAACTTAAAACGAATAACACTCTGCACAGTGCAGAAAGGGCAAACGTAGAAAGTTGTTTCAAATGTTTCTTAAAACACTTATATATATATGCGGTGAAGGTGGTGTGTGACTTCTTGGAATGTGATACAATGCTTTTTTAAGGTCAAAGCAAGGCATAGACGTAAACTTTCTTGAACTTTTTGCATTATGTAATCTTATCTAATTTGTGCCCGAGGAGAGCTGGTTTTGTGCACAAAATGTCTCACTGGAAGACAATGTCTGCTCAAGTAAGTCCTCTGCTGGTTCTTGCATTACTTATTTTATGCAGGGTTCCCACTCAAGTAATAGAATCATGCAAGATCCCAGCAAACCACATTTAGCTCTGAAAAGGTAATTTCACAAAAATGTATTTAAAATTTAAATAAAACATTCCCACACCCAGAGTTCAAAGCACTCAGTTTTTATAGTGTTCTTTCTTAGGCATTGTCTTTTTCATTGGACACTAACATAATTCCAGATCAACAAATCACATTTTGTGATATCGCCTTGATATCACAGAAGGTCCAATGAATTAATGGTATACATTCTACATTATAATTGTTATTGCTCAATGTTCCACTTCAACATCTTTTATGTGGTTACAGAAACATTCAGGTGTCAGTAGTTCAGGTTTCCAAAGGGACATATACACACAATTTTTCGATGGACATATTAACGTTTCTGCTTCACAGCGGGGGGGTATTAGAACAATTTACCAGTAGATCATGACTTGAGTACTATTAAGAGATCATGATTTGGGAACCATCAAGAGTAGAGGTTAAAAAGACTGTACATGTTATCAAGAAATGAATCATTGGTAAGTGAGTCTAAGTACTATCATTGACGGATCTCTCTGTGAGTTCTGGGTATTATCAGAAGAGAATGTTTCTGTGAGTATGCCAGTTATCAAGATTGTAACATTGAAGAGTTCTGGGTACAATCAGGAACAGTGTGCTTAGCCAAGCTGGGTACTTTAAATAACACAATCCTCAGTGATTCTTGGGTCTTCATTTTGAGTTACTTCTTAATGCAGATAGGGCTTGTAAACATGATCACTGGGTCTATAAGAATTTGTGAAACCCAAGTAAACATTGTAGATCTGTTTAGTTTGGCCCAGAGATTTTGGTTGCTCAAAGCAGCCTGAGTCTCCAAGAGAACTGAAGAATTACCAGATGAATCAGATATAGAATTACCATTTCTCCTGCTAATTCTTAATTTCTAAGAGGACCATCAGAGTGCCACTTGGAAATTCCTGTTAAAACCACTGCCTACCCCTTTCCCCAGATTAAATGTACTCCCAGACTACCTGACCACTCCTAATAAGAACCCTCATATTCCGAAACCGGAGTCTGGGTAAGGAGAGGAGATGTCAAAGTGAATCTATTTTGTACACTCAGAGTTTAAATCAGCCCCACACATTTCTGATGAGTCAAATTTATCTTTAAAGATAGATACTATAAATTGTTATAACTGATTATAATCTGGTGCTAAGTCTGTAAGACTTTGTATTGGCTTTCTATTGGTTCTGCTGATTTCACCTTATTGAGAACAATTTAAATAGAGAACATGCTTTCTTTAAAGGTGCATACTGTACCAAATTGAATTCATGTTTTGGGAGAAAATGTGCTTTAAAAACGTGTACCCTATTTTTTTTTACCAAAAAATATCAAGGAAGAGATCACAACTCTGACCCGGAATGGTTGCCACTTACTACACATATTTGCTTGATTGCACCATAATTGTTCAAAATCCCTACAACTTTAGTAAAGTGGCTCAACTTGCCAGCACCCCAGCTCTGAAAATCGGTTGAGCACCACTGGTTGTAGATGGTCGCTCGCTGGTTGGTTCTTTTGTTATAACCTTAAAAATAAATGTTCACTAATTTATGGCCGTTCCTGGTGTGTTTCCATGATTACATTACTTATTCAAGTAGCTCTGCTCAAATGTTAATGTTATGGGGCAAAAGAATATATGGGTGGCCAATCGTCCCGCATTTTGCAACCAAGGACCTAGTTCCACTGCTCGCACAGAAGCACTGCAGAAAGCACATTGTTTGCATTTTGATTCCACGCCATCTATAACCCTTTCAAAGGACAAACAATTCTCTCTCTTACAACTCTTTATGAGCTGTAAAAGAGGTGCTTGTAGGTGTCTGGGAGCACATTAAGTTATTGAGATGCAAAGCAAGCCTCCTGCCAAGAAAGAGCCATAAATCAATCAATCAATCTAGGGTTTATAAAACACTGCAAATCACCAGTGAGGGTTTCATGGCACTGGAATTGCTAGCTGATACACAGTGATCTGTTCATTCGAACAGCCAGGTCTTGAGTCCTTTCCTAAATTGCTAGAGCTATGAGGCAGTCCTGAGGTGTAGAGGCAGGTCGTTCCAAGCTTTGACAGCCAGGTGTCAGAAGGAGCATTCTCCGCTGTTGACTCGGCAGATCCGGCATGTCTGTGAGGAAGAGGAAAAGCTGATCGTAGGTGGCTGGTAGTCAGTGGCTGCGATCAGGGCTGCCTTGGTGGTGTGGTTTGTTCGGAAGCCGGATTGAGAGAGGTTCAAGAGGTTGTTGCATTCCAGGTCTTCAGTGAGTTGCTGGCTGATAGCCTTCTCGAGAACCTTCACTGGAAAGGGGAGCAGGGAGATGGGCCAGTAGTTCTTCGGTTCTGCTGTTGCCAATCGTCTTGCTCCTGAGGTTGAAGATGTGGTGGGGACATGGGTCCATGGGTGCTCCTGATTGCACGAAGTTCATGATCGAGATAGTGGCTTGAGTAGTGAGATGGTCCCAGTGGGTGAGCAGGTGTCTGGGGTTTGAGTTCGTGGTTGTGATTAAACTGATACTGTCAGCGGCAAAGGGTTGGGGTTTGAAGTTATTGTAGATGGCTGAGGTCTTGTTGTGGAAGAAGTCCACCAGGGTGTCACACAGTTCTTGGGAGGGGGTGATGTCGCTCCCGGCGGCTGTGGGGTTGGAGAACTCCTTCACAAAGGTAAAGAGCTCCTTGCTGCGATTTGTGCTGGCTTCTATGCGGTCTGCTACGGTGTTCTTTGTTTCTTTCAGGAGGCAGTGGTAATGGTTGAGTGCAGTCTTGAAGGTGGTATGGTCTTCTGTCTCTTTGCTGGTGTGCCACTTTCATTCTAGTTGCCGGCAGTTGCGATTGGTGGATTTCGGCTCTGTGGTGAACCAGCTGGCTCTTTTGGTAGGTCCTTTGGATTTGGCTGGCTTGGCGGGGTGATTGTGTTGGCGCAATCTGTGATTCACTGGGAGAGGTTTGTTGGATGTTGTGTCTGGGAGGTGGGAATTGTGAGCGATGTTCCACTGGTCTTCTGATATCTTTTTCCAGTTTCTGCAAGTGGATCTGGGGGCATTGTGCCAGAGTTGGTAGGTCCTGAGATGGTGAAGTGGACACTGTAGTGGTAGGTCCATCCAGGTGAGCTGTGAGACATGGTTGTGCTTGACTCTGTCAGTGCATGTGAAGATGGGGTTGAGCGTGTGTCCTGTAATGTGGGTATGGTAGGTGACAAGTTGCTTGAGACCAATGTTGCTCATGCTTTACAGGAGGTCAGTTGTCTTGGTGTCACTGGGTTCATCGAGACGAAAGTTAACATCCCCTTGGAAGATGTAGTGATCGGAATTGATGGCGATCGGGGCGATGAGGTCAGGGATGGCATTTCAGAAGCTGGGACCCGGTCCTGGTGGTCTGTAGACGAGGGTACCTCTGATGGTGCTTTTTCCGTCTGTGTGGAGTTGGAAGTTGCGATGCTCCATTATCTGGGTCAAGTCATCTAGGGAGGTCATGCAGTGGATGGTGTATTTGTAGATGATTTCAATTCCACCTCTTTGTTTGTTGGCTCTGACCTGGTATGTTATCTTGTAGCCTTCTGGGGTGGTGATGGGGATGTTCGGCGCTGAGGCAGGGTTCAGTCAGGTCTCTGTGAGGAAGATAACGTCCGGGGTAAAGGATAATAGCGTGTCCCAGATCTCTGTGGCGTGTTTGACTAGCAATCGTGTGTTGAGTAGAATACACTGGAGTTGTGCATTGGCTGTCTCGGTTGACGGGGCGGATGCAGACATGTTTGAGGTGTCTCCGGTGTTTTTGGTTGCTTCCTTGTTGCAGCAACAGTGCTGGCAGCAGAACGGTCCTCTGGTGGTGCATGGAGATGTGCAGCAGTAGTTGTTTTTTATGCGCCTGGGATCCAGGGTTTGGAGGTCTGCGGCGGTGAAGCTGTGCGGGTTGGATGGACCAGGATTCCTGGCAGTGGGCTCGGTCCAGGCATGGATGGGCACAGATAGGCTTGCCTTTCGTGAACCGACAGCATGGCCAAGCTGTGGCCTACATTAAGTAGGTCCTGGGAGGGAGGCAGGGCGCTTGGTGGCAGGAAGCGGGAGATCGAGCAGATTGGAAAGAAGTGAGCGGCCCCCAAAAACGGCACAGCAGCAGAAAAACAACAAAGCAAGTGGGTAAGCAAGGTTGCAAAAAGAATTCAGCAACAAAAGTGGGCAAGAGGCAAGTGAGGCAAAATGAACTCGGCAGAAACAAAACAGCCAACAAGCGGCACAATCACTGACCAACACGGGAAAAACAGGTAAACACAAACCAGGACACAGACAGCAAGTGGGCAAGTAAGGCCAAAAAGAAGTGGCCAACAGGCGGCCCAGTCGCTGACCAACAGAGTCAGGGAGACCTGCAGCAAACAGAGCAGAGTGGATCGGGGATCTGCTTAATAGGGTTGTGCTGCGACCTCCATTAAGTAGGTTCTGGTAGGGGGGCGGGGTGCCGGGTGGCGGGAAGTTTGACATTGAGCGGGTTGGAAAGGGTGCGAGCAGCCCCTGAAAACGGCACGGCATGGCGGCACAAAAACAACATAGTGGGCAAGCAAGGTTGCAAAATGAACTCAGCAACAGAATGTGGGCAAGAGACAAGTGAGGCAAAATGAACTCAGCAGAACCGAAACAGCCAACAAGCGGCACAATCACTCACCAGGACGGGAAAAACAGGTAAACACAAGGCAGGACACAAGCAGCAGCAATAACAGCAAGTGGGCAAGTAAGGCCAAAAGGAAGTGGCAAACAGAAAAGCCAACAAGCGGTCCAGTCACTGACCAACAGAGTCGGGGAGACCAGCAGCAAGCAGAGCGAATCGGGGATCTGCTGAATGTGTGAAGGAAAACCATGCTGTGGACCTCTCGTATGAGTGGTCCTGCATTGGGAGTAGGCCCTTGTTTTTTTTTCCATTAAGCATGTTTCAATGTGCTAGCATTGTTAGAGCAGTGGAAAGAGCACAGGGACAGAATAATTTGTCCAGGATCAAACAGTTTGCAAAAGTATTAGACCTGTGCTTGCGACACACTGATGCTTGCTGCAAACACCACAAATTTACTCCCATATTGCATTTTAACATAAACTTGGACTGTTCTCCTCTGCCCATGCAATATCCAGTCCATTTGTTTCACCACATACTTACTAGAAGCTTTTACATTGATTCTAAATACTTCCAATCTTGCCAGAAAGTGAGCAGATAAATACATTTTAAAAAAAGTGATTGCCCTAGAGAACACAATTTGGCAAAATGGGAGGCCAGGATTAAAAACACTGTCTCCTGGTTCCATATATACAACTGTTTCTGATGGCAAGGCCAAGAGGCCACCTTTTACTGGAAATGTCACTGTGTTGTGGGCCTTGTACAGCATTAGACTACAATGTTTAGGTGAAGCAATCAAAGTGACAATAGATGTCAAGTGTCCTAGGACCTTGGCTAAAAGTACCCACTAGACCAGGTCTCTTGGCAGTAGGTTGTTAATTGACAGTAGATGCATAGTAGAAAATATTTCCCATTGGTGCTTCAAAGTTTAGCACTATTTTATTCCTTTGAAATACCAGAGTTTTTCATTTTGTAAATTTGTCTCAAATGTTGCAATAGCCAGCAGTCAAGACTTACTCCAGGAGGTGTATTAGAAACTGGGTTTCTGGTTGGCAGAGGTATGCACCCTGTCCAAGCAGGAACCACAATCCTAGCCAGGGTAAGATACACACTAAAAGTTAACATGTGCTCACCCTCTGGCAGCTTGGCACAGAGCAGTCAGGCTGAACTTAAGAGGCAATGTGTAAAGTATTTATGCAACTCAACACACAGTTACACAATGAAAACACCACAAAAAACTCCACACCAGGTTAGAAAAATAGGCAATAATTAAAAAAAAAAAAATTAAATACAACAATAATCCAATAAGTTGAAGTTTAGTTATGAATTTCTAAAGAATACAAGTGTTGGTAGCACTTAGAAGCAATAAGCGCCAGTGGGAGAGTTATTCGGTCGCACTGGACTGGGGCCAAATCAAGAGTTCCGGCCGACCACAATGGGGCGCGGGCCAGATACAGGAGCCACGCAGGCCCACTGAACACAGTACCATGCTCCTGGTCGCAACAGCGAGATGTGGGGTGCAGACGAGCGATATGTTGATGTCAATCCCGCAGTATAAGTGATGTGTTAATTTCCTTCACGCAGTGGTGGCAATGCGGCGGATCTGAAGCTGATGCCCCGAGCCGAGAGGCGTTGGTTCTGTAGACAATGCGCCGTGTTTCTCCACACAGACGAGGCGATGCGTCGATCTTCCCAAACTGCAGCGGCAGCGATGCATTGGTTCTGATGAGTCAGTTCTTTAAGTGATGCACTGGTTCCGACTGCGATTCGCTGATTCTGATACCACAACAGGGTTAATGTGCTGGTTCTGCTACACACAGACTAAAGATGCGTTGATTTATCTGGAGTAAGTATCTGGATCCATTTCAAATGGACCAGGCACAGGAGCTGGTGTAGAGACTTTGATAGCCCTGAGTCGCAAGCAACAGGAGCCAAGCCAGCAAGCACTTGGAAATCACTTTGGGTTCAAGGCAGAGTCCAGCTCTCCTTCAGCAGGGTAAGAGAGCAGCAGGCAGCAGGTAGCACAGCAAAAAAGCAGTTCTTCCAGAGCAGCAGTCCAGCAGAGTGACAGTCCTTGTAGCAGCACAGCAGTTCTACTGACAGAGGTTCTTTATAAGTCCAGAAGCATCTGATTTGATGGGGTCAGAGACCCAGCACTTACTCCCAGTTGCGCCTTTGAAGTGGGGGGGGACTTCAAAGAAGGGTCTTTGAAGTGCACAGAAGTCCTTTCTTCCCAGTCCTGGCTCCAGACTATCTGTAGGGGGTATTCAACCCTTTGTGTGGGGCGAGGACACTGCCTATTCAGGTGCCAGTGTCAGCTCCTCCCTCCCATACTGACCAGGATGAGCCATCCAGATGCAGATGGGCACTCAGACACACCTAACTTTACTTTGCGTGTGGCAGTCTAAAAAGAATGCACAAAATCAAGCTGTCACCCACCCCAGACGTTTATTGGAGACAGGCTGCAGGCAGACAGAGCTTTAAGAGAGAAGAAATGCCAACTTTCTAAAAGTGGCATTTCTAATATAGTAACGTTAAATCCAACTTTAGCAGCAAAGAGGATTCATCATTACCATTCCAAAGATATAAAACATGGTATAGCTACTCCTTCTCAATCAGGAATTACAGCTTAAAATTGTAATAAGAAATTCCCAGTGTTAACCTATGAGCGGGGTAGGCCTGACAGTAGTGAAACATTTCGAGGTGTTTTTCACTACCAGGACATGTAAAAATTTAAAAGTAGATGTCCTACCTTATATTTACACAGCACTCTGCCCTATTGGCTACCTAGGGCCTACCTTAGTGGTGACTTATGTGTAATAAAAGGGGAGTTTAAGGCTTGGCAAATGGTTTTAAATGCTAAGCCGAAATGGCAGTAAAACTGAACACACAGGCTTTGCAGTGGCAGGTCTGAGACATATTTAAAGGGCTACTTGTGTGGGTGGCACAATCAGTGCTGCAGGCCCACTAGTAGCATTTAATTTACATGCCCTGTGCACAGGTCATGCACTCTACTTTGGACTTACAGATATATTAACTATCCCAATTGTGGATATACCAAATGTAACCATGTTTAGGGGACAGCACATGCACTTTAGTACTGGTCAGCAGTGGTGACGTACTCAGAATGCCAAGACTAGCAAAAAGAGGAGGTAAACAAGCAAACGTTTTGGGGGAAGACCACCCTAAGGCTGACTGGTCTAAAAAGGTGGTAAATGGATTAGATCTCAAATACAGTAATAATAGTAAGCATATTTGATAAATTCAATCTCCAGGCTGAGTTGCATCTTTTAAGATGGCTTTATTTAAAGGTGAGTGTTTAGACTGAAACCTCAAAAATGCACTATGTGATGCATAGTCCCCTCGCTCCCCAACAACTGTCTTATATTTCTGCATGTGCAGTGTGCAGGAAGGTGTTAATGGAAAGCTGACACCCTATTAGGGTTGCTTCGCCCCACTGTCTCCTCCATTTTGTTTATTAGAGGTATGCTACAAACTACCTTCACCTGAAAGTCCCGGAGTCCAAGTCCTAGGAAACTTTAGCACAGTGGAAAGGGGTAAGTTCTTAAGTCAGTGGGGCTCTGTCAGCACTCAAACCCATACATTAATTTTCCTCCTGAGGGCAATGGCACCGGATCGGGAATGGTGTAGTCCATGCTGGACTTTGGTGCTCCCCGCTGGACCCGTCTCTCATAGTAGGCTAGTTAGGGAACGTACAGAAGGCAAGAACAAAGCATTTTTGGTAAAGAACGACAGACAAGGACCTACATTTTAGGATTTACTCAATTAATTAAAGTATAGCAAGGCATAAGCTGGGTCATCAAAGTTAGATCAATAAGTATTAAATTCAACAGAAAATACCACATACCCAGTAGAGTTCAAAATCTAGCATAGATTCATTTTCTAAGAATGGGGAAAATGTCTCCTCCTTGCATGGAGAAATCACACCCTTTTATATGGCTTTAGATAAAAGCTTCACACATTTACTACATTTGTACATGGTTCACATGCTCGTAACCAATAGAAATTAACCAAAAGAGAAACAGTTGCAACAAAATATATTAGAGGATTTTCTCACTATTCTAATTCAAGGAGTTCTAGTGTTCACATTGGGAAATATCCTTTACCACGCAGTCATTACCATGATTTACCTTTACAACGCAGCCACTACCCCGACATGACTACACATTCCTTCACCATGCAAGTCGCTACAACGACTTGCTTTAGGGGGCGCATTATTGTACTGGTGTAGGATTTTAAGTCCAACACCTTCCCTACTGTTGCATGGACTGGAGTTGGAATAGTAAGTTATAATATTCCAAAGTTCAGCGCCCCCCTAAGGCAAGTCGTTGTAACAACTTGCGTGGTAAAGGAACTTGTGGTAACTTCACAGTTGGGGTAGAGACTGCATTGTAAATGCATGCGTAGTAAATGCATGTAGGGTTTCATCATACATCCGTTCACAGCATCTGTTCTTCGTACATTTAATGTTACATAGTATGTTATTCAGTCTGGGACAGTTGTTTTGTCCTTGGGAAAGTACATTCTGCTCAGGTGGCTAAGGGGAATAATTTTCTCAGTTAGTGAAATCTACAAGTCTTTATTATGACACAGGATAAACAGCAGTTCGGGTCACAGGTTAGACGGGAAACAACCTTTACAATGCGGTCATTACACCGCAATACCTTTACAACGCGGTCGTTACAACGACCGCGTTGTTAGTACGCGATGCATTTACATCGCAAGTCTTTACAACGACTTCCACTAGGGGGCGCTGAGGTATTGGAAATTAATTCCAACACCTTCCCTACTGTTGCGCAAACTGGAGTAGGAATAGTAAATAATACTATTCCCAAGTCCAGCGCGCCCCCTAGTGGAAGTCGTTGTAAACACTTGCGATGTAAATGCATTGCGTACTAACAACGCGGTCGTTGTAACGACCGCGTTGTAATAGCACGCGATGTAATACATCGCGTAGTAAAGTGCTATATTCAGGTTAGACAGCAATGTCATGAATAGATGAATGACGAGGCCTATGTTGTCCTGATTTAAAGAAAACATGAATTCTTACACTCTAAGCATTGAACTTTTGAAGTTTAAGCAACCTAAGTTCACAACCCCCCTCTGATGATTCTTGAAATCATCACTCTGTATTCGTCATGGTCATCACAAGACAGTCATCATCAGTGTCGGGCTCTTGTATCTAGATCTTTCTAACTCCTTCATGTCATCGTAAAAGTCATTTTGTAATCCTTCAAATTTGATATCGGTTCTTTTCCTCTTTCTCCAGGTTGTTGCTTTCAAATTCTTTTCCCCAGAAGTTAACCCAATATTTGATGAAATTCTTCCACAAAGTTTATAGGAGAGAAGCAGGCATGCAGCACCTATTAGTATCACCAACATAGGGGTTAGCAACACTTTTAGTATTCCGCCTCTTACACTGGCTAGCCATTCGCCTACTTTAGCAAATCCCTTTCCAATAGAGCTATATACTGAGCCCATTCCTTCCCAGGCACGGGTCTCTTCCAGATCGTTCAGTTCGTATGTTATGCTAGTGATTTTAGTGATGTAGCTTTCAAGCTTATTATTTATTTTGGGAATGTACACACAGCATTCCCTTGCATGGGTTAATTTACAAACTCCGCCTTCCATTGCTATCAGCAAATCAAATGCAAGGTGGTTCTGAATTATCATAGCTCATGGTAAGCAGCTCAATGTTAGTTCCGGTAAGCATGCCAGCTGTGTTGTTGCCAATCTATCCACTAGGGTTCATAGTTTCCTAATCTTAATTGAGTGCAACGCCTACTGAAGGTATTAATGCACCAAAAATGTAACTGATTATCTGTCCAAAACTGTGTCAGATTCTTCTCAAATATGTGTCAGGTCTTATGTTTAAATTATTTGTGTGATAAATCTTTGGGAAAACATAACAACTTCCTATCCAGCTGTGTGGCAGCTGAAAGTAAACTGATGTACCACACATATAGTATACGCCCTTAATGCTCACATCCAATTCTGTCTACAAAAAAGATTCTACCTGTGCCTAGCAGCTGTGGTCACTCCATCTTACATTGTCTAATGTTTCATTTCCTTCTTGTCTGTGGGCCATACAAAATGTCCCTCTCTTATCCATATCTAAGCTCAACTTCGGATGCACAATGTTCTTCTCCCCTCTCTCTTCCTCCACTTTCCTTTCCCTTACCTTACTTTCCTTACTTATCTTTTAGTATACCTTAACTGGTTGCATCGGGATATCTCCAAGTCCATCTAGAAATGATTGAAATCAGATTTACCTATATGACTCATGGTCATGACGAACTTTTGCCAACATTTTGTTTCTCACACACAATGTACCATTGGCACAGGCTTGGTCACACTTCGGAAACAGGGATAGAATCAGTAACGTTTGAAGGTTAGTACCATACCATCTCGGCCCACATGGGTCGAGCCATGCATGTGTCTCATCATGGCAGATGACATGGAGTCGGGTAATATAGGTTTACCATCACATGACACCCAAATGTTGCCAGCATCTTTCATACATCCAGCCTTTTCACATTCTTTTTCAGTTGGAGGGGCTTCATGCTGTAACTCCCTCAATTCATTGAAAGTCTACACTGTGTTTAGAAGCATGTTCGCAACTGTCTCTCCTTCCAATACATGCTTCACCGAAGTGCAATGTGCTGGTCCCAAGAGCGAAATAGCAAGACATTTTGTCAGCATTTCGGTCCCATCTGGTGGCAAAAACCTTACTCCTCTTATGCAAAGCAAATTTCACCACCGCGATCTGTAGTGGCAATTGCAGCACATTAAACAGATTTAGGATGCACAAACTGATCCTAATCAGTGAGCCAGATGAACTTAAGAAACCTCTCTGGGATCACAATTGGCTGAAGCCATACACAACAAACTGGCTATCGGTGTAGATGGGGACTCTCAGTCCATCAGAGGCACAACAAGCTCTTGCAAGGGCAATCAACTCAGCCACTTGAGCCGAGGTTACTTGGCACAAGTGGGAAGCTATCCCAAATCTGCTCAAGGTCCAGATACAAAAGTCCACATCTGTCTCTTAAACATGAGCCATCAACAAACAAGATCTTGTCTGCTTCATTAAAGGGCATATCCAGTACTCCTGCAAATCAGTACATTGATCCACGAAGATCATTCGGGGTTCATACCGGGTCGTAGGACTTCTCAATATACGGCGACTCCTGCAAATACTCCACAATACACCATCGGAGGCATACAAAAGGGTGACGGTATCCCTGGATATCGGGGAAAACATTTGACACCCTCAGCTGGGAGTTTTTATTGAATACGTTACAATGTATGGAGTTCAGTGCAGGATTTGTGGGGTGGATTCGGACCATGTGTTTGAACACGATAGCCCAGGTGAAAACAGGGCGGCTGATATCAGACTGTTTCTCGGTCCTCAGAGGTACCAGACAGGGGTGTCAGATGTCACCACTGCTTTTCACGATTGCAATGGAGCTACTTGCGTGTCACCTGCGATTGCAGGCACGGCACTAAGGTATTCTGGAATTGGACACCTACCACATTCTGTTGCTTTATGCGGATGATGTACTGTTATTCTTGAATAAAGTTCGAGCCTTCCTTCTGGAATTGATGCGACTGTTGAATGCTTTTGGGTCAGTCTCTGGCCTCGGAGTGAACTGGCATCAGAGTAAACTGGTTTAAGCCCTGCAGGTTCCCTCTTGTCTTGACCCCAGAGCCCTGCAGAGTCACTCCCTCGGAGCACTGACTGACATTCAAGTATTTGGGTATTCAAATATTCCATACCGAAGGAGCCCTCAAGGAGGGCAATGTAGATTGAGCACTATGCTCCATACGCGGTTCTCTCCCATTCTGGTGCTCGTTACCCTTATCCCCTCTAGGACGAGTAGCCATAGCTAAGAAATGTAGTGCTCCCCAGACTTTTATACTACATTGCCGCATTCCCAATCATGCTTCGAGAACTGGATGGCCTTTTATTGGAATTGATGTGGGGAGCGGGTCATCGGCGTGTAGCTTTTGCCATAACACAACGGCCGTGTCTCAAGGTAGGTCTGGCCGTGCCCAACTCTGAGCTATATTATGCTGCAGCACAGCTGCAGTGGACAATGCGCTGGCTTGCGGGGACCCCGAGTTCACAATGGGAAGCCGTCCCTGTGAGACAGGGTGCGACCAAAGGGGTTATAGTCTGATGCAGGTGGCACAGATGTCCTGGCATAGGTTGTGCATGGGCATACACCTATAATACCCTCCGTGGAGGATGGCAGGAATAGATAGCCAAGGTGATGTCTACCATGAGGGAACTCTTATGTCCTATGCAGACATTATGGATACCTATGACTTGGGTCCTTATGTCCTCTGCAGACATTATGGATACCTATGACTTGGGTGCAGGCCACTTTCTGACTTATCATGCCATTCAGCATGTGCTGGGGGTTGGCGACACGGAACCACCTCAATCGCCTATCCTCCACATTCTCCTCACATATGGCAGACTTCGTGGAGCTGTTGCAACAATAAATGAGGCATTGACCACTACAGTTCGGGCAGATGTGAGGACAGCACTAATACGTTGGAATGCCGTTCTTCCACAACCACTGACAGCTAAGACTTGGACATGGGTGCTCCAACAAGTAAAGGAGGTATCCAGGAATCCCAAATTCCGTTTCACACAATTCAGTTACACACACCATGCATATCTTTCCACACAACGCATCAAGCATATGTTCCCTACATCCACACTGAGTGCCAGTGCTGTAAGCTCGCTGAGGCAGAATTCTACCATATGGTTTGGGACTGCCCCCCTTTACAACTCACATGGGTAGAGATCACGGCCACCACAGCAGAATTAGCGGGCCAAGCCTTGACACCTGCCTCTGAGTCCTGCCTTCTCAGGCTCCATCCCAGTGCTAAGGGGGGCAAACATTTACACAGGTTCATTGACCTGGAGTTTGTGTTGTTTAAATGACAAATTGCAATGCAGTTGTTGCAAAGTCATCCTGTGCCCTGGGCACCCCACAACTTTTTTGCTGACTGGTACTAGTGATAACAGACTCTGGCTGACCCTAGGCTCTGCCTACCCAGGCCGAAGGCCAGTGCTATGCTGAAAGAGACACTTAGAATACAGTGAAAACACCTACATAAACTAGGATACACTATGGGTTAGGGTACCCCTATCACTGGCATGACCTCCCCTATAAGGCCCTAGTATATAATAGGGTGGGGGATTGACAGTACCTTTAAGTCCTTAGTGTATAATAGGGCATGGCAGTTTAGAGGTCAGCAGCCCTTTCTGCACTTGCATGTGTGCACTGCTGAAGCCTGAGGTCAGTTTAAAAGCAGCCCTGTGTTGCAGGACTGCTTTTAAAATGCAAATTGTGCCCAACCTCGACTTTGGAGTTTGGGGCACTTACAAATTGATAAACTACAATGTTTGGGCATATTAGGTACCTCCAGGGTGTCTCAGGGGTGGGGGGTCAGGTATTTATAAGAAGGACCCTTATAAAAGTTCTTCCCAAAATCGACTTTTGTACTAGGAGTACTGTGGAGTGAGAATCTGCAATATTTTTACATATCCAGAATCCCTAAAGTCGCCCCTAGGTATCCCCGGGGTGTGGGGTACTGTAGATATAGGCAGGGCCCTTATAAAAGATGTTTTATAAGCCCTGGTGTTAGTAAAATGGCCCAAGTCATTTTTCCCATTGCAAATCCCCTGCCACATAGGTTAACATGGCAAGAAGTTATTAACTAATAATTCCCGCTAGGAGAGTCATAAAAATGCCATTCAAAGACTTCCTAGAATGGTATTGATAAATCCAACAATATGGCATTGTTGAATTTCTCCTAAAGTGTAGTTATAAGACTATCTTGTCTGTAAGCCACAATTCAGCCTTTCAGTGGTCTGTCCTGATTGGTCAGAGTTAAGTAGATTAGCCAGGCTCCTTTGATGAGGTGATAAATAGCCCCTGGGGTTAGCCAGCCCTTCTGGGAGGGCATGGTTCTGCTACATAGGAATGCCAGAGCAGGGGAAGGGGTCGTAAACCATCTTCTTCAATGGAAGAAGGAGACAGGCAGAAGAAGTCAGTTTCAATTTACACCTCTCCTCTTTGAACAAAGCCAGATGCTAGGATTAAGGAAGGAATGAGCAGATGCAAGGGGGAGCGACTATGGAGATTAACCATCCTGGATGTGTGGTTAGTCAACTTTTCTCTCCCTGCTGGAAAATCAGCCATGATGAATTTTGGAGAAAGGGTGCTCTCTGGGAGAAAATAGTGCCACACTTTGGAGGATGTGGTCATAACTTGGGGTGTTGCCCTGCACTTCATTGGACAGGAGTGCCCTCCTGCTTGACCCAGAGAACTTGGAATAAGTATCTGAGAAGGGCAGAGCCTCTCAGATCTGCTGCTTGAAACTTAAGAGAGAAGAAGGGTCCATGCTGAGGAGTTTAATTGGCACCAACCAGGCCCTGCACTCTGAAGATTGCGCCTGCTGCACAATCTGAACTACAGCCCTGTGGACTCCCTGCAAGCTACAAGTTAACAGGGCTCACCTGGAACATCACCACCAAGAATCCTCAGCCTGGAGTACTACCAGTGGATTTGTAAGGGTTTTGTCCAAGTGGATGTGGGAACTGAAATCCCAAACTTTCAAGGACCATCTTGGAGCTTCCAGACCCTTGGAGTAAGTTTTGGACACTTTGGAACCCTTTGGGGAACTTCAGGAAGAAATTCCAGATGTTTGGGGAAGTTTAGAGCAATTTTGGAAAAAGCTCCATAAGAGGACCGACTTGACCTGGCCAGCCAAGCCAGCGACCCTCAACCGCGAGCCGGCCTACCGTCCATATTCGTCCTGCTGAAAAGCTCCGGAGGTCTGACATCCAGAGTGTGATCGTGATTAAGCAGAAGACCAAGCGGGCGAACCCTCACCGAATCCGGCCTGGTGAAGAGCATCGAGGGACCCCGCAAGAAAAAGCTCTGTAAACGTTTTTAAGTCTGAATGTAGAAAAGGTGAACAGGGCCAACTGTGAGAGCCAAGCTGCCCACCTTCAACCGCGACTTGGCCTGGATCCCTGGTTCATCCCGCTGGAAAGCTCCAGAGGTCAGACTTCCATTAGTTTGACCAGGAGCTTGTTGCAAGGCAAGCCGGTGAACCCTCACCGAATCCGGACTGGCTGAGAGCTTCGAGGGACCCCGGGAAGAAAAGCTCCAGAAAAGTTTCTAAGTCAGAAGGTAAAAACTTTGACCGAGACCTACAGCGAGGGGTAGCCGGGCAGGGCTCCATTGCAGTTGGCCTGAATCTTTGACCCGGTCTAGCGCGACCAGATGTCCCAATGGGTGCTATATGTTTCTATGTGCTATATAGTACTAAATATTTTAAAAATCATATCTCCGGTTCCCTCCATTGGATTTTTATCATTTTGGTGCCATTTTAGGTTTAAATCTGTTTTTATTGTTATAGCTTCTGCTCACCCCAACAGTGAACTTGCAATCATGGAAGGTTCAATCCCCCTAAAATCACAAGCTTAGAGAGTAACTCTTCAACAATAACCCCACCCGCCCAACATCCCTCCCACCTCCCTTCCCGGGTACCAGTAGCAACACGAATAAACAGAAAAGAAGATCCCAGGCCGGTGTCACTCAGGGAGGGCCCTCCGTATCCTCAGAAGAAGCTGGGTCTGTGACTCGTAGTAACCTTAAGTAGCGGGGGCAGGTCGGTTTCCTAAACTCTTGAGGCAGCAGGGCTATGAATAGTTGCCAGAGAGTTCTATACGTGTCGCCTTGGGCGGAGAGAGTAAGGGTGAGCTTCTCCATTCCCAGAATGAACCAAAGGCGCTGGTGCTTCCCCGGATCACTAGAATGGTTTGGTGGGACACCCCCAGGACTATGCTAATATGACACCCTTTGCATGATGTGAGTGGATAAGTAAGAGCGTTGGAGAGTCCTAGCAGGTTATATGACGGGGAGCTGGGTATGGAAGTGGATGTAGATATCATCGAGAACAGAACCCCAGAATGAGGTTACCTTTGGGCAGTCCCAGCGGATGTGAGTGAGGGTGCCCTTCGCCCCGCATTGTCTCCAACAACACTCGCTCCGAATCGTGTTACCCTTGTGGAGCCTAACGGGGGTTAAATACCAGGAGGTGGCAAACTTCACCGCCGTTTCAGTGCTAGATGCATTATATGAGTGATTTACAGAGAAAGAGACTGTGGCAAAGACGCTCGCACCTATCACTTTTAGTGAGTGTAGTTTCCTTAATGTGGTGCTTCGATCAGGGTGGACAGTCCTCTATCCTTCCTAATAAGGGTATCACCCTTAAAAATTTTTACAAACGTGACCAGCACATACACTTAATTATCAATATTCAAATAGTCCTTGACTTTTTACAGCCTAGGTTGTACAGCAATTCATCCGCACGAGTCCTTGTTTCTTTAGAAAACTTCTTTATTCACTTCTTCACAAGATAAAAAGGATTCTCAGTAGCCAACGCGCTTCGTCTCTATAAAGAGACTCCTTCAGGGCTTCATTAGCTATCCAATAACATAAATAGGTCCTGTTAGCCACAGTTAGACTCCTCACACTGGTAAACGTGATCCCATTAGGATTCATATCTTTCCATCCTCACAACAGTATCTTCTACATGTTGACAGAATTCAGTAATCCATAACATATATCACAGGCCTATGATGGCATCTTAATCTAAGGTCCTTTTGAACAGCAATTCAAGCATGTTATGACCAAAAAAAACAAAAACATTTATGATATTGGATAACTAAAGAAGCCCTGAAGAAGTTTCTTTATAGAGACGAAACGTGTCAGCTACTGAGAATCCTTTTTATCTTGTGAAGAAGTGAATAAATTAGTTTTCTAAAGAAACAAGGACTAGATGCATTATATGCAGTGTGTCTTGCTCTGTAAAATATATCATGCCACTCCTAATGGGAAAGCTGCCGTCCCAATCCCACCTTCCAGTGCCACAGGGCGGGGGAACTGTCCTCGGCCCGCAATGGCCGAAGCAAGGCGTACAGTTTAGTAATAAGGCGTTTGTCCAACCATTCAGCCAGAAGCCATTTTTCGTATGGCAGTAGTGGCCTCTCGGCTCCCTCTATAACTGATGGGTGTAAGAGCCTGTGTCTGATCTGTAGATAATGGAAACTTTCATCCTCGGGGATGTAATAGTCCCTCTTGAGAATGGCAAAGGGAATGGGACCGTCCCGATCGAAAAAGTGCCCCGCCGTCCGGCAGACAGCTCCGCGCCAGACTTGAAAGGTGGGCCCCATTCCGGGTGCGAAGGCTGGGTAATTGACCACTGGCATCAGGGGAGAGGGAAAAGTGGTTAGATTCTCCCTCAAGGTGCACGAGTACCATACCTTCAGCAGGGAGCTCGTGACTGGGGATATGTAGAGACTGGGCACGCACACTGAAGAAACTGGACTTTCCCAAACGAGGTACCAGCTAGGGCCTTGTCCATGAACAGCCATGGTTTTTCTGACTCTGCTCTAGAGCACTCAACCAGGTACCGAAGCTGGGCTGCCTGATAATAATGAAGTAGGCATGGCACTACGAGACCCCCCTCAGCAGGTGGGAGATTGCCCGCCCAGATAAAGTGACGTAGCGCGGCCTGTAGGGCGGCCATCATGCCTGCTGGAGGAGTCAGAGGTAGGGCCTAAAAGAGGAAAAGTATCTCGGGGAGGATGGTCATCTTCAGAGCCACAATGCAGCCCAACAAGGACAGCGGGTAGTGCCGCCAGCGATCCAACTTGGCCCGCACTCACTTAACTAGTTCCCCATAGTTGACGTTTTTCGTTTTCTCCGGAGTCGAGGCCAGCTGTAATCCCAGATATGGGATAGAGTCCTTTGCCCAGTCTAGGGGATAGGCCTGTTTTAAAGAGGCCAGTGCGGCAGGCGGGACCGAAATATTAAAGCCTTGAGGCTTGTGGAGGTTCATACGAAACTCCGATGCCTCTCCGAACTCCCCCAGCATCTCCAAGAACTGGGATAGAGCCTCTAGGGGATCATCTAGCATCACCAAAACATTGTCTGCGTATAAACTGATCAAATGTTCCTACCCGCCAAAGGGAACTCCCCTGATTCCCGGGTGGTCTCTCACTCTTTGCGTGAAGGGCTCCATATATAGCGCGAAGAGGAGAAGCGACAGGGGGCAACCCTGCCATGTGGCCCGGCGTTTTGGAAAACGCTCAGAGCCCCACCCATTCACCCACACCGAGGCGACCGGGGTCCCATAGTTGCTAAGGGCCCAAGAGCGGAATCGCTTCCCCATGCCAAAGTGGGTCAACGTCGCCTCCAGGTAGGGCCAGTGAACGCGGTCAAATGCCTTCTCGGCATCGACCTAGAGCAGTATAGTTGCGCCCTCCATGCAGTTGGCTTTATCTATGATGTGGAGGAGCTGCTTTGTATTATCCGCGCACTGTTTCTGCAGGATAAAGCCCACCTGAACTGGGGCTATGAGGCCCTGCATGAAGGGGTTGAGACGGGGAGCCAAAATCCCCGCAAATAATTTTGCATCCACCTTCAACAGCGAAATGGGGCGATAATTCGCGCATAGTCGGCTGTCTTTTCCAGGCTTGGGGATGACGATAATGGTAGCCTCCTGCATCGAGAGTGGCAGGGTGGCCACGTTCGAGGTGGAGTTGAAGAGCCTCATGAGGACGGGAGCTAGTTCAGGGCAGAAGGTTTTCTAAAAGCCCGATGAGAAGCCATCGGGCCCGGAGACTTAAGAGGTTTCTGTCTGGATATGATGGTTATCACCTCCTCTATGCGCATCGGACTGTCGAGAGAGGCTGCTTGGGCGTCAGTCAGTTGGGTTGTAGTCGCGGTATGAAGGTAGCGAGTAGGATTCTCAGGGGAAGGGACTTCTCCAAGTATAGGGTTTCATAAAAATCTCTGAACTGGACTGCTATCAATGTCCCCTTTAACCGGCTCCCCTCCTCCAGATAGCAGAGTCAACTCTTGCAGACTGCCTCTGGGCTCGGAGCTTGTTAGCCAGTAGCCTCCCACATTTATTCCGACTCACGTAGAAGGAATGATTTAGTCGCATGAGGGAATACTCTGCCCTGTCTAAGTCCAATCCCGCCAGCTGTTTCCTGGCAGCTTCTAGCTGACGCCAAATCCTCGGAGCCCCTGTGCGGTGATGGACATGTTCCAGTTCGCGTATCTGTACCTGAAGTCCTGCCCCTTGGCCTTCCGCAGCTGGTTCTCTGCCGCAGAGAGCGCTATAAACTCACCCCTGATAACTGCCTTCAGGACATCCCAAAGAATTGACACAGGTGTGTCGGGGTATCGTTAAGATTAAGATAATCAGTCATAACCCTTTTGATCTGTCTCACCACCACCAGTCTCTGAAGGAGCGTATCCCTAAGTCTCCGTTGCCGGGGCGGGTCCCTCAACAGGGGGGTATGCAGCTCGACAAGGAGCGCCGAGGTGTCAGAGAGGGATCTTGGTTCGATTTCCACTGACTAGAGCAGCTGCTGGAGTTCCCTGGAAACCAGGAAGTGATCCAAACGGGCATAAGATTTGTGCCCAAGTGAATAGAAAGTGTAGTCACCGGTATGGGGATGCAGTACCCTCCACAAATCCAACAAACCCATCTCCTGCAACCAGGCTATGCTCTCATCCATGAATGCCCCGGTGACTCTCTCTCTGTGGGCTGAGCGATCCGTATTGTTGTTGAACACCAAGTTGAAGTCGCCCCCTATCAAAACTAATCGGTCTTGTATGGTGAGGATATCCTCTATGGTCGTCCGAAGGAAATGTTCCTGGTCCTCGTTAGGGGCGAAAAGAGAGCCTAAGGTGAGTGTCTCGGTGCCCAGCCGTATGCTATATACCAGTAGACGTCCCTTGAGTTCCAACAGTCTAGTACTAATCATCCCCTGGAATTTACGAGAAACCAAAATAGCCACCCCTGCTGTCTGTCAGCCCATCGAGGAAAGAAATTGATGCGGGAATGCCCTAGATTTTAGCCTGTGCCAATGCCCTGTGAGCAGATGGGTCTCCTGCCCCAGTACACTCCAGATACGAGAGGACGAGCCGCCTCTTGACAGGGTTGTTAAGTCCCTTCACATGCAGGAAGATCACTTTCAAGGAGTCACCTATCACAAGAGGATGAATGCATGTCTATGCTGGAGTCCCCCTTCCAGACCTATCGCACCCTGCACTGTAGGTTAGTGTGGAAGGAACCCTCTGGGTGTGGAAGCATCAACGTGCATAGCGTTAAATCGCAGGCTCCGGCACCCTTGCTACAACCCCAACATCAAACAGAACTAAAAAAAAAGATTGAGGAACAAACAAGAACAGAGTCTCTGGAAGGGGCAAGACATCCAGCGAGGCCAGTGCCACTTCAGGACGTAGACAAAAATTGGGGTCCATGGTTGGCCAGTCATCTCAATGAGGGCCGCCCCCTCTCACGGCCCCGGGAAGCATCTAAAATGCAAATGGCATCCTGAGACACTGAGTCCCCTGCAAGGCTCTCCAGAACCGCCTTCCTCTCCTGGGCAATCGTAGCTTGGTCAGGCCCCATGAGACTCCTGCCCCGAAATTTCCTCTGCCATCGGGACCGCCGAGCAGCCCTGGGGCCCGACGCTGCCGCACCACGCAAGGGGCCCTCTGGAGCCTCAATATGGAGCAAGTCGCAGGCCGCCTTGATGGAGCAAAGTTGCTAAAGTTTCCCTTTCTAGGTGAAGATTAAGCAGAAAGGAGGACCCCAGGAG
This sequence comes from Calotriton arnoldi, assembly GCA_963921515.1. Lineage (NCBI taxonomy): Eukaryota > Metazoa > Chordata > Amphibia > Caudata > Salamandridae > Calotriton > Calotriton arnoldi. The sequence goes on along the minus strand of CAWUFW010004308.1, from coordinate 1,370,005 downwards.
TATGTGGTGTTATGATTGCGAAGAAAAGTTGTCACTGGGCGAGTATCCCGCCTTTTCTGTAGCATGATCAATGAGGGATCCTGGAACAATTGAAGCGGATGGCCGCAAAATTGCACTGGATTGGTGTCTCTGGCCCTGCGGAGGATCCGTTCCTTCAGGGGGAAAGCTGTGTACACATGCCAGAATGTCCAGTGGCGGTGAATTTGCGGATCGAGGGGGACCAACTCGGTGGACCAGTCCAGCCTGATGTCTGATGCCTGCGTGTCTCCCATGCAAAAAGGACTGTGATGTATTTCTCTATGTTCTCAGCCTCCGTGGTTCCAGGAGCCCCTCTGATTCTGATGTTCTGATGTTTCGAGGTCTTCGGCGTGGGCCTGAAGATCGATCTGCTGGTCTGTGAGTTGGATGAGTTCCTGCCTCAGCTGTTCGATGTCTTTGTCTCTGGTTATTCCGTGGTTTTCCAGGGTGTCCACTCTATCTCCGAGATCTCTTTCCGGACCCCTTGCAGGACCTGCGCTAGGTCCCTCTTAATTGTCTGTAAGTCTTCCCTGAGGGAGGAGAACAGAGTCTCCAGGAAGGCACGGGTAACTGGAGCGTCACCCCCAGCATCATCAGTGGACGGCGGCCCGCTCAAGGAGTTAGAATGTTCTGGCAGCAGTGAAGTGGAGGGCTTGGTAAGCATGTCCTTTAGGGAGCTTTCCTTTATAGTGCATGGCGGTGCCATATCTCCCCCGCAAGCCAGGCCACAGCCCTCTAACCTCAAGGCCAACGCCGACCACAGTCGAATTGTAGGTAAGTTCCCGGGCCAGGGTGGGGCCCCGTCGCCTGCCAGAGGCCACAACAATTAGCAGGAGGGAGGGGGTGCAGCGAACCAGCTCCCTATGAAGAACAGAAGAAGGCGCACACGACAGCGCTCTCTCACCAAGTAGTCCCGCCACTCAGGCGGCAGGGGCCAGAGTGCAGTCTAGGCCCATCTGGGCAATGTATTCAAGGCAAGGCTCAGGAGCTCCCGGGCAGTATCGGCGGGCTGCTCACCAAGAATGGCCTTGTAGGCCCCACCGGGCTGTCCTCGAGGAGGGAGGGGGGGTGTGCTCACTCAGAGTTCAGACTGGTCTCAGCGCTCCGCTGGTTGCCCGCACCCCCACCCCTCTCCGTCGTTCATTCACCAGGCTCCTCAAGGCTGCGCCGGGGCAGGCCAGCCTCAGGCACTCCAGTACACCAAAGGACTCGAGGCTTGTAGGCCCGATTCAGAGTCAGGCCTGGAGCAGTCTCGCAGGGGTCCAGTCAGCTCGGAGGACAGGAGGGAAGAGAGGGCGCCTCCCACGCTGGCCGCCGCCCCCGGTTTATCTCATGTGTGATCGAACTGTACCACTGGTGCTGGAGCGCACGTCCATCACCACGTTGTTGCTGGTTGCATGGTCTAGGAACCCGCTGGGTCGCTCGCTTTCCCTCAGGCAGTTCCCCCCCAAGACGCTCGCCCCTCGTCCACGATGGTCACTGTGGGGCAAGAGGGGTCGATTCCCGTGTCAGCTGTCCTCCCGTCTCTTAGGGCCGGGCTTTGCCCCTCCCGTTCTAGGGACCACTATGACTCCAGGGCCGTCTACCTCTGCGCAGCCCGCGGTTTGAGCTGCCACAGGCCGCTGTGGCGCAGTGTCTCCCTCCGGTGACCAAGAGCCTCTGCCGGTCCAACTGGGTCGAGGGGACCCACCGGGAGCTCCCCGGAGTCGACCCCTTCCTTGTATGCGGTCTCGTGCTGAGGCAGCAGGCGATTTTGCCGGGGCAGACGGACCCTAGAGCACATCCACTCACTCCACCATCTTGGCCACGCCCCCCTTTGGTGTCATTTTAAAGATAAAAATATTTCCTACTTTTATAAATTGGTGTTGGATTTTTATTGTGGGTTGCGTCTTTTTTACTGAATTGGTGTTTTTAAATGCTTTACATACCTGTCTTTGAAGTTAAGCCTGCCTGCTCGCAGCCCAGCTACCAAGGGCTGAGCATGGGAATAATTTTCTAAGAGCTGTACTGAGCCCTATATTGTGTTAGTGGCCTTATTGCCAGTGGCAGATATACATTTGCCGCTGCTAATAGCCCACTTTCCAACAGCAGTGGAAAGCGCCTACAGTTCCGAACACTACTAAATGGCTGAATACGTTGCTACAGTGGGCCTGTGTGGAGCCCAGTGTATTACGCTCCCTCTGGGATAGAGGAATGGCAGGAACAGGAGGTGGAAACTGGGACATTATATTGTGAACATTGAAGCCAAAAATGACACCTGCCTACCTTGAGGAAGTAACTTGTCATTCAAGCTGAATCTGACTGCATAGAAACCACATGACATGCCCATAGGTCCCGCACTCAGGTTAAGCCAAAGTAAATGCATAGCAAGAGACACACCCTGGACTCATGGGGACTGTGCCAACCACTGATTAAACCCTCCTGTGCCTTCTGTCATACTTAAAGCCTCCCGTCCTCACCACACAACCTGCTGAGCGACTCCTCCTCCTCCTCCTCCCCACACGTTATTTTGTCTCACTCACATGTCCTTGTTTCTGTTTGTTTATTATTCCTCCTGACTGTGTCCATATTAGCAATGTTAATGTACTTTGTATACATAACTCTGTACTGCACACTTCTCTAATGGCTTCACTGTTACGATTATTGTTGTAAAATATTAAGAAGAGATAGGAGTAAAAAAAGGGGCACATCCAGTATGTCGGCTCTCTGCTTTGTGCACATTTCAATGACATCTACACAATTGTGGTTGTACTTGCATCTGTCTCCCTCATCTGGGGTGGGTAGCAGGGTTGCGAGGTTGAGAACATTATACATTTTCTGCACACAAAATAGTGGATTAGGTAGCTATTTGTGAGATGCTGTGTGCACGTACGGGCCAAGAGGATCTCAATAGAATGGAGTACCATGACAGTTAACAGGTAACCCATCACAATGCCTTCAGTTTGCTACATACTCCATGTAACCACTGCAACTGCTTTGAAACAACCAGGTAAAGCTGCAGCTACAGGATTGAGGGTTGCTGAAAGGAGGCAAAAGGCCTCTTTGAATCGCATTGGGTCTGTGTCATCATAGACAGTGCGCACCCCTCATGTTCATGACAGAGCAGCACAAAATCTTTGGTATAGTCTGGCATTCCAAGAGCGGGTGCACTGCAGAGTACATTTCTGAGCTCCTGGAAAGCTTCCATGCCGTTGTCATACTTTGGTACCAGGTCACTGACATCAGTGTGCGTAAGCTGCTGTAGGGACTTTTATACAAGGGAAAAGTTAGAAATCTGTTGTAGGCAGTAGCCAACCATGCCCAAAAACATGCGCACCTCTCTTTGTGTAGTTGGGAATTTCATCTTAATAACAACTTCAATGTGCTCATGGGATACCATTCTGGTTCTCTTCTCAATCTGATGTCCCAAGTATTTGACCTCTCTTAGGCAGTACTGTAATTTCTCTGGGGAAACTTTGTGCCTGTTGTCAGTAAGGTGGTTTAGCAGGGTTATGGAGTCTGATCTGCAAGCTTTTTTGGTTGTCAGTGCCATGTGCAAGTCATCGATATACTATATTTGGGTAGTACTGCATGGTAGATTTTTCTTCAGAACCTGGTTGAAGTATGAGGGGCTCTCTGTATAAACTTGAGGAACGCAACACCACATAAAAGTTTTCTCTTGGAACCGGAATGCAGAGATACTGGCTCTCATTGTGAACTGGAATGGAAAAGAATGCCTGACATAGGTCAAAGATCGTGAACCACTCATCTTCTGTAGGAATCTGGAACAGTATCACTGTTAGATTCAATACCAAAGGATAGCATGGAACGACTATCTGATTTATTTTTCTAAGATCCTTCACGATCCAACACTTTTCATTTGCTTTTTGCAAGGCCATAATCTGAGACTCGAATGGCCTCCCAATAGCCTCCTTCAGAGTTCCCTGCTTTAGCATGCTCTAAATGATTGAAGTTATGCCAGCTACAGCTTCTGGTGTCAATTTGTAAGGGTCTCTTTGTGAAAAAACTGCATCAGACCGAAGAATGATCTTTAATGAGGTGGCATCTTTGATGAGGCCAATTTCCTTCCCTGTGAAGTTCCATACTTCTTCCGTGATTGTTCTCCTTAACTCAATGCGCAAATCCTCTATGGTAAGAACAGGGAACAATCAGACTTCGCACTCCTGTGAATTTAATTTAAATCGGCATCTGCCGCATGGGTCTCTATCTCGACTCCGTCAGGTGTGCAATATATGACACAGTTGAGCTTACACAATAGGTCTCTCCCAAAAAGATTTATTGGGCTCGAGTCACAAATGACAAATTGGTGCTGATCTCTTATAGACCATATCTTCACTGGGGCAGGAGCTGAAACCTGATTTGTGTGTTGCTGATTTGAAATGCCTACTACTTGGACCTCTTTTCACAAGAAGGGTAGGTTCAGGAACTTAAACGTCTGCACAGTTGAGCTAGGAGTACCAGTGTTGATCATAAAGGACAAGCAGTGTCCCTCCACATATGGGCAACTCAGATCCTCTGCCCGAACTACGCAAAGTACACAATTCTCTTCCTCTCTCAGGCACAGCCACTGGGTCTGTTCAAATCCTGCGCTCTCGAACATGATGGGGATCTGTGGAGCCGGATTCGGAATCAGAATTTATGAGTTCCTGAGATTAGGCTGGAATTGGGGATTCTGTTCTGCATCTGTGTGGGCGTAAAAGGACCTTTGGGTAAACCAAGCTTCAGGAATTTGGGATTTATTGGGGTTTACTCATTGGAGAGACTACCTCCTGAAACATGGGAGTAGGTACATGATCATCAATCTGCATCCAGTCAGAATTAAAATCAACACTCCCGCTTCCAATGACTGGCCTTTTTGCAAATGTGACAAGTGGCAGCTTTTTTTTAAAGCACATATGTTTGTACCATTCACATTTCCTCAACCCCTACCATGTCCTGGTCTATTCGTTCCAAAGGATATGGCAACCACTTGCATGTTCAATCCATTGCTTGCATCAAAGTCAAATCCTGCATCGGTCACACTCACACCTCTCATTCCCCCATTTTGCACTAGCTTAGTTTGTGCTACCATGAACCTCTCCTTCAATCCCTTTGGCTGGCCTCTAAAGTATCACTGCAGTGTTTAACATGGTGTAAAATATCATCCAAAGGCTTTGACTGCCAACAGAGTATGCCATGTATTATCTGGGAACTAATCTTCGGTCGGAGTCCATACACAAAGGATGCAATAAATCCTCCCATGTTCTCACCAAGGGGGTCATTCATGATGCTGTGTTTCCTGTACACCTGCATCAATAGCCCAAACTAAACATGGACTAATAACTTGGGCTCTTGTAGGGTTCTAAATATCTTGGGCCAATCCATCTACTTTTTGGAAACTTTTGTTTTAAGGTGGGTGACAACTGTATCATATTTAGTCTTCACTATTGGGGATGGGGCGTTTGTGTTTGCCACTCTCTGGGGTTCCTGTGTTAGCCAGTCTACGGACCTCTTACATTCTACCCACAAATCTTTCCAGACTGCCACTTCACACAACATGTTCAAGTCCTCCCACAACACCTTAGAAATGGTCACAATCCTATCTCTCAGGATGTACCACTTGTCGGGGTTCTCCCTTAATTTAAGGAGAAAGTTGGTGAAATGGATCAGGTCAGCTCGAGACCATGGAATGTGTACATAAGCTCCTCCCTGTATCTCCCTTAAAGGTTACTCCTTAACCATCAATTCTGTATCCTCTCCCTTCTCTTCCCCTGTTGTTTCCCTTCTCCGTCTCACCTTAGACCCCTCCAGATCACTCTATTCTCTGATGATTTCAATCAGTTACTTCACGTGCGTTCTCAAGCTCTTTGGCTTCAGTGCCCGTAAGTCCCTGTCACCGGCTGTCATTCTGGCACTCCTTTGTAATTTCTTTCTCTGGGTCAGATCATACCCACACTCATCTGCTAATGTCTCCATCTTTGCATACACTTCCCATGCCACTCTTGCAGCTTCTTTGCCTAAGTAGACTAATTTGTTCTCAGTGTAGTGTCTTGGAAAGTCTAATGACACATTTCCCTTGACAATCTCTTCTAGTTCAATTTTCAGTTGGGCAATGTTTATTCTCTGTGGAACTGATACACAGGCTATTGGGATCGTTCCGGAAACTGTGGTCTCTACAGGGGTCCCTATGGCTCCTCGCATTGAAATTACAGGAACTAAAACATTGAGGGGCCTGTGGCTATCTGCTTGGGGCGGGCTGAGCCTGAGGGGTACTCATAATTATAGGGACTGACAGGGGGCTCAGGCTGGTTAGAGTTTGGGTTGTGATGGAAGGAGCACTCAGAACCAATGGGATCCGTGTGCTTCCTGCTTCAGTGTAGCTCGGGCGCACTTGCCTCTGTGGGGATCAGTGCTGTAAGTTCGTTCTCTCCAGGGTTTTGGGGTGAATTTCAAGCTACTGGGTTTGCATTATACGGGGGTGGGCTGGACTTCTGGAGTTTGACTATGAAGGCGTCCTTCTCATTACTCTCTGGGTCTGACTCTTCTTTGAGCTTCTTTGGAGGAGTACGATTCTCCTTCTCCAGAATCTCACGGTCTATCACAGGGTAGACGCTTAATGTCTCAATCACATCCTCCCACCACCTTCTCTGCCTCTCATCATCATGAATGTTCAGCAAAGAACAAAACTTCTTGCGGGTCTTTAGGGCAAACCTCTTTCTATGTTTCTTATTTGTCATCTGTTCTCAAAGATTCAGAGCCTCGAACTGAGTGGGCCTAGCATGAGGCTCCAAGTCATACATTCTCCTCCTCAAATTTTCAAGCTTGGGTATTTGGTATGTGCCACACAGCGGGAACTGTAATTTTCCATCTTTCTCAGTATATTGGTGCCTTTGTTTGAGCCATACACGTGTGCAACCCTTTCTTTGCCATCATCTCCTTTGCTGGTGTGCCTTCAGGTGGAAATTTCTCTCCCTTTTCTAACTCTTTTTGCTTTTTCGAGGACTTAATTCCCATGATTTTTGCCTTTCAATGTCAATTATGACCTCTCCTCGCCTTTCACTTGCTTCTCTCTCACACACATAGTTCTCAGCTCACACTCCAGTTACAAAGCGGCAAAGTGAATGGTCAGCCAATTGCAGTGCGGCTCTCTGCGTCTGCCAGCCTATCCCTGTGCAGTTCCCTTTAGCATAAACAGCATGTGTGCTGTTAAACTCGCCTGAACTCTGTTTTCTTTTACTCTCTCATAGAGCCAATGTCGTCGGTTAATTCTATGTGCAATGAAGTCACTACAAGAACTACTTTAATCAGAACAACACTCATAAATAAGCAGACTTTCGATCTGAAGAAGTTTGCACTGACCTATGTGCTCACTCCCGTGCACCTAGGAATAAATGACAGTTAGCCTTAATTAGTACCACCCTCACAAAGCAAAGTTATGTCCCTATCTTGGTGTGACTGAGAGAGCTTCACAGTACACCTCACCTTAGCAGACAATAAAATAACCTATTAGATCTCTGAATTACATCTAAGGTACCTTTTACCGATGTAAAGCCACAACAAGCAATTACTACAGTGCAATCTTCAAAAATCCACAAAAAGCATTAAAGAAACAATGACCACCTTCCCTATGAATCCGAGAGTCAAACCCACATAGTAGTTCAATTCAAAATCCGTCCACTGCATCTAGGCACTCCATTTCGCTCTTCAAGTCCCAGAATACACCGTTCTTCACTCCGCACTCATTTACACTACCCTATTAATACTCACGTCGTCGATTTCGGGTTACCGTGTCAGTCACCTCGTCTCCTAATGGCCTTCTCTGGCCTGCATCGGGCGTGGCCTGGGTCAATTTAAATATCGGGGTGCAACCACCAATACCATCAAGGTGCAGTTCTTGGTTCTAAGGCCAATATACCAATACGGGTCTGACCAGTACTTGGCGGATCCAGTTGAAACGACCGGCTCTGCTACCAAGTCTTTCAGCATGCAAATCCATATATTAATTTTCCTCCTGAGTGTACTGGCCCAGGATTGGGAGTGGTGTAGTCCCTGCCGGACTTTGGTGCTCCCCCCTGGACTTGTCTCTCTTAGTAGGCTAGGTAGAGAATGTACAAAAGGCAAGAATAAAGCATTTCTGGTAAAGAACGACAGACAGGGATCTCCGTTTTAAGATTTACTCAATTAATTTAAGTACAGAAATGTATGGGGGGCGTGGCTTGGCCGGCTGCAAGATGGCCGCACTCTGAGTGGGCTCTGCCGGCTAAGCCTAATATCCGTTTACGATCCTGCAGACACAGAGTCCATCGCCGCTTCCCACTGCACCACAGCCACTCACCTGCTCCTGGGGCACAGATTGGTCGTACTCCCGTCCTCCGGCGGCGCTGTGGGGCCGGGATCCGCCGCCGCGTGGGCCCCGGGCTGGAGGTCCACCACCAGCGCGGCCGTCCTGACCATCCCGAGGTTGACTGTGGGCTCCTGCACACGAACGCCGGCGCTCCTGGGTCTCAGCCGGTAAGTGCCGTTGCTGTGGGGGCGCGCTGCGGCGGGGTTAGGGGCTCGCAGGTCGTACCGCCCGGCCTGGTCTGATCGGCTGCGGGCGCCACGCTCATTACTTTGGAGCCCGCTGCTCAGGCCGCGCTCCCGGGCTGGGCGACGAGGACGGTGCGCCCCCCTTGGCTCCTCGCTGCGTGCCGCCCCCCTCCCGCTGCGGCCTGCCGGGTCTCTGGGGACTTCTGCTGTGGAGGCTCGGTCGGCCGCTCTGCCCCTGTGTCCCGGGCTGCGGCGCCGCATCTTGGAGGAGCGCCGCCTTCTTCTGTTGGGCGCCGGCCCTACGGCGCGCCGCCATGCGCCGGCACTGCGGTGCACCGCTGGCCTTCAACGCCGCTACACCGGCGCTTGTGTGCTCCTGGCCGCTTCATCCCTGCTTTGCTCCAACGTTTGGATCCACGGCTGGCGCTAACCCCCCGCTTTCTGCTGGGCCCGGCTCCTGAGGCCGTCTGGTGCCAGTGGACCATCGCTCATCCGGCTTGGGGCCCACCGCCTCCCGGGGGGTCCCCCTCCTGGGTGCTGTGCTGCGGCGGTTCTTCATCCTCCACCCTCTGTACTGTCGCCATCGCTGGTCCTCTGACCTTCTACTGGCACATGTGACGTTGTCTCACTCTCCTTCTCCTGGGTGGCCTGCGCTCTGCTCGGTGGCCCGGCCTCCTGGAGTTAGCCAGTCCTCACTGCTCTCCCTCCAGTCTGCCACCGAGGGACCTCACGACGAGACATAACCGGCGCAGCTGCACGTGCCCTTTGCTGGCTGCCTCCGCCGCCTGCCGGTCCTGATCCTCCGCCCTGCCTGAAGCTGCTCCACCTCCAACGAGCGCAGCACCCACCTCCTGTTGCAGCTGCCCCCGGGTTGCTGCTAGCCTGCCTCGCCAAACATGGGGAGGACAGACCCCAAGCAACCCAAAATTGCTTTCGATCAACGTCGCCAGACGCGCCAGGACGATGCGGGCGCCGACGGGGGGGCCCCCCTGGTCGTTTACGACATGGCTGCGACTCGTGAGGACGACTTAAAGACCATCATGCTGGACGTCAAGTCCACTGTTACCAACATTGCGGCCCAGTTGGATCAGCTGTCGACTCGCCTGGACACTGTGAAGGCTCGCGTCGACTCTCATGACACCCGCCTCCTTCATATGGAGACCAGGGTGTCGGATGCGGAGGATGCCGCCACCCAGGACCGACAGAAACTGCTGCAGATGGACAAAATACTGGATCTCATCCGGAGCAAAAATGAGGATTTGGAGGCGCGCTCTCGAAGGAGCAACCTCCGCATTACGGGAGTGCCTGAATCCACCAATATCTCCCGCATGGAGGACTATGTAGAACAGCTGGTCCGTGAGCTCTTTGGTGACGTCCTCTCCCCAGTCTTCATTGTTGAGTGGGCCCATCGCTCTCTCGGCCCTCGTCCGGGCCCTGGCCTGCCGGCCCGTCCCATCATAGCAAAATTTTTGAACTTTCGGGACCGTGACGCCATCCTGCGTGCAGCCAGAGAGAGGGGGGAAATCCGCCATCAGGGTAACTCTCTGTCATTCTATCCGGACTATACCACTGCTGTTCAGGCGGCCCGCCGTGAGTTCCTTCCAGCAAAACGACTCCTTCAGAAGCATGAGATCTCATACTCGCTGGCGTACCCCGCCAAGCTGCGTGTCAGGCAGGGAACAAAGACCCTCCTCTTTGCGGATCACAGAGAAGCGCTGGCGTTTGCCAAAAAACTGGACAGGTCACATCGCTCTCCGCCCTCCAGCTCACAGACTGTCACTGAAGCCAACCTTAGTGACAATGATTGATCAGACGGACAGCCATGTTATATAGGTATTTCTCTCTCGGACATTCTGTTTTTCGGCCTTTCTGTTCGCATGGTGACTCCTGAACCAACGCTGACTCTTCGGTTGTTCTGCTATACCCGCTTTGCTGTTGGTATGGGGTGCTATACCTGCTAATTACTTTGGTGTCTGCCACTTCCTATGGCTTAGCCACCCTGTCTCTTTTGGCAGGGGTGTATGCTGAGCGTTGCCATGCCCCCACTGGATGATTCCCATCTTGGACACAGACTTTTCCCTTCCTAGTTGTGGGTTCCCGGGGTGGGAAGGGGTGGTACCTCAGCCTGATTGGGGGGTTGGTGTGGGAGCGGGGTTGGGGGGTTTCTTGGGGTTTTTTGTTTTGGGGGAGGTCCTGGGTGGTTGGGGGACTTCGACCTGTGCTCTGCGCCCTCCTTCCGAGGCAACGCTACTCTTCACAGCACCGGCTTGCGTACCGAGCCTTTACAGGTCATGCTTTCTCCCCCCCACGATTCATCACCTTGCTGGGGGGTTTGTACTGTTGGGGTTGCCTCCTTCTGAGGCAGTTGTTGTATGTTCAATTGCACTGTTTCAATGTGATTCCATTGCTACTGCACTGCTATTTTTCCTTGCTGTCCATTACACTGTGAACTGCATTTACATACGGACTCTGCTCTTTCCCACGCCTCTTTTTGCTTTTCTACCCCGTGACGAAGCGCCATGACTGATACTACACTCTGGACATGGAACGTCCGTGGGCTGAATGACCATCGTAAGGCACGACTAGTCCACGCCCACCTCATTCGGCACAAGGTGGACATTTGTTTTCTACAAGAGACCCACTTGTTACCGGTCACCTCCTCCAGACTCCTTTCCAGACACTGGGGTGAAATTCACTCGTCCTTTTATTCCAACTATTCCCGGGGGGTCTCCATTTTGTTACGCAAAGGGCTCCCATGGCAGACCTCTCAAGTGCACACTGACCCCGGGGGGCGTTTCGTTATCCTTCATGGCACCCTGCGAGCACAACCTTTGACGCTTGCTGCTTTATATGGCCCAAACGACGATGATCCTGACTTTTTTGCGCAAGTCTGGCATCACATCTCATCATTCGGATCGGCGGCGCTCCTTTGTGGGGGAGATTTTAACGTAACACTAGCTGCTGCTTTGGACCGGTCCGGCACTCATGCTTCTCACCCGTGCGCAGCTTCACTCCTCAACTCCTTGCTCTCGGAAAACTCCCTGTACGACGTGTGGCGTCACACTCACCCTGCTTTACAGGAGGGCACCTGCGTCTCTGGTTCTCGTGGCTGCTGGTCCCGTCTTGACTTGTGGATCACTACCCCGGATGCCATGGTGTGGCTCATCTCCATTGATCATATGGCGCGCACGCTCTCCGATCATGCTCCCGTCCGCCTCTGCCTCCGTCTCCCACATTCTCCTCGCCGTGCCTTTTCCTGGCGGCTTCCCCCTAACGCGCTACGCGACTCGGTCTTCAGTGACGAAATACAAACCGCAATTGTAAACTATTTTGAGCTCAATGAGGGTTCTGTGGACTCTCCGTCCACGCTTTGGGAGGGGTTTAAAACTGTTATCCGCGGGGAATGTATCTCCAAGCAATCTGGCATTCTTCGCTCTATCCGCGGCACTCTTGATAGACTGGAGGGGGAAATTAAGGCGCTTGACGCCTCCCACGCCCTGGACCCTCGCCCGGACACGCTTGCCCAGTTGCGGAGGAAACTTTCTGACTTTGCCGATGAGGCTGGCAGGGAGCTGGCGTTTCTCGGCAGGGAGGCGAGGGCACGCCGCTTCGGCGAGGGGGATCGTCCTGGCAAAACCCTTGCCAACCTCCTTCGACAGCCACGGGCGGCATCCTACATCACCGCCCTTCAGGACTGCGGCCCCGATCGTACTAACTCCCCTGCGGAAATCAAGGCGCGCTTCACCACTTTCTACGCACAACTCTATACGGCCGGATCGGTGCCTCCGCGTGAAGTACTTGACCAATATTTCGACACTCTTCAGCTCCTTTGGCTTGGTAATTCCCATCGCGATTATCTTGACGAGCCCTTCTCTAAAGAAGAGATCCTCGCGGCAATCAACAGCATGCCTGGTGATAAGGCCCCCGGCTCAGACGGCCTGCCGGCTTCCTTCTATAAAGCTTTTGCCCCGCTCTTGATCCCCCATTTAGCCTCCATGTATAATGAATCTTTTGAAACAGGATTCTTCCCCCCATCGCTGCGCGAAGCAATGTTGACTCTGCTCCTTAAACCGGACAAACCACCCGAGCAGCGAGACTCATACCGTCCCCTATCCCTCATCAACACAGATAATAAAATTTTTGCCAAACTGCTTGCTTCCCGTCTCCTACCCCTCATACCGCTCGTCGCACGCCCAGATCAGTCCGGCTTCATTCCCGGTCGCGCGACCTCTCACAACCTCCGGACCATTTTTTCTGTTATCCATCAAATTAATCCCGCGCTCCCGGCAGTGGCCGCCCTTCTTGACGCCACCAAGGCCTTCGACACCTTGGAGTGGCCCTTCCTGTTTTATCTCCTCCCCTGGCTGGGCTTCAGCCCAGTTTTCTTACGCAAAGTACAGCTACTTTACACTCTACCTACTGCCCGTCTTCGTATTAACGGACAGGTCTCTGAGCCCATCCCCATCGGGCGCGGCACTCGGCAGGGTTGTCCACTGTCCCCCATGCTTTTTGCTATCGCCATGGAACCCCTCGCGGCTCGTCTCCGGCAACACCATACCCAGAGAGGCATTGGTTTTGCGGCTCGCGCTTTGCTAGTCTCCATGTATGCGGATGACGTCACTCTTTACATCCGCCATCCCCAGGAGAACCTCAGCCCACTGGTCCGTGAGGTGATTCGCTTCGGCGGCTACTCCGGAATCCAGATCAACTGGAGCAAGTCGGTATTATTTCCTCTTACGGCTGCTACAACACCCTTTGTTCCTGACTACCCCTTTGTATGGGCATCGGAGCCCACTAGATATTTGGGCATTTGGTTGAGCAGGGACGTTGATGAACTCTGGAAAGTTAACTTTGTTCGTGCTGTGGACTGGTTCGAGTCTAAGATCCCTCTCTGGAACCGGCTGCCACTCTCCCTGGCTGGGCGCATCGCTATCGCTAAAATGGTGGTGCTTCCGAAGTTTTTATATTTATTTATCAATATCCCCATCCCTTTAACCGCTCACTTTTTTCGCAAGATTCGCTCTCTGCTCATCACCTTAATTTGGGCCGGTCGGCAACCTCGCATTGCCTACAGCATCCTCACTCTTCCCATGTCGCGTGGCGGGCTTGGCGCCCCAGATTTCAAGCTGTATGCTCTTAGTGCTCAGGCCAGTTTTCTTCACTTTTGGCTTCACCCTACTCCGTTTCAACCTCACGTCGCGGTGGAGGCTGACCTCGCTGCCCCGTGGCCGCTCACGACTGCTCTCTTCGCTCCGGCGAAACTCCTTCGCACTGAAATAGACACGGTTGGGACCCTGCGCTGGGCTTGGGACAGGCTTCGTACATTTTCTGGCTCTGACATGCTTTCCGCGACCAATATGCCACTCGCCCATCACCCCGCCTTTCCTCCTCTTCATTCTTCCGGGATAATCAATCACGCTACTCGTCTGGGTCTCTCCACAGTCTCGGACCTCTACCCTGGGGACACTTTCTATTCCCTCGCCGCTGACTCTGGCCCCATGGATACTCTGCTATATTATCAACTCAGGGCTATCTGTAGGAAGCTTCACCCCACATTTCCCCAGCCTCCCCCTTCGTTGGCCTCTCTTGATTTTCTTTACACATCTTCCTCTCCTAAAAAACTGGTCACAAAGATTTACGCTTACACGCTGGCAGCATCTCCCATCTCCACTGACCGGGCGCGCGTTGCATGGGGCGATGACCTGGGAGCCGAAATCTCCGAGGCCGATTGGTTATACTGTTGTAATCAAATCAAACGCCTTTCCCCAAACTATCGTCTTATCCATTTCAAGTATCTCCATCGGCTCTATCGGACTCCCGCTCAACTTCATAAGCTTGGACTGACTGCCAGTGATAGATGCCTGCGCTGCTCTGCACCTGCGGCTGACTTTTCTCATCTCGCCTGGCTGTGCCCCCGGGTCTCGGCATATTGGCACGAGGTATGCGCTGCGATCTCCACAATTACCTCTTCTCCGATTCAACCTGACCCTCTGCTCTGCCTCTTAGGCTTTGTTAAATTTTGCCAGGACGCCACTCGCCGCTTGACTGCCATGCTATTGGTCCTCGCGAGGCGCCGGGTCTCCATGCGCTGGGGCCGCAGGCCGGCGCCCAGGGTTGCCCTCTGGCTTGAGGACGCTTCTCGCTGCCAGACGCTATTGGCTGAGGTTTGGGACCTTCAGCCAGCCAGGTCCCGTCCAATTGATATTTGGGGTCCGCTTGTAACCTACCTCTCACGTCAGGACTCACAGCGCCCTGCGACCTCTCCCGCGCTCCCCGCCGGCACTCCGCCCGCGGGGGCCGCCGGTGTAGATCCAGGAGCTGTCTCCCCGCTGTTCCCGTCCCCCTCCCCTACACCCCCTGCCCTTCTGCCCCACTGATGGCGCTCTTTTCTATGTATAGTTTCCTCCCTCTGTGCCTACAGGTTTTCGTCTCCTAACATTGTCCCCAATGTGCCTTACGTTTCTGATTGTCTTTACTGTATCGTATTGTCAGGCTGTGCTTCACTCACTGCAATGGTGAAATCTTGTAATTGTGCTGTGCAATAGAAAATTAAAAAAAAAAAAAAAGTACAGCAATGTATAATTTAGGCCATAAAGGTAAGATCAATACGCATTAAATTCAACAGAAAATAATGTAAACTCAGTACTGTTCCAAAATCCAGCACAGATTCACCTTCAAATAATGGGGAAAGGGTCTCCTCCTAGCATGGAGAGTTCACAGCATTTTATAGGGCTTTAAACAAATGCTTCACACATTTTCTACATTAGTACATGGTTCACATGCTTGTGACCAATAGAAATCAAGCAAGGAGCAACAGTTGCAACAAAAACCATTTGAATATTTTCTAACTATTCTCATACAAGTCTCACAGCTCACCTGGACTGACCATTACAGCATCCATTTCACCACCTCAGGACCTACTAACACCAGCACCATGCCCCCCAGCTCCACACACAGAAACTGGAAAAAGATATCAGAAGATCAGTGGAACAATGCTCTCAACTCACACCTCCTAGACACAAGCCAGCCAAATCCAAAGGACCTGCCAGAAGCGCACAGCTGAAATCCACCAAATGTTACTGCCAGCAACTAGAAAGGAAATTGCACACCAGCAAAGAAACACGAGATCATACCGCCTTCAAGACGGCACTCAACCAGTAACATAGCCTCCTGAAAGAAACAAATAAAAATGCCCTAGCATACTGCATCAAAGCCAGCATGAACCACAGCAAGGAGATCTTCACCGGGGTAAAGGAGTTTTCCAACCCCATAGCCACTGAGAAAGACATCACCCCCTCCCAAGAACTGTGTGACACACTGGCATACTTCTTCCACAACAAGATCTCAGTCATCTACGAAAACTTCAAACCCCAACCAACCGCCGCCGACAGCATCAGCCTGCTCATACCCATGAACACTAACCGCGAACACCTACTCACCCACTGGGACCGCCTCACAACACAAGCCATAATCTCCATCATGAACTCTGTGCACACGGGAGCGTCCACAGACCTCTGTCCCCGCCATGTTTCCAACCTCGAGAACAAGACGATTGGCGACGAGCTCAAAACGGTCCTTAACACCTTCATCACCTCGGCCTCCTTCCCTGAGGGCTGGAAACACACTGAAGTGAGGAAGTGAGGCCCCTACTGATGAAACCTTCCGCCGACCTAACTGAACAGAAGAACTACCGGCCCATCTCCCTGCTCCTTTTTCCAGTGAAGGTTCTTGAGAAGGAAATCAACCAGGAGCTCCCAGAACACCTGGAAGACAACAACTTCCTTACCCCTCCCAATCCGGATTTCGAGCCAAACACAGCCGCAAGACAGCCCTGATCGAAGCCACTGACGACATCAGGGCCCTCGTGGACCGTGGCTAACCAGCAGCCCTGATCCTTCAGGACCTGTCAGCCGCCTTCAACACCATCTCCCATCACATCTTGATCAACAGACTCTGCCACATCAGAATTCAGGATTCAAATGGATTGCTTCTTACCTCACCGGAAGAACCGAGATAATTGTCTCCAAATGTTCACTTCGAAACCCAAGAAGATCATCTGCGGCATCCCCCAAGGATCATCCCTTAGCCCCACTCTCTTCAACACGTACATTACCCTGTTAGCTGACACCGTCAGATCGCACGGACTCAACATCATCTCTTACGCCGACAACACCCAACTCATCCTCTCGCTGTCAGAAGACCTCTCCACAACCATGACCAACTTCCATAGATGTATGATGAACATCGCCAACTGGATGAGGATAACTCTCTTAAGCTCAAATTCAGTCAAAACCAGAAGGACCGTCACGCAGGCCCTTGTCACCAGCAGGCTGGACTACGGGAACACCCTCTACGCAAATATCACTGCATGCCTCAAGAGACTACAGACATTACAAAACTCAGCTGCAACAATCATCCTCAACCTCCCTAGATGGGCCCACATCACACTCCACCTCAAGGAGTGACACTGGCTCCCGATCCAAAGAGATGCCTGTTCAAGTTGTTGACCCACGCATACAAAGCCTAGCACAACGAAGGACCAGCATACATAAGCAAACGCATGACTTTCTACCAACTGACCAGACATCTACTCCCTCTTCCTCGAAGACATCACCCGAATCCGCCGAAGCAACAGCGGAGGACGCTCCTTCTCACACCTGGTGGCCAAAGCTTGGAACAACCTTCCCCTGCACCTCAGAACTGACTCATCACTCTGGCAACTGAGGAAAGAACTCATGACCTGGCTGTTCGAGTTAACAGATGACCACAATGAGGTATGCAACACCAGCACCGTGAGACCCTCACAGGTGATTTGCCGCGCTTTACAAATCTTTGATTGATTGTTTGACATGGAGTGCTAGAGTTTACAGCATCAGTTCTCAGTACATAAAATGTTACATAGTATGTTATTCAGTCGGAGACAATTGCTGTGTCCTTGGGAAAGTACACTCTGCTCAGGTGGCTACAGGGAATCGTTTTCTCTATTTGTGAAATCTACGAATCTTTATCATGACACAGGATAAGCAGCAGTTCGGGTTAAATGTTAGACAGCAACGTCACGAATAGATGGATGACGAGGCCTAAGCTGTCCTAAGTTAAAGAAAACATGAATTCTATTACAGGACCGGAGGCTTCGTATTATGCTTCTCTTTCTATTTATTGCCACTCACAGCAGCCAATGAAAACTTGTATTTATGTAAATGAACTACATTTCCCATGATGCTCATGGTACACCTCACATCCTGTAGAGCCCCATAAGAGCCACTGTCACCGGAACTCGTCCTCTTTCTTTGCTGCTCACGCAGACAGATAAGTGCATTTGACCTCATGTGCAATATTAATGACTTTATGGCACTGTATTCATGCATGCGCCGCAAAACTTAATTATGTATTAGCGCTGCTCGCGCTCGACATTACGTGCTCTGCCTCAATCAGTGCCTTACCCCACGCTGCGTTCCAGCGCCTTGTGTGCGCGACCTCTGGTCCGTTTGACTCCTGTGCGCAATCGGGATGTAATGCCGAGGGTTCAGATCCCCGTCCTCTGCCCTGCCGGCTTCAGCTCCGCTGCCCTGGGGTTTCTCCCTGCGCTCTGCTAATCGCGCGCATACGGCGATCTCAGGCGATCGCTCCACGTCTCTGCGGGGAGTCCCGGTACCGCACTGCCTTCGGCAGAGGGAAATCTCAGTCACAATATAAGCGCACGGGCTTCCCTCATCAGCCCACGCGCTCTGAGCCTTATTAACCCCGATCTCCCCGGATTCTACGTGCGTAGCCCAATTGGGCTATTTTTTGGTAAGTTTTGGGCTACGCACGTCGTATCTTCCCAATTCCGATCGTTTCCTTTCAATATTCCCCTGTCCCTCGAAGGAACACCTTCTATACGCCTGGCTGGCTGGAAGAAGAGCTTTTGGGCCCTGGAGTGTGCACAGCTCCTCATATTTCGTTTTTCTGGCTCTACTTACGCCCTGAGGGCTGCAAGAACATATATACAGCTGTGGCTGAGGAGCTAGGTACCTGTCCTTATTTGTGCTGTGGGTTGGCTCCCCCCCTTACTCCTTTGACCCTCCCTTCAAGAGTATTTTGCGGGTTCTGTCCCATTATGGAGGCTTGGGTCACGTATGATGAGGAGGACACCTTGTATGAGGAGGAAGTGGTGAATCCTTCCTTAGAAGACAACATTGTTGAGGCCCTGGACGCTTCTGTTCAGGAGTCCGTAAACAAGGCCCTTGAAAAAGCAGTTCCGGGAACTGTGCAACAAACA
Organism: Calotriton arnoldi; assembly: GCA_963921515.1. Classification (NCBI taxonomy): domain Eukaryota; kingdom Metazoa; phylum Chordata; class Amphibia; order Caudata; family Salamandridae; genus Calotriton; species Calotriton arnoldi. Next base: position 1,351,218 of record CAWUFW010004308.1, on the reverse strand, counting down.
CTGGCTTCGGCTTTAAAACCAATCACGAAGCAACTAGAGAAATTCGCAAAGCGTCATGGGTTCACTGCTCCAGCTGAATCTCGCAAGGACGCTTCTGCGTCAGAAAGCTGACCCAAATCCTGGCCTCATTCTTCCGCGCTCTCCTCCTTACCTGCCCCGGATGCTGGCAAGGCCAAGAATACAGACACTGATACGGACACAGATACTACGGCTACGGACACACCCGATGAGTCCCCTCCTAAGAAGAGGTCCAAGAAGGCGAGGAATGTGGAAACACCACAACCCATTTCTACGCCCTTCACCTTTAATCCTGCTGACATAGTTCACCCCAGGTCCTCTGATTGGCTACCCCCTCCCGCAGTTGCGGCATATTTGCACGATAATATCCGTAGAAGTTTTGACAAGGAGGTGAGGAACAGACTCCGCTCGGAGTGCCCCAGACCGGATATTGCTGATAAAGTGGCGGACACCCCGGATATAGACCCCAGTCTCTTAACCTTCTTGAAAACATTTACTAAAGACCCAAAGAAGGGTATTGATCGAGCCTGGCGTGGGTGTCAGGATAAACTTCTAGATGTAGTGGGTCCCCTGGCGAAGATCTTAGAAATGGCACTAGAGGCGCAGGAATCCGGGGCTACAATGGATCCCCACATCCTGGCGGGGTGGACGCAGAGGGCCATATGCCTTTTGGGAAACGCTAACTGCTCCATCTCCACGGAGCGGCGCAAGTCGCTCCTGATGCGCATGGACTCCAATCTCACGGAGTTGGCTGCAGCAGAGCCAGAACCATTGGCGGACGGTAACCTGTTTGGCGAACGTTTCGTCAAGGATGTAGCAAAATATGTGGGCACTCTCACCACTCTTGACAAGGCACAGTCAGGCATAAAAAGAGTCCTGCAGGCTGGTGTTTTCAACAGGGCCGGACGAGGCCGAGGACGCTCGTTTGGCCGTCACTACTCCCAAGGTCCTCAGAAAGGAGACTTCGGTCGAGGCAGGGGAGAGTGGGATTCCACCCGTGGGGGAACCTTCTACCCCACCAGGCAACGTTTCAACAGGCGACGATTCAACAGAGGGGCCTATCGTGGTGGCTTTCAAGCCCCTGAGTCTTCGGGTAAGAGCTCCAGACCCTTTCCAGTTGCCTTTGGGGGGTCGTACTCAACTTTTCTTTCACAATTGGGTTCAACTATCTCAGGATGCTTGGGTATTACAGACAGTTCAGGGCTTTCATCTAGATTTCTTTCGGAACCCTTCTCAGGTCAAACAACCCAGACAGCTTTCTTTTTCCCAGATAGAATGCGTTTTTATAGATTCCGAGCTCGAAGAATTGCTGCGGAAACGCGCGATAGCACGTTGCGACGAGGGCCCTCGCGGTTTCTGCAGCAATATTTTTCTGGTACAGAAGAAAGGTGGAGGTTACAGGTTGGTACTCAATTTAAAGGATTTCAATCAGTACATCACTTACAAACACTTCAAGATGGAGGGCATCCATCTGCTGGCGGACCTCTTGAAACAAGGGGACTGGATGGTCCGTCTGGACCTGAAGGACGCCTATTTGTCCATTCCCATTTTCCCTCCTCACCGCCGGTTCCTGCAATTTCAATGGCGGAACCAATGGTTCGAATATTTGGTCCTTCCTTTCGGACTCTCCTCAGCACCATGGTGTTTCACCAAGGTGCTGAAGCCAGTGTTAGCATATCTCAGGAAACAAGGGGTTCGCATGATAGTATATCTGGACGATATACTTATCATGGCACAGTCCCCAGACTTGGCAGTTCAACACTTACGCATGACCATTGCTACGCTACAAAACCTGGGGTTCGTGATCAACGAATCCAAATCGGTACTCTATCCTTCCCAAACGGTGGATTTTCTAGGTTTCCTGATCAATTCTCAAACGGCTCAATTGTGCCTTCCCCGCTCCAAGCTGCGAGACATCAAAAAAGAATTACGCTCCCTGTTATCGCATCAGATGGTCTCACTAAGGGTGATCGCCAGGATAGTGGGCCTCTTGGCATCCTCCATTCAGGCGGTTTTTCCAGGCCCATTACATTATCGAGCCCTTCAACGGCTCAAGATTCAACACTTACAGAAGGGCCTCTCTTACACGGATCTGGTCCCTCTTTCCCCGGAGGCACGGGAAGAAATTCAATGGTGGCTAGTCCACATGGAAGCGTGGAACGGCAGAGCTATATTCGGCTCCCTGCCGGAGGTGGTCATAGAGTCCGACGCCAGCTGTTGGGAATGGGGGGCTCGCTGCGGCAATATTTCTACAGGAGGGCTTTGGTCCCTCAACGAACTAGACCTCCATATCAATTGTCTGGAACTCCTTGCAGGGTCGTTCGCGATCCGGACACTATCGCCCAAGAGAGTCTCGTGTTGCATCCTCTTGAGGATGGACAACATTTCAGCGGTTCGGTACATCAACAAGCTGGGAGGAACACGGTCCTCCATGCTGGTACAGATAGCGAAGGATTTTTGGCATTACTGCCTGAGTCACCAGATCTCAGTCGTAGCCGAGTACATTCCGGGCCAGTCCAACGTAGTGGCGGACTGGAACTCCAGACATCTCAAGGACTACAGCGAATGGCAACTCCAACCCCGGATAGTACAGTGGTTACAGGCGATCTGGGGGAATTGCGAGATCGACCTGTTTGCATCCAGACTGAACCGTCAAATGACCAAATTCTTCAGCTGGAGGCCGGATCCGTTAGCCCTGGCGACGGATGCTTTTTCTCAGGATTGGTCCCTGAGCCTGAATTATGCTTTCCCCCCCTTTATATTAATTCCTCGGGTGTTCACACAGATAATGCGCCAGAAGGCGGAGGTGGTCCTAGTGACTCCTCTGTGGAAGTCGCAACCTTGGTTCCCAATATTATTGGAGGCGAGTTGCGACTCTCCCAGGATGATCCCGTGGTCGTCAGCGATGCTCCAGGGACCTCATGGAGAGATGCACCCGATGGTTCTGTCGGGCCAGTTGTCCCTGATGGCCTGGAGACTTTCCGGCAACGTTGGCAAATGCCTGGATTTTCGGAACAAGCTTCAACTTTTATCAACCAGGCTTGGGCCCCCTCAACCAAGAAAAGATATTCTTCAGCTTGGAAGGGTTGGGTTCGTTGGTGCATGGAACAACACGTGGATCCCGTGGGGGCGGATTTACCCTATGTTGTAAATTTCCTGTCACAAAAGGCTTCTGAGGGTATTGCATATCGTTCCGTCAACAATTTCCGCTCCGCCATTTTGCGGGTCATTCCCAGCTTGAGGGTAAACCGGTAGGAATGCATCCATTAATATGCAAACTGTTAAAAGGTATTAGGGTAGCGAATCCACCCAAACCTAAATATTCTTCCTTGTGGGATGTCTCGTTAGTTCTTTCCTTATTCAATAAATGGCCACAAAATAATTTGTTAACAAGGAAACAACTTTCAGCCAAATTAGCCATGCTGTTATGTCTTTCCGCATGTAGGCGGTCCTCTGATGTTAAAGCTCTGGACATTACAGGTAGAGTATTTACTCCTGAAGGAGTTTCCTTTAACATTGCATCTAGAACCAAAACCATGTCACGCAATGTGGAATATCATGCTTTTCCTGCTAACTCAAAACTCTGTGTAGTTCAATGTCTCAAGACTTATGAGGAATCTACCAGGTCTACTCGACCTGATGGTGTGGTGCAATTATTAATTGCCTTGCAAAAACCTTACAAACCTGTTACTGCAGCTACTATAGCCCGATGGTTAAAATCGGTTATGCAAGAAGCCGGTATTGATACCCAAGTGTTTGGGGCACATTCTGTCAGGGGCGCCATGGCCTCTAAGACGTTCATGTTGGGTTCTACTGTACAGGATATCATGCATTCTGCAGATTGGTCATCTGAGTCAACCTTTAAACAGTTTTATTATAAACCGGTGGGTGATATATCCTCTGTGGTTTTTAATCAGCGTTAAACTAGCATAATATGAAGCCTCCGGTCCTGTAATAGAATAAAAAATTAGCTAGCATTCGCGCCAAGAATTTTCAATTCTATTAAGGACACGGAGGCGAGGATTATCCCACCCGATTACATTACAGTATTGTAATTATTACCCACCCGTTGTATATATATTCTGGTTATACAGAGGTTACGGGTTGTTTTTGTCTCTCATTCTTTCAGGATCTGACAAGAAGATGGATTAAGTGTAATCCGGATTAAGAAGATGTACTTTCCAGTTGGACTAGTTCTTCCACGTTGGAGGATTGTGTTGGACTTCAGTTATTATGTTGGACTTTATTGTTCGAAGCAAAGAAAGAGGACGAGTTCCGGTGACAGTGGCTCTTATGGGGCTCTACAGGATGTGAGGTGTACCATGAGCATCATGGGAAATGTAGTTTATTTACATAAATACAAGTTTTCATTGGCTGCTGTGAGTGGCAATAAATAGAAAGAGAAGCATAATCCTCGCCTCCGTGTCCTTAATAGAATTGAAAATTCTTGGCGCAAATGCTAGCTAATTTTTTATTCTTACACTCTAAGCATTAACATTTTGAAATTTAACCAACTGTTGCATTTAATTTATGTACTTTTTCTATATTCATCATATGGTGCATGTATCCACTGTTATCCTTGCTGTGTATTTCAATAGCATGCGCTTTGTGTACTTTTCACATGTGCTCCATATTCCTTACGGAATGATTGTACTTTATGGTTCCACTCGGTTATCTCCAGTTGCATCTGGAAACTAACCTAGGCGGACGCCTTAGCCGTGCTGAAATAAACCTACTTACTATATTTGGATTTTGCTTCTTTGTAATACCAACCCAAGTTCACAGGAGCAACTGCGCAGAAAAGGTAACATTCCCTATCCATCTAAAAAAAAACTCGCTCTACCTTGCAAGTGAATCGGGACTATGGAGCAATCCGCTGTGCTGCACTAACACGCATTCCCTACATCCAAATCTCACTAGGGGCGGGGAGCCCTTACCACTATGCACAAAGGCCTCTGGCGTCAATGTCTTGGAAGGGTTTACTATACATACAGACCTCACAATAGCTCTTAGTGTCGCGGTTGGAGGGGTAATGGGGGGGGGGGGTCGGGAAATCCTGTGATTCTTGGCAAATCACTTTATCTTCCCATCCCTAAAATAATAATCATGATAATAAGAAAGTATCTGACGTTCTGTAACGTAATATGGTGCTCATCATGTAAAGCGCTCCAGTACCCTCAAGACGCGGTTGCGCTAAATAAAACTACAAAACATGCTCACACAGCCACCCCTCTAAGCTCATTCTTAGCCGACCCGGGGAGGTGTTTTTACGGGAACAAAGACCCTCCGGCTTATTAGCCGGCCTGTTGTGGGCGGGTCCCTTGAGGTCTCCTCGGGGATCCTATGATGGAAGGCGACTCTGACGCCTCCTGTGTCTCACGCTCGGGGATCCCCCTCGGCAGCAGGCTGATGAGGTTATGACTGTAAAACAAAGATTTCAACAACAACAAAAAGTGAAAGGGCGGTAACAGAGTTTCCTTTTCTTGCCTCCCGTGATGCCGAGGGGCTCAATGTGAGGTTTTACGACTTAACTGTCCCAAGAACTAGCCCCTCCCACTGACGTCATCTGAAGTTGGTGCTTGGAGTTGAAGTTGGCTCCGAGGAGGGGGAAGCGCGTGCCTGCTAAGGCAGCGCAGAAGTGGCGCGCGCAGCGTGAGACTGAGGGGCGTGACCAAGGGCTGCGCGTGCAGCGAGTGACCGGTGCAGAGGGAGCACCGTACTGACAGGCCGGCGCGTGCACAGTGTGAGGGCGCGCGACTAAGGGGTACGCGGGCGGGAGCAAGGCACGAGCCGGGAGCTGACAGGGTACCACCGTAGGGGAGCGCGCGGAGAGTGACCACTGACCGACAGGCTGCGCGCTGGGTTACAGGAGCTGGCAAGCCTGCGACTGACAAGAAGATCCACCTGGATCCGGCAGGGTAGAGGTACTCACAGAGACGGAGTACTGGCTGACTCTTTCCTCGTTCTTAACGGCCTCCTGCTTTCATCTTCACTGTCCCGAACAGCTCCCTCGCTGCCTACCCGGAACTGAGCTAGAGACTTTCATTTCTAAGCCCCCTGCCCGCCGGGACCCTTCAGCTTCGCAGGCCAACCATCAAGGACTTAACCACACTCGGCGCCCCCTCTGAAGAACTCTTACCGTCAAACACTCTTTTAGCCCTCTTTCAGTTCTGCCATATCGCGCCCTCCCCCCACACGCTTTCCAATAGTTACTATACCGACCGCCCCAAAATCACCTCCCGTCGCACAGCGGGCCTACCCCGCCCAACTTCTTCCTTCCAGAATTTTTCCTCCTTTCATTTCTCCATCTAACAGCTTCTCCGAGAGCTCTCGACCTGCAGCTGCTTTCCAAGAACTTCTTCCACGAAGCTGTCCTTCCAAGAACTGCTCCCACATAACCAGTGCTTCGTCAAACTGTCACGTTTCACCCAACGCCTTTTCCCGCAACCTGAACTATCCATCAGAGCCACTCAGTGCCAATCTTGGGTACACCCTCCCAACCTTTGGGTAAGATGCCCATCTTGCCTTTCCAATAACTGGCCCTATAACTACTGTTTCAAACCAATTGTCCTCACCCAACTGGATCATCAGAGGTCTAATACACCATCGGATTTCCCCCAGCCTTCTCACACCTTGCCGACCCCTATTACATCTTACTTTTCCTGGGGATAAGATGTCCATCCTGCCCTTCACCCCCCCTATAGTGAAGAGGCTCCTTGGTTGGAAGAAGGGTGGGGGAGGCGAGCAGGGAGTACCAGGGGGACAGGAGGAAAAGTGGAGTGAGAAGGCAGTAAAGAGCCTGGTGAAGAAACTGAAGAAATCCGGACAGCTTGAAGAGCTGGAGAGGGCCATTACCAGCCAGAGTCCAAGCACCAAGTGCATCACCATCCCCAGGTAAGGTGGGAAGGGGCATCAGCAGTGGGACTGAGTGCATCACCATCTTCGGGTGCAGCAGGGCCTTAAAAGTGGCACCACCAACCTCTTAAAGATCCTCAATTGGGGGAGGGGGGAGTCACCAGAATAACCATGGGAGCTAAGGTAGTCACTATCCTTCATCAGTCAGATAGATCATCACCTGACCATATATAGGGCGCATAGGTACATAGAGCAGGATGCACTAGGGCACTGATGGAAAACTAGGGATTCCCTGACACGGATGGGAACTGGGGGCTCAGCCGCCTGATGGAGACTGATGGACCTTGGTCCTGGTGGTACACGAAGCCATGGTAGAGAGTACACAGCCTCTAGCACGGGTGGGGACGGGCCTTATATAACTTCCCTCTAAGTGTACGTATTGCTCTTTCCCAAAGGAAGTTTAAACAATTGGTGCAAACGCTACATCGCATATATTTTTTCCACATGAAGAAAACACTTGCTGATTGTTTTAGTTTTGTATATGTTTGGCGTGTTTCCGGTATATGAATTCGAAAATCACTTTTTGGTTAGGTTTTGTTATACGTTTTTAAATATTTAGTTTCCACAAACTAAAACACATCGTTTGTCCATAGAATCACTTTATTCACTTCTCTCGCTTGTTACCTCGACTTTATGCTGCGAACAGAAGTGGAACACACTGACTTGTTGCACTGTATGCTTGTTTTTTTAATCCGATTTGAGACCCGTTGTTTTCATCTGCAACACAACCTGCATGCACATATGACCACAATCATCCACAATGCAGCTGCGAGTAGTGCAGAAATAGTGAATTATTCCCGTTGTTTTGCAAAGCTGAATTTGAATTAAAAAAAAATCGATGTGGAGTACATTGTCATTCGCTGTTTCTTAGTATTAACTTAAGTATATCCTGTGCAAATGCAGCCAAGTATTTTTTTCGTGCGTAATGATCACAGGTTTCATGGCAAGTTCATTGAATTATAAGCCTAAACGAAACGAAAAAACCATATTGCATTCCTTCTTTATCAAAGAAAGGCCAAGGTTAATGTAAAACAGTCGGCGCCTCAGACTCCACTGCCTTCTGGAAAGCCAGAGCGATTAATGGGTCCTCCGTGACACAAAGCAGCATCTGTTGCCTCAGACAGGCATGCCAAGTGGGGCACAGCCACCACCAGCTCGCCTTTCCCCGACTTGCTAAACATTAGTACTAGCGCGAGCAGTGACATCTGATGTGTGATGTCTGTGAAAGGTCGCAAGTCCCCAAGCTCCTACGCATAGCTCCATATTTAGTGTGATTTAAAGAATTGAAAACAAGAACATAAGTGACCGTACTATACACTAACTTCATACTTACGTGTTTGGGGCCCAGTTGAATTTTGGTAGTGTTTTCAAATTTAGTATGTGTTTTTGTAAAGAATGTGATGCAGCTGGGAATCGCCTTAGCGCCGGCTCCCAGATCAACCAGCTGCTTGTCTGTCCAGTGCCCAGCCCTAGAAGTGTTTGTCAACTTTTGGTACATGAATAAGGACGGATGCTTTACCATGTTTGACTTTGAAATAAATCTGAATGTAATTGATTACGATACTTTGAAGTGATTGACAAAGACCCAATTAGGATCTTTAGAATACCGTTTGCAACGAAGAAACTTGCCAATGCTTCATCACTGACCTAGAAAACATAATTTACCTTATTATTGCGTTATATGATCCTTGTAAATGTAGTAATGCAAAACTATGTTTCTAGTTACATGATTCTAGTATGGCCCTACCTAAATGTTTCTTCTTAGTTCCAGTCTGTTAAATCTAGATCTTACTAACACTCTCTAGGCTATTAATTCTCAGTTCACGATGCGTTACTCAACCAGGGCTGTGTACACGCAGCGTAGGACCAGATATTTGTACCATTTGATTCAGTTGCTGTGGAATCCTGTAATAGTTGTCCAGGCTATACATAGACTTGGCCCTGATGGAGGTGACCGTACAGTATTCGTACCTAGCTTCATAATGGAGGCAAGGTGGCCAAGTAGTCCAACCAATTGCCTTGGTAGCAGTGTGTGAGATAGTTGTGTGTATTAGTGCCACACCTCCTCAGCTTGTCTTTCTGGGCTGGCAGATCATCTGCAGTAGAGTGCCACAAGTTTAAAGGTTAGAACGGTAAGGAACGCCCCATGGCTGAGGCAGAGGATTTTGAATTGTGAATTCTTTCATTCATAGCCAGGGTTGGGACAAGTGCCTTTATGATGTGATCTTGCCATTTCACACTGAATATCAGTCCAGTAGCATGATGCTGCATTACTTGCAGTGAGATTTCTTAAGGAGTCGTTATAGATGCCATTACAGTTGTCAATGCGATGTAAATTTTACTGTCACGAGCACCCCTCACTTCACGCACTTTCACTTTTTTTGTGTGAGCACTGGAACTATTACTAGAAATATACTATGATACTCCATTTATGCTATTAATAAATGTGATGTCATACCAAACCTTGTGTCCCAGCATATATTGCATAACTAGTCCCGCCTGGACTCCCTCAAATTGTTTTGTACTTGACTAAACGCTGCTCCTAAAATACTTTAGTAGCCTAGGCTACACGAGGACCTTAGAGGCCTCCCCCAGACCCGTGTCTATTCAAAATACTTAATCACCCCTGGTCTCAATATTGGGGTTCCCTTGTTCCTTGAAACATTTACAGTAGTCTCAGCAGGACATAACCCCTGCAGACACTAGTGAGGTTTTCTAGAAGGTGGAGAAAAGGCAGGGTGAGGCCAGTTTAACAACAGCATCTATTTTGGATAGGACTGAGGGGTCACTGTCAAAAGCACACACTCATATTTCGTGCTCAATGTGGGGAGGTTCAATGATTTAGATCTGGCCACCGAAAGGCAGGGAGCTTTGCAGGACTGGAAAGCAAAATCTCAGTCTCCACCCCATTCAGACATGACGTTAGGCAGAGCATTGCTCTGAACTATTAAGTTATTGTTAATTGTAGAGAATATATATTTTTTGCACTGTGTTCCCCAGGTTCAGGCAGATTCGGGGTTCATCTTATCAGAGCAGACTGGGGTACACCTTATCAGTGATCTTCTGCTGGGCTAGGTTCTAACTGAATAGCGGGCAGGGGTTTGATGAAGGCCACACCATAGGTGGTTCATATTTTATACAGTGGGTTGTGTATTTGTGAGAACCCTGCAACTGTTGGAAATTGGAAACATTCAAGGCACCGCAGATAAAATTCAGTCGATTTCAGCACTACTAAGGACAATTTTCAGAAACGAGGACACAATGCTGCTCGAGATTGCGAAAACAGGCAAGTAATAACCTATTTTAAAATAAAATTAAATGGACAGGTAGACTTCAGAGTCATTTATCAACCCTTCATCCTTTTACATACTGTCAGATTGACCATACATTTGATTGCTGCCAGCTCTTTCTAGCAGCTAATTGGAAGTGTGTAGTGAAAAACCCTTAATGGTTTGCTTCACGATTATAAGGCAGGAGTAGCAACCACCTGCTACCTTCTTCTATTTTACCATCTGTTGTGGTATTTACATAGTGCCTGGATTAAGCTCATCCTACATATAAAGCTAATGAGGGATATAAAAGATGTCATTGTGTTACTGTCTGCTGCGGAGTAAGACCTTGTTTCCCAATTCTGTGTAGGACATAATAGCATAGGGCTCAGGTATTATTGATTGCTTGTGCTTAAATCTATTAGATTCCAGCCTTTCGTGAAAAGGGGCACCTCTGCTGAGATATCAGTGTGCATTCCATGTGATATTAGTGGAATATTTAGGAGTGAATTTGGTTGTAGATTTTAATTTATAGCCTCTATGTAAAGGGGTTTTAAAAATGTAAGAGCCTCTGAAGCCATTAGTGCTGGATAAGATTGTAAGTCCCCAGCCTGTGTGTTTATCACTGCAGTATCAGCCACCCACTTATCTTTAATGCAGATCATTCTGTTTACACACACTATCGGCACCACAAACGGCGCTCTGCAGTCTATGAAGTTCATAACGACTGAGCATGTGAGTAGAGGCAGCCCAGATGTGCGGGAAATGTTTCAGATTTATGTGGAGACTTAAGTAAATTCAGCTGAAGCAGTAGTGGAAACTAATATTAATGTTCTTAGGCCAAAGTCCGAAATGAGAAAAGTACCACAAACTGCACTTAATGTATTTATTTTCAGCATTCCATAACAAAGCTTGTTAAAATGTGAAGGCTTTCTGTTACCCTCGCACACATCTCTTATCTTGAGTCTTGATGTCAAGGTCTCTGTCTCCCTCACACTTCCCCCACCACAGAGAACTTTCATCATGCCTCCTTTTCAATTTTGTACAGCTTACAGCGCACACAAGCTGCTGCATTTCATTATAGGGACTAGAAGTCACTGGGGGGCTGATGGAGTTGGTAACGTCCCTCCTAAGACATACTATGTATGTGCCCAGGTATATATAGCTGTCATTAGTGCAAGCTGAGCAGTGATACTGGGACTAAGGTGTCTGAGGACCCCCATTATGCAATACAACCAAAGGGCAGGTGGCCCATTTGTTTCTTTTTTGCTTTAGGGTCCATTTCACCCTGGCCTGGCTGCTAAAGGTGCCCATTGCTTAAAAATGCAAATTCAGCTACTATTAAAGTTAATTGAGTACCTCAGTCCATGCTATAGTGTTGCTAGTTTAAGGTAATAGCTGCCACTGTGGCTGCTCCTCCTACGTCTGTCATTTCTCATATTTTGACAGCTTTCTTTTTGTCTGGAAATTTTAAAAGATGTAAAAAATTTAGCAAAAGAGCCAAAATCTGTGGTAAAGTAAGAAAAACACTATTTCTACATATTAGTCTGTGCCGTAGATGTGGGCCATTGTCCACACACAGAGTATTTGGAAAAGCCACATAACCCAACCCATCCCCAGTGAGGCTCCACCATAGCAAAACCCAGTACTACTGATCACATTACCCACTCCACATATACATGGGTTTTTAGAGAAAGGCACAAGAATTTCAGCTGTTGGTAAACTCTAAACTAGAGTACAGCAATACTATGGTAACCGTGACAGGTCCTCGGGAAACAAGGCCATATAAATAGCAGACATTGCATTTCATAAATGCTGTGTAACGTGGGAAGCTTCTCAAAACTTTTAAATAACTTCCCTTCAAATACCAGTGCCGGAGTTTATAATAATCCCATTGCCTAGCTTTGTCTGTGTTTTAAGGATTTTATGTATTGCTATTGCAACAAAACAAGCATCCCATTTTAGCCATTTCTTTCAACCTTTTATAGATTTAAAAGTCTATTTCGGAAATACGTGACATGGGCATTGGGAATTTACTAAAGAAATTTGCTTAGCATCAAATGACAATATATCAATGACATACACAATGATAAATCATTTTGTTGCTGGTCAAGAGGTCACCATTATTGTAAGTATAAACCATTTCTTCCATGTGCAAGAAAGCATGATCACCAGGCTTGAAGTAAGTGGGAGAGGTATATGCATTAAACGAATCTGCTGGGACAGTGGATATTTCCCAGACAAGAAAGGCTTTTGTGGACGTGGCTCCATTGGACATAGTGTGCCCCAGTACGCATAAAATTGTTCTCTACATCATGCTCGATCCATTGTACCGACTTGTGATGGTAGAAATATGCAAATATATTCCATGGAAAGAGGTGAACAACTGGTCCCATTTCTGTGCGAAGACTCAGAAACCTCTAATTTGTGTAGACATCAACTGGTGCAAAGACATGTGGTGGTTGAAAATCCAGTAGTTGATGAACATGGATGAGGTCTTAGTTTTCTTGGTTAGCACAAATGGCTCAGCATCTGGAATATGTTATGATGTGGTATGCTCTCTGAATTAGTAAGGAGCACAAAATGGTGAGTTTTAGAGGGAGTTTTTGAAAGAGGGAGCGAAAATAATTGGCCAAGAATAGATTAAGGTCCTTGTTCATACTGGCAAGGTTGGCATATATGTCATGGGAGGACTTTTAAGGCATATGGTGTTAAAAACCCTGAGTATTAGAGTATTCATATCAGCCAAAATTCCACTCAAAGGTATGTCTCTGGAGGTAACTGAAGACCAAGAGGATTTAAGCCTTTACTAAGAAACACTACAATTGTTTAGATAGTTATTTCTAACATACGGGCCGTCACAGAATTTGTCTTATGAAAAGGAACCACCAGACCTGTACAGTCTGTGGTCCAGTTGGACTTTTATAGCCATGCATTCAGCAGCCTGAGCCATAGGACCACTGAGCTTCTTATTGTCTTAGTGAATCTTCAGACAAAAGCATACAAAGCTTCTTTCAACACACACAAGGGTCAAAGAATCATGTGTCTAACAGAAGGTAAGTTTGATTTCCTCTTTTCTAACAACTCTGAAAGCAGTTCTTTACTCTCACCCTAGCATCACACCTCTCCTGTCACTCTTATCTCCTAGTTTGTGGAGCATAAGGGAGGCAGCTAGCTCATAACTGTCCAGAGCCCTGCCTTCATCCAACCCCACTCCAGAAGGCTTACCGTTGTTGCTGCAGTCCTTACAATATCATCTTACAGCTTCCCAGATAACTCCTTCCCAAATTGACTTGCAGGTTGCAATTGGCACACTTGCCGATTTGGGGTTTCCTACTGACCCTTTTTCCTCCAGGAGTGCTTGCCACTCACCCTGCCATCATGAGTTTCTGACGGGTAACTCCACACATCACTGCTCATTATTTATTTTTATATCCCCAAAATGCTCTCCTGGAGAAACTCCTAACACTTTGTTTATCAACTTGCATATATTGAGATGCATCGGGGACACCGAAAATTACAAAGGGATAATTTTGCGCAGTATTGAGTCATGGTGTCATTATTGTTCTTTGAGTGCTGCCCAAGCAGTGAAAGTTTTGATCAGCCTGAAGATTTTGATGTAAAGCTATTTGTATAGCAAAACACTCCTTAAGGAATTAATTATGAAAATATTTTCATTAAATTTATTGTTTTGTTTTTTGAGGTCGGTCAGTAAGATTCAGACAATAATACTGCCACTAAGTGAAAATAATTCAGTTTTTAGAGAAACTTAAATCAATGGGCATATTCTTGTGCTTAAATTAAGATGTGTACTGGTTTATTTAGTGAAATATAATTATTTTTATGTACAACACAGACCATTGTAGAGTTATTTAAATTTCACATTAATACACAGTACAGTTGCTGCCAGATACAAGTTATGTCGAGGATCACATCAGTAAGAGTACGCAAACAAGAGCAGAGAACCCATTACATATTTTAAAGACTGTGACATAGTTTAGTGTAAATCACCACTCAGTTTAATTACAGAGACTCAAAATTGAAAGTACAAGAGTTGTGCATAATTTCACGAGACTGATGTGGAGTCAAAGTCAACGTTTCAGTCTCTTAGGGGAGCAAATCCATGAGACCATCCTCAGGACGCTAACTGTATAATTGGACAATTGATGTAAGGGCCATCAAGAAATGATTTATAATAACACAGAAATGGAAGTTATAAAACCCCGGCATCTAAATTGACTGTGACGAGTGGCAGCAGTGAGAAATAAACTAACTGCAAAAGTGCGGAAGACAGCAGCGCACTTTGATGAAAAGTTGGCTGAATAAGATGGATCATCTGGGAATGTTTCGTCTTTAGCACCAAAAACCACTGAAAGAGTGTGGAACAGTCTAGCAATCTCGAGGGACATGGGCATTTTCTTTGCTGGACAAAGAATAAAAAGTGTGTGCCAGCTAAATCCCTGTTTAGTGCTGTAAAAGGAATCCACTGCTTCAAGAGATGGGTTGTATTTCACCCATTGCCAGTGGACTTAAAAAGGGCTTTTACGCTCTTGTCCGACGCTTACCTGTGAGCTTCTATTGGAGCTGGAGAAGAAGGAACCTATGGTTGTCTTCCTCTTGCAGAGTGAGTGGCACAGCATTTCAGCAGAGTGGATGGTCCCTCTCCTTTCTGCCTTACTTGTGTGGGAATAAAGGTTTGTTTCAATTAATATGGAAGGAAGCAGTTAGTAGCCCTGTACAAAATCTATGTCTAAATCTGAGGTAGATGATCTAGAATGTTAGTAGCAGCTCATAGTCTTCAGGTATCCTAGGGTCTATGCGAAGTGCGAGTGGCCATGCATTGTGCTCACGAGTCCTAAGAAGTAAGCCAGCTAATGAGTAAAGCAGCTTTAGTGAAGAGGTTGTGGATGGATTTGGGAATGACAGTTCAATATGTGACACTTTTTTTAAATTTTTTAAAAAAAACACATTTTTTAAGACTAATGAACGTTAAAGCTTAAGAAAAGCAAAAGCCAGCTGGACAAGATGGCGAGGAACAGGCAGGGTGGAGTTGTGCTATACAGGAATATAGTCACAGCGATCCCCAAACCAAATATATTTTGGTAATGCATCATCACCTGCTATAAAGTGTAGCGTCATTGGTTATGACACAGGGATAGTTTTCTTATCATTTTATTGTGGCCTCTTGCACCAGAGGAATATCGTGCTCTTCATTTGGGCCCCTCTAGTTTGAACTGCAAAGTCTGACAAGGTTTGGTTGCAATCTAACCATGTAATCCTCAAAACTATTTTTATGGACTATTGAAGTATATTGGCATCCCTTAATCAATATGCCTGAGTAATTTCTTTAGCATTTTGTTTGTCAATTTTAGACCGCAATGCATGCAATTCACTTTACAAACTAAGCAGAGTTTAAAATGTCCTTTGAAAAAATAAATTACTGATATTACAGAGACGTACCTAGCGTTGATCATGTGTCATATTATGGTGATATTCAAGCAAAGTGGAAAGGCAGTACTATATGCTGCTGGGATGCAAATATGCACAGGAAAAGGAAGGACCCCTGTGAAAACAGTGCTGACATTTAATCGAAATATTTTGTTAGTTTCATAATCTCTGCAGGGGAACGAGAACAAAGAAGAAACAACTGCAAACTGACCCAAGGAATGCAAAACTTTACGGATGAAAAGGACATATCCAGAATCATTTGAGGTGGACAAATGAAAGAAAGCTAGATATTACACGAGGCCTTTGGGTAATCACATTTGTAGGAACACTGCCTGCCTGCATGGGCCAGGAGGTACCCCTGCTATAATTTGCGTGGATTCTCCTGGATGGTGCTACAGGAACGGCAGTCATACATTGTTTACTTTCATAACATTCATCACAGACCTAATTAAGATTTCCCATAAGTGTGCTGGATGGGGCCAAAGTTCCTTCCTGTGCAATGAAATGTAGTTTATCAGACAGAAACACACTTCATTGTTCTTTTGTTACAAGGATCATACATACATTTTCTTAACTGCCAATAGTCCATAGCTTTAAGAAATTAACCTTTCACCTTATTTGCCATAGTTCTCTCATACTTATGCTCACTGAGGTGCTATAGAAGTGTGATGATTTTAAATTAAAGGGTTGGGGTAGTAACAGGTTACAAGATGTGTTTTGGATCATGGAAAGAAGGAGCAAGATCGTGTACTCAATATAAGAAATAAAATAACCTATACACACATATTATGGTAAAGAACCCTTTTCTCCAACTTAGAAACCTAGTGATGTCTCACAAGCTTCGTCAAGTAAATTGTGTTCTATCAAGTAAGATAGGGGAATTCCCAATCGAGTGTCACTTTTACCAAAATATGTAATGGGGCAGTTTTAAGATCCGCAAGGTGGGTAATAAAGTCTCCGTTATGGACATTTTTGTCGAATTGATCTACTAATCCTGCATCTTGGAGCTCAGGAACCTGCTTACATTTCTCCTATTGTGTGGTCGAAGGGAATTTCTGTAACAGTTGGACTACTTTGGCTAACTATTCCGTAATTATAAGGCGAACAGCCCTATAGTATCATCAAGTCCTGTAACCCTACTGTAGCTCAAATTTTTTAAAATTTTTACACAATGGTTATGCTGATTTCAAACGCTGCAAAGAAATTTCAAAGCTGTTCAATTATTTTCAAGAACAAAAGAATCACATTGTGTATAGTTATTAAGTGTAATGGGTAGTAAATGCAAGAAACAAAAATCAAATTAAGAAACTCATAGCACACAGTATGGTCACATCAGGGATCCAATTTAAAATAGACTTTTTTCATAAAATAAATATTGGCTTAATAATGTAAACCTGCCTATCAGAACAAGCACAATTAACAAGGTTTAATGGACTAAGCAACCATTAATTTTCATTTCTTAATTTATTAGACAATTGTACTACTGTTGCGCTACATTGCCATTATTCTGCATGAAATACTTTATTAAATAAATAGGAGCAAGTAGTGCTTGAATTAAATTGAAATCAGATCTTATTCCCCAATCTTTGTTTTATACTGAGTGCAATTGCATGTATTAGATTTGGATGTAACAGTGCACCGTTTTTTAGAATGAAGCACATAAAGGGTACTAATTAATTTCTGTCCTGTGTGGGTGTATTGTAAAAAACAAAAAACCCATTCTTCCTACACACCATCTGTCACTAACTATGGGCATGCTTTGTGTAGGCTTGCTACCCTCCCTCCCCCAAGAAGGATGCAAAACATTTGCTAAATCTGGCTCCTATATTTACAGGCAATAAAAACCTTCACAGAATAATTGTTCTACTAGAACAGCTTTACCATGGTTTTTAAACTTGTTCTTTGAGCAGCTGAAATTAATCTTTGGTATGTAATTGGATACATTAAAAAAACCTCTAATAAGAAATCGGTCATTGTAACATTATAGTGAGTCGCCTGAATAAGCATAAGTCAGGGCACATACATTTGTAGAAGAAACACACTTTGTTAAAAAAAAACAGGTTACAAGTACAAAGGGAGAACTCTCAGCGGGAGCTGCACCGACCTGTTCATCAAGCTTCCCTCCAATTATCTTTTGTTCCTCACACTTTCACACTATGGTTCTGGATACCATACCATACTGTTTACACAGACAGACACTCAACTGCAGATGTTGTAATGTTTAATTGCAGTAAGGCTGTATGCTCTTCCCATCTTGGGGCTGCAGGATGTAAACTCAATCACGTTTTCTGTGGCTTCTCTCTTTTGGCTGCCCTTTATGCCCTCTGATTGCAGGTAGTGTATTGACCATCGATCCAGCTTCAGTGGGCCTGCCTAAAGGTAAAAGAAAAAATGGTCACAAATATAAAATATTTTTCTCTCATAGTGGTTTTATTTAGATCGATATTGGTTTCCTCGGTTTATCTCTACAATACTTATTCGACACCTTTCACTCTCTCTTTTTCTACTTACTGAGAGGTTCTTTGGAAAGAGCTCTTGCCCCAACTCTCTTGAGTGGAAATTGGCTTATTTTCAATAATGGGAATATGGAGTAAGGTCTTAATCATAAATGGGCTGATACAAAATATGCTGCCCTGTTTAAAACGTGCAACCTTTGAATTGGTATTTTAACTATTTATATATAATGTGTTAGTTTTGTGTTTTCAATTAATGAATGTTTAACTGTAATTTTGAGGGAAAACTAGCTGTATTGACTTTTGGACCCAGTAACGTGTTCAAGCACTTGAAAACTACACCGCACATTTGTTGAATGTCGCCAAGCATGACAATTTGTAAGGCACCAGACAGACCTGTCTTCTATTGAAGTATCAAGTATTTTTGTATTTACTATATCATATCAAGTGATGACGGAGAATTTGAACGTTCTTGGGTTGAATGGCGGATGTCTTCTCCCACCCTGCCTGATTGCTCCCATCTATTTGTAACCAGCTTCTTATGACCAACTTCTTGCCTTTTTTTTGCTTAGCTTAATCTTCACGAGGGGCACGTTAAAATGATGCACAACTTGGTTGGATGTTTTGCATCTCTACACTGCTTACTTAGCTAACTTTACATGTAGCATTTCTCATTTCACTTGAGGCTTCTCCTGCTAGCAGTAATTAAACACTATTGTACTTGTGCCTTTCATAGAGGTCAATTATGTAATGAACTCTTTATCATTTTGGGCAAGCACTGACATTACATAACTCAGTGAAGTCAGTTTTGGGCAAATATCACCTGGATACGCTTCTACTAAAGAACAGTTTCTTCCCAACCAATAAAAGCAATTTTACATAGACTTTACTGTAAGCAGTTTTCAGATCCCAATTCCTTGCGTTGCCATAACCACACAGTATCAGTAGTACCGTTGTAACAAAATCACACCGAATGTGCTCCTGTATGCAGAACTGTTAAATGTTTCTCATTAAGTTGTGTTGCCTCGATCCTGTGTTATTCAACTTGTAAACAGTGATTGTACAAAAAATAAATATAGCCCCAATCGGTACTATATTGTAGCCATTATTCCATCCGGAAAAAGGCAATTTTAATATGCATTTATATTAAATGTACAAAACATAGGATTTAATAACAGTAGGACACAAGCCTGTATCCATAAACTCACATCACAAGAGAAAACAAAAGAAGGCTCAGGTAGCATGTGGTTGTCTGTATATAATCATTACAATGAAACAAACAACAATTGAAGGAGGTCACCTTTACACATAGTTTAGCAAATAAATCAGAGTGTATAAGGCTGACAATTTTGTCGACGGCGTTTCGATCCTTAACATTAATATCGGATCATCATCAGGACTTTCAAAATAATGCCTGAAAACATATTGCCTGTAATTAACTGAATCGAAACCACACGAAAATAGAGATATGAAAAGGAAAAAAAGGGGAAACAAGATAGACGAAAGTTAATGAGGGCTAAAATAGAAAATGCATAATTGCGACACCAGGCAATGGGCCAATTGAAATTTACGCATGAGTCCTAGTAACAGAGTCAGGGAGCGAGCCGTAGTCAGCGCAGGTAACGAGCAATTAACGGCGATGTGCTACTAAGCGGTGTGTAGTAATCATGCACAATCAAGTAAGTGCGACTAAATAGTTCTATCAAGGTGAGCGCGAATGTAGCATTCAAGCACAATCAGGTGAGTACGACATACGTTCTATCAAGGTGTGTTGACCAGGAGACACAGAATGGCTTTAAGGCTGTGATGGTGCCTCAAGTGAATGCTAAGTGAAGGGCGGGACAGGGAATAAACAAGGTATACCTTGCGGCTAGAGCAGGAAGCAGAACGGTCCAGAATAACCAAGGCTACCCAATTGTAACCACGGACGATGTCCAGACCTGGCAATGGAAGGGGAGAGGGGTGAGAACCAGGAACAGAGGTTCTTGGAACCTTTGGGAGTATATGTCGACTTCTTTATAAAAGAATTCGTCCCTACCACCGCCTGCTATGTTCGCGATAGCATGGATATGATTAATCTTGTGGAAAATCAACCATTTGACCCTCTAACTGACATCTTGTGCACTCTTGACGTGGAATCATTGTATACAAATACTCCACAACTTGATTCTATGTTGGTGATTAAAGGTGTTCTTAACACACGTCCACGCCCGCATGCTGTACCCACGACTTTCATACTGCAACTCTTAGAAATTTGCCTCACTAAGAATTTCTTTCTTATTGACAACCAATACTACCAACAAACCAAGGGTACTTCCATGGGAGCAGTTTTTGCTCCCAATCTGGCCATACTTTACATGGATGCCCTTGAGTCTAACTACATTCTCTCGTCTGTGAATCCCTTCCACACTGTCATCACAATGTGGAGGAGATACATTGATGATATCTTTATGGTTTGGCACGATTCGCAAATCCTTCTTGAACAATTTTTAAATTGGCTAAACAACAACTGTGGCGGCCTTAATTTCACACTATCACACAGCAGAACTACCATCCCCTTTCTCGACCTTAACATTCTACATAAAGAGGGCTCCTTGATTACCAGCCTATTCAGGAAACCTACAGAGCGTAAAACACTGCTCAAATATGACAGCAATCACCCACGAGCACTCAGGGACTCACTTCCTTATTCCCAGTTACTCCGTATTAGACGGAATTGTTCATTGAAGGAAGACTATTTTTCAGAAGCAAAGATCCTTAGTACCAAACTAACCTCAAGGGGATACCCACGCAGACTCGTAGGGAATGCCCTAAAGAGGGCATGGTATTGCCCCAGGGACTGCCTACTTGTACCAAAAACCAAACCTCAATCGTATTGCATGCGTAACCACTTTTTCACCAGCTTCAAATAAATTACGCAAAAGCATACTCAAGCATTGGGATGTCATTAATGCCGGCATTCTAAATCTGGATCGCCCTCTTTTCGCTTTCAAAAAAAGCAAAAACATCAAGGACCATTTAGTCAGGGCCGCCTTACCCAGCACCACAAGTATAGGGACACTACACGACCATTGGGGTCTCCCTCCCCTAAGAGGACATGCGAAATGTGGAAATTGTACAGTTTGCAAATTTACCATTGAATGTAAAGAATTTGTGTTTGGCACCATCAAATGTGTTTTGAAAGATTTTTCCAACTGCAATACTTGCAACGTGATTTATGCCATCATATGCCCCTGCAATCTGATCTACATCGGACAGACGATACAAAAGGTCCGGATAAGGATTTGCCAACACAGAAGCAGGCTACGGTGCAACACGCCTAATGCACCCTTAGTTGAACATTTTCAAATCATGGGTCACACCGAGGACGACATACGCTGGACAGTAATAAGCATTGTCAAGCTGCCTCCACGAGGAGCTAATCTTGCTCAACTCATGAACAAAGAAGAATTGAAATGGATCCTGCGTACTGGCAGTATTCACACTGGCTTGAACCGCCTGGAGGACTGGACAACTTTACTGTAAAAACCAAAATATTGTTAACATCTGCCTTCAAGCTCTAAGACACAGAAAGCCGTACATGGCATACCTTAAAACTGTACCTTCTTCTGAAATGTCCCACAATAACTTTAATGAATTTTTTTTATAAATTCTTTATTTTGTATGCTCTACCTTGACTTCCGATCAAATGTGTAATCTTAAGTGCTAATTCCTTTGTCTATCTACCCTTTTAATTCTCTCTTTTCGGCCGCCGCGTCACCCTGGTCACATGACCAGGTCCTTTAGCCTTCATTCACTTCCCCGGGGAGGCTTCCCCACTCCAAGATGGCCGCCATGCCATTGCGGTCACATGACCACCTTGCACAGCCCATAAGCACCACCTCAGGGCGTCCTTCCCCACTTCCTGGACAGCAGATGCCATTATGCCGCCGTCTCCCAAGTGATCGGTAAGCTCTACTGAACCGCTCCCTCACTTCCTTACACCTTCAGCACTAGCGCCATACCTTCCTTAACTGCCCATCTCCTCTTATCCCTGACTCCAGGACTTCTATCGGGCGCTTAATTAGATGCCTGCGGCTCCAATTTATGATTCAATCAACGCGGGCATTCATCCCCTCGTATCTCGAGGTAAGCCTCCGGACCCGCTCTCTTCTTGTTCGTTCCTCCTCTGTTCCTGGTTCTCACCCCTCTCCCCTTCCATTGCCAGGTCTGGACATCGTCCGTGGTTACAGTTGGGTAGCCTTGGTTATTCTGGACCGTTCTGCTTCCTGCTCTAGCCGCAAGGTATACCTTGTTTATTCCCTGTCCCGCCCTTCACTTAGCATTCACTTGAGGCACCATCACAGCCTTAAAGCCATTCTGTGTCTCCTGGTCAACACACCTTGATAGAACGTATGTCGTACTCACCTGATTGTGCTTGAATGCTACATTCGCGCTCACCTTGATGGAACTATTTAGTCGCACTTACTTGATTGTGCATGATTACTACACACCGCTTAGTAGCACATCGCCGTTAATTGCTCGTTACCTGCACTGACTACGGCTCGCTCCCTGACTCTGTTACTAGGACTCATGCGTAAATTTCAATTGGCCCATTGCCTGGTGTCGCAATTATGCGTTTTCTATTTTAGCCCTCACTAACTTTCGTCTTCTATCTTGTTTCCCCCCTTTTTTTCCTTTTCATATCTCTATTTTCGTGTGGTTTCGATTCAGTTAATTACAGGCAATATGTTTTCAGGCATTATTTTGAAAGTCCTGATGATGATCCGATATTAATGTTAAGGATCGAAACGCCGTCAACAAAATTGTCAGCCTTATACATTCTGATTTATTTGCTAAACTATGTGTAAAGGTGACCTCCTTCAATTGTTGTTTGTTTCATTGTAATGATTATATACAGACAACCACATGCTGCCTGAGCCTTCTTTTGTTTTCTCTTGTGATGTGAGTTTATGGATACAGGCTTGTGTCCTACTGTTATTAAATCCTATGTTTTGTACATTTAATATAAATGCATATTAAAATTGCCTTTTTCCGGATGGAATAATGGCTACAATATAGTACCGATTGGGGCTATATTTATTTGTTTTACAATCACTGTCTACTCAGGGACCGCTGTCTCTCAAAATAAGTTAGTTCCCAAGGTCCCTGACCGATCAAATTGGGTTCCCCTTGTACTTTATACACATTCAACTTGTAAAAACATTTTTTTCTATCCAAATCTGAAATCCGGTTCGATAAACAAACTGATTTATTCCTACCTTTGACTCAGCATCGTCCTCTCAGACATTAAGGTCCCTTGGAATTTGAGCACCCAGTTACCCGCCTTTACGTCATAATATATATGTGTAGAATTTCCCCCATCCCACCAACTACCAGATTCCGCTGGGCTGTGTTCCTTATAGGATATTGCAAGAGCCTCCTCCAGGACAGTGTTTGGTGCATAAACCTTACTGTAATAAATACACATTGTGTCCTTTTCCCTTATTTAAAACACTACAGGCAAGAAGAAGTCTGTTATGATAATGATGTGTGCTCCGTGTGTGTGCAGACATTTCTTCAACAAAGAAGTCCTTGTTGCCATTAGCTTCTTGCTGACCACATAGGCTAATTAAAGATTCTTGTCTCATTGCATTCTTTGACCTATAACATGGGGCTATTTGTCAATATTTTCCTTTGCCATCACCCACTGTTTCAGAAATTTTGCTTCTGCTTGTCACGAGTGTCATCAGTGAAAACAGCTTAAATTGAAGCTACATCAGTATGAGTGTTTATTCATGAAGCTTGCTCCTCGTAAAGAATGCAATTTAAATTTGTCTATATCAACACCACTTTCCTTCATAACATATTTCACGCATCTTGCAATCGTTGCTGTACTCACCCCACCATAAGGTTTCACGTATGATATCAATAACTGATTTTTCCCCATGCTTTCTAAATTCCAAAACTCTACTCTCATACTCCATCATACAATCCACTACATACAACATCTCCTCCACAAAGTTTTGATAACAAATTTTTATCTGACATTGTTTTTGTCCTCTTCCACATCTCAAAATACACCCAATCTGGGCCCATTACTTTGTTACTTATCTCTAACGCTTTCACATCTAAAACTCTCCTGCTTGACACTAAACATAATAAAGTTGCCATTTGTTCGGAAAGTCTCTTCAAATATAAGCATTTATTTGCTGGCCATGTCAAAAACAGTGGCAACACAGCATTTTCATCCCACAACACACTGTAGCTTGCCTCAGAAGGCATTTCCAACCTCATACTCTTTAGAACCCTTCATGCCTTAACATTTCTGCCTACTGTTCTGTCATCTACATGTGCATGACTTGCTGAAATCGCTGACCTGTAGCAATTAATTGTCCGGTATCGTAACCCTTCCTCAAACTTCTCTACTAAAAAATTAATCACCTCAACTACAGGAGCCTCCATGGGATCCAAACTCCTTTCCATGCACCAACTAGCCCATATTCTCCAAATTCCTCTATACCTACTTTGAGTTCCTGGAGCCCAGGATTCTTCCAGCAACTCTGCAGCCTTACTTGAAAGTCTCTTAAAACAGTTTGATCTCCAGATACCTTCCAAACAAGAAGGTTCAGTACCTTGCTCTGAACTAAAGGATGTTCCTTACCTTCTGCATTCATTTGAAGTCCTTACTTGCTGGGATTAAAAAGTTCTTGAATTCCAAACTTCGGTTAAATGTAATCTTCCGGTAGGTACTCTGCCTTCACTACTATCCTGTGTTCGAAGCAAAAATTCCAGAAATTCTTTGCCAAACCACCAAACCTCAGGATCTCATTCCCACCAATCTGTTGACATAAGTCACCACTTACACATTGTCCATCCTCATTAACACAGACTGTCCTTTATGTTCTTTCTTGAAGCTCTTTAGTGCATACAAACCTGCTGTCCATTCCAAGCAGTTTGTATGCCCTAACTTCTCCTCCCTGTCCAAACTCCACCTGTTTCTACTTGCCCTAAACGTGCTCCCCATCCACTCAAACTTGCATCTGTCTCTAAGACAAAATACGGTGCGCTTCCAAAAATAGCGTACCCATTCCAGGCCTCCATATTGTTCATCCACCAGACCAGCTCTTCCTTTGCCTCTACACTCCAAGAAATTCTGTCTTACCGCAAACCTTTCCTCAGCGCTTCCCCTTTCAGCCTATTCAATGCTCGATAATAAAGGGGACTTGGAAAAATGGCCTGCATTGAAGAAGACAGCACCCCTATTATCCTTGCCAATTCTCTCAACGTTAAAAATTCTCTTTTCAAATTCTGATGGTCGCTTTCTTTATCATTTTTTTCTTCTTCTCTGGTAACCGCAAAAGACAATGTAACATATCTACTTGGATACCCAAATATTCCATTTTCTGTGACTGTACTAAAACAGATTTCTCTTCGTTCAGTAAGAATCCTAAGTCTTTTAACTTCCTTACTACCTACATCAACTCCTTTTTCAGCTCTTCCTGGTCCTGTGACAACATGAGAATGTCTTCTAAGTAAATTATCATGCGTATTCCCCTCTGACAGAAAAAAGAAACAACCACCCTCATCACGTTCGTGAAACACAAAGGTGCAGAGGTTAGGCCGAAAGGTAGACACTAAAATTGATATAGATTCTTCTTCCATCGGAACTGCAAATATTTCTGACTCTCCTTCTCCATTTGAATAGTGAAATAAGCATCCTTTAGGTCCAATTTCACTAGCCAATCTTTCTCCATCAACAAGTGTCTCAAACAATGGTTTCTTTCCATTTTGAAATGTCTGTATTGTAAAAATCTTTTCAGCTCTCTGAGATTTATGACCGGATGCCATCCATTGTCCGTGTTCTCTACCAAAAATATGTTGCTTGCAATGCATTTTGCTGACTCTTCTATATGCTCTATCGCACCCTTCTGAATAAAGGACACTATCTCTTTATCTACAATTTCCTCTTGTTCCTTTGACATTCTTATCTCTCTTTGTTCTCTTTCCTGTTGAGGATAACCCACAAATTCTATTGCATACCCTTGTATCGTGTCTAACACCCTAGGATCCTGAGTTAGCTACTCCCCTTCTTTTTTGAAAAATTTCAAATGTCCCCCTACTCTTTGGGAAAGAACCAATAAAAAGTCCTCGTACTCACCTTGTCCTCGATTCTGCAGCTGTCCTCGTCCTCTCGAGAATCTTCTCTTTTGTCTTCCTGTTCTTCCTCTGCTAGGATAAAACCCGGAGCTTGTTTGGAAACCTCCTCCTCTAAACTGAATGCCATTCTGGGAGCTGTATTGTGAACTATATTGGGACTTCTGTACTCCTCGGCCAGTAAAGGGTCCCTTGCTACTGGCCCTGCCAAAAACTCCAAACACTTTTCCCATGTTACCTTGCGCTTTATCCAAAGCAGTAAAAGTATTTACATACTTTCCAATACCTTTAACAAGTCCTTCTCTGAAAAGTAGTCCCTTTGCATCCTCACTAGATTCTTTCTGCCCCATGTCCCCCAGTTTAGGACTTACTTTCGTGAGAATTGCTCTTTTCCTTTCTTGCAACAAACCAACATTTGCATTCTCTAGAAGGACCACAGCCTTCTGGCTCCATCCTCTTAGTAACTCCAAATCTACTGGCTCCTTATTAGCATACACCTCCTCAGCCATATCTAGTATCCTGGCTAAGGGACCCATAACGTCCAAGACTTAATCTTGGCAAATCTTTAAGGATCTCTCTAATCCCTTCCTTGGGTCCCTACTTATGAGAAACAAATAACCAATGAGTTCTGGGTCCAAATTTTGTGTGGCGCACACCTTATCTTCTATTATTGGCCTTGAGCACTCCGCTCTCATCACCCTCCGCACTCCCCTATCCAAGGCTTTGCGAATCCATGCCTTTATAAATATACCTACGTGATCCATAGGCCACCAATCATCACTTCTAGGATGATTTTTATTCAAGGGTGTGAACGTGTCTCCTCCAAAAGAATCCCTAATTGTATTGACAAACACACCACTTCTATAGCTTCAAACTCATCAGTAAATCCATTCTCTTGTTGTAAATCTAATACTTATTCATCCATATCTTTTTCATTAATCATGCCAGAAGTGTTCATTCCACTTCGAAATCCTCCTCCTCCTGTGTGCTGCCAAGGGCATCCTTTCTACGTGTGCCGCTAGGGACACTCTATCTTTTTGTGCCGCTAAGGACACCTTTCTTTGAAACGGCATGAAAGCCATCCTTGTCTCGTTTTGACATTTCAATGTCCTCAACATGCCTGGTCTTTTTTGCTCTTTCTTCCAACATCATCACTGCCTCCCTCTCCTTCAGACCGCGTACAATTCCTCCCCTGACTCAACTTCTCTTCCTACTTTTCAGAATGCCTACCACAGTCTCCTTCACCTGCTTTTTCATTTCGGGACATGAGCTTAATTTCTTGAAATTTGCCGGGACAGCTCGTGAAAAACGGGGACTGTCCGGGCAAATCCGGGACGCCTGGTCACCCTGGACTAGACGCTAGTGAGTAGCCGCGTTCTCCTGTGCCCGCATCAATTGAAATAGACTTTCCATCTCGAGCCGACTTCACGAGCCGCTAAACTGAAGCGGCCGCTATATTTGAAAACAATGTATTCCCGCAACACATTTAGCACAAGTTAAACTAGGCAAATAATATACCCTACAAGTATATACTTGCCTGCTTTTAAAAAAAGTTCTTAATTTAAAAACAACCAATCCTTTGAGTTATTGAATTACTGAAAGTTAAATAACTGCCACACAAAAATCCTTCGTTTCCATAAATTAGATGCTTAGGCTTATACCACAATCATTCTCCTGCTTTAAAGTCGTACTTCATAACCATCACTCATTTAACAAATCATACTGGTTTATTAAATATACATAAAAAGGTACTTATCTCCTCGGGAGTAGCAATTAAAAAGGAGGAATGTTCAGTGAGAGGGTTATTTTTGGACTAGTAGGTTCTGGTTCTAGTGTTTTTTAATTGTTGTAAGGTTTTTTGAAGGTGTTGCAGGAGTAGCATTAAAGGATGTAATGCATAATGGTAGCCTCCGGTCTTGAAATGAAATCCCAAAAGCCAAAAAAGTAAGACTGTAAATCAGACCATTTTATACCTAATCCCAGATGGCGGCATTGCATTCTGGAACACATCTCTTTAAACCCTTATCTTTCATAAAGAAATGTACCTCTTAAAATACATCTGCAAGACTAATAGGCTCAATTTTTAATCTCTGCCTCTACTATTTGCAACACCTGATCTAATATATTTCCTATTGTAATTAAAGTGCAAAAGCAGCTGATCTGAGTACTACGTGTAAAGACCTCTTGTCATTCTGTGTGCCTTTTCCAATTATCCTAATTTCAATAATCATTAATAGGCAAATGAAGTTCAGAATTGCAGTCCATTGTTGTATGAAGTTTTTCCAGATCAGCAAATCCTCTTTTACGAAAGCTGTTAAGGATTCAGCTATTTCTCTTCAGCTGTCTTTGAAAGGGAACAGGATTTTGAACCTTGACAGTCTTCATATGTAGGCTGTGCTTCTGAAAGGTTCAAATTTTAAGCTCAGAGTTTTCTGAGGAATGTGCGGCTCTAAGTGACAGTACTAAATGATTATATACTGTTTGAATGTTAAAATTCTCATTTATTTAATTAGCAGTTTTATAGAGCAAAGATTCTACATATTAACGGTTTCCTACACAGCAGAGATGACATAATATAGTATCACCTAGAATATAAAATATAGTAATAAAATACAGAAAAGTGTATTATGTGTACCATTGTGTAAGTTGCCCTTTCTGTGGTTAAAGAAGACTCTAGGTTTTTATGATTTGGCATAAAAAATTGTTCATGATATGTCTAATAGTTGAATTTCAAGTACATTTAAAAGCAGTTCATACTGATGGAACCATCCCTTCAGTTTTAGTGCTTCATGTATTCTGTCATTCCTGCACATTCCCATCCAGGTAAAAATCGAGGAGTTCATCATTCACAATGTTAAAATGTTTGAACTTCAAGCGATCCATGCCAATATGAAAAGGCACACCTATGAAATACACATACACAAACGTAGTAGAGAGCAATAAGCTAAACAAATACATAAACTAAAAGCAATTATCCAAAATGCTACCTGTACAAGAAACTGTCTTCACAGAACGTGAAATCAATTCGAAAAACAAACATCCCATTACAGTCTGTGAGAGAAATGGGCATATGCAGAATGGTTTGCCTTTTTAATAGAGAAACCAAGTCATACACGTGTCTACTGATAGCGTATTATAGTTATGTGCTTAATTGACAATCTTGACATTGTATATTTTACAATTATTAGCTTAATTGGTCAGAAAAGTGGTAGCAAATGAGCATGTTTTTTACATATGATATATGCATGTTAGAAAGTGTATGTCTCCAATGGCCATTTGATCTTGGTCTTTAATGGTCATAAACTTTACAGTCTTATACCTGTGCTTACATTTTCAAGATACTCCAACATCTATCCAGCCCTTAGCATGTTCATTAATTGCCAGTTGATGTCATCCCAAAAGTACTCTGTGCTGTTGATGATCATGTCATTCTGGAAAAAAAGCATTAACCTCAGTTCATTTGACTTAGTAGAAGTACGAGCTGTTTGCAAGTTCCCTTCTTGCTCGATGAGGTCTGGCATGTCTTGGTTTAGGACTAAGAACATTCGAAAAGACTTTGTGACTGTAAGCCATAGGTGAGATAGCAGCAGCATAGGGCATACTTAACTACTGGAGGCTGTTCAACTTGGATCCAATTAGCCCCTGGAAACATTCTAATGATCCATTGTAGGAAACATTAAATGCTACCACTTCTTAATGTAACCTTGCTAACTGGAGGCAAAATGACCTTGCAGATAGAAAGCAGTCCTCATCCAATCTCTAAATTGGCTCTAGACCTATGGAATAGGCTGTTTCACCATTCTCTTTTCAACGTAAGCATCCAGTCTATCAGTCTCTTCCTACATACCATGTTGAAGCCATATGTGCAGTGCTTCTCCTGCCTAATAGTAGTAAAATACATCTGAGACCGACAACACTACCCCAATGCTAGGTAGTTAGGAACTGAACCCTAACTTGAAGCAGCACAATGATTTATCATGGAAACGTATGTCCTTATGGTGGTTGAACTTTTATTTGTGATATGTGAAATAAAATCGCTATCGCAATTCAAAAACAACTGCCGGAACCAAAAACGCTCCAATGCCTCCAAGAGAACCATTGGGTACAAGAAGAAATGCTGTTTTGGGACTTTATAGCAATTGAGAGTTAAAGGACTTGGACAGAGTGCTTGTAAACATGTATTCATGTGAAGAATTGTTAATTTATATGTTTATTTATTTGGTATTTATTAACCATTAACAATAAGTTATAAGGCTCTACCCAGAAGATGTTGCAGTACTAAAAATTCACTTTTTTAAGAAAAATATTTGAGAAAAGTTTGCAATTAGAAGTAGAAAATATACATATGTAGAGACCACTATGAGTGTCATCCGTAGCATACATCTCAAGAAGTAAGGGTTTGGAGAGAATGTAGAAAATATGCTTGATCGTAACATTTGACGAGTAAAATGCGTACCATAGTATATACCAGTGAGGAATTAAGAAATGCACATTGGAACAAAGATATGTTTTAGGTATATTATAAACAATTGCTAGCAATCCATGGTCGATACTACTGAAAAAATTAAAGAGAAAGCTAGGCAAATGTAAATTGGAATAAAAGAATGTACAAATTATATATGAAATGTGTTGGTCATGAGCTCAATGGCTATAAGGAGAGAATAGAAATGAGAGAGAATGTGCATTGAATACAAGAGGGCGTCCACCTAAAGGAAGGCAAGGGAAGTTTGAACAGGTGTAGATCAAAAAGTGGGCTAACCTCTCTATTGAATATATAGTATCTAATTCAGAGTCAAAAGAGGTATTGTATTGGACAGTTGAGGACAAGCTAAAGATGCTACTTCATCCCAGTATGGACTTGAGAATACAAATGTGTGTTGTCCAAAGTTGTATATGCAGGAACAAGTTCCTGAATAGTATCCTTTCAAAGGAAAACTGCTATGTTTATAAGGGCATCCTCACATATTGTGTGGTATTCCTTGCTGGCAGCAACTATGCTGCTTATTACAAAACCACTTATGAGATTATTGACTGCAGTCCATGGTACTCGTTAGTGGTCATAAACAGATGCAGACTTGTAGCAAGAGGTGGTGTATTAATATCTAGCCAATGTTCGTATTGGAGACAGTAGCGTAGACGAAACTGAGGAAAATATTTTGGCATTTGGTCTTTGTTATGGAGACCACCCTGCATGCTTGCATTTTTTTGATATATTTCACATTTTTACTGCCTTCTAGTAAAAGTGGGAACTAGATAACACTAGTTTGAAGCCTGACATTCTTGTAAACCAGTGAAAGGAGGCATCCTGGGAACAAGAGTGTATTACTTAATTCATAGCGTAGTCTGAACCAATGCTCTAGGTATATTGTATATATTTATATGATGTTTATTGTAAAAAATATTAATTTTAATTTATTCTCCAGCCTATTTTCTCAGGAAATGTTCTTATATCTTATAAACCAAAATGTATTTTTTTCTCCAGGCTTTGAAGTACAGCTGCATTATCACAGTTGATAATAATATGTCCCTTGTTTATAAAATCTACTCTAACATGGTTGGAGGAATCTGGATGTTCATCCCCAGTTCAAAGTGTTAAGTTTGGAATTGAACCCCCACATTTTCTCACTGAGAAACATGTTGGTAATGGCATTTCAAGAACACACTATGTCACTAGAAATATGAACACAGCCAAAGGTAAACAGTTGCAGAGACAACGTTCAAGTGCTACTTATTTAAATTAATTTTATTCCCTGGATTTGTCTTACTGCTCCTTTGTTCACCATATCCCAATACATCTACAGCATTGTTGGATGCTGTATTTTTATCGATATAGGAATGGAGTATCCAAATTAAAACAACCAGTACACAAAGATGCAGAATGTTTTTGACGTCCGGTTGATAAAATGAAGGGTAACTGAAAGCTTGACAATGGTTGATCTAGAGTCCTATTTCTAAATTGGTATGAACATTTTTTCATCGTCTTTCTAAAGTGTAACCCATTTCTCTTAAAGCGTAAATTGACAAAGGTTATTGATATCAATACTACATTACTTATACCTTAAGATACAGCAAGGTTAAAACCTAAATCACAATTTCCTTTCTAATATACACTTGTTTGCCTTAACATCTTCTAGTTAAAAATCTGTTCATGGTCTTGGTATTTCAGAAGCCTTTCTCTAGTGGGTGTGCCAATGTTTATGTAGAAAGCATAAACAAGCCAATGCTTTGGGAACTGTGGTTTGGTGTTCTGCTCCAGTGAGTGGGTTTGTTTTTCTTGCCAGGTTGTGCTCTGTGGAATGCACTTTCATTACACCAAAACCAGTTAAAATAGAAAGCAAATTCTATATTGCAAAAATATAGTTGGCACTCAAGTCTATAGTTAGCATCAAGGTTCTGTCTTGAGTGACTCAAACCCCTGTGGCCAGTGTTTAACTATTTGTTGGCCCAGATAAAAATGAATTGATGTTTTAATCTAGTTTAGATTGGATGGTTGTGATCGTTTCAGTACCACCACCATGTTTGTAATCTATGGGTGAACAATATACCTTATGTTGGAGTTTTGCGATGTTTGATTCTGTTGCTGACTCTGATGCCCAGCTATGTGGCATCCACTAGCACAGGAACTTAAAACTACTGTAAATTACTTTCCAAAGTGGGCCTTAGGTTTTAACTGTTTAATCCTACTTTTTCTTGATATCCACTTTGCTATTCCTAACATTCTCTGCCATTTACTATAGTTGTAATTTGATACTAATGTACTTGGGGACAGGTGCTGTGCAAATTATTTGAGAGACAGTAGGCTTTGGAAGAAGCTAGATAAACTAGGTAGTGCAGCACATGCAGATGGGAAATCCAGGTCTCTGCCCTTTTTTATGGTGTACCACAAGAGTGAATGGCCGCTCCCATACATATTAATATCAAAGGTTATTGCATTATTTAGCCAAAGCACAAAAAACGATGTAATGCAAGTAGTAATACGCATATCAACAGTTCATACATGAATACAAATCAAGAAAACTGCTCTACATGCATTGCAGAACAGATAGTCGGTGAATATAATAGTTACAGGTTATGCTAGATTGATGCTAAACCGACCTGTGTTTCTTCATCTTACAGAGATCCGTTATTAAGTGATGCTATGGGATGCTGAAGCAGTGGACTAGCTTGATAAAATAGAATTAATTATTCTGTATCTTTTATTGTTAAAGATATCAGTGAAAATGTAATGGTAACAGGGAGGTTTTCTATTGGTCAAATGAGAAAATGCTTTGTCTCTTGCGAAAGGCCATCATAGCCGCACAATCCCATACCATTTGTCAGTCTTGTCCATTTTGCAATAGCAGTATTTATGAGGTATAAACTAGTCTGAGCTCCACACTAAGGGCCCGATTATGACTTTTGGCATAGTGGTGGCATGGGGGTGCAAACCTCCGCGCCACTGCTCCGTCGAAGGTCACCGCCACCCGCCTGTCAGATTATGACTTTTAAGTAGTCTGGAAGGCGGGTGGCGGTGCCCCTTTTTTAAAGTCTGCGGTGCTTTTGAGAAAAGGCACGGCAATGGGACTGCACTACAAGGTTCCCTCATGGCATGGACTTGAAAGTCCATGACGTGAAGGAACCTATGTGCATGCACACAGGGGGGCACATGTTATGCCCTCTCTGTGCATCCACATGTGGATGAGGCACAGAGGGGCCCTATAGGGCCCCCTTTGTTTCTTCTCCTCCAAGGTTTACATGGAGGAAGAACCTCCATGTAAACCCTGGAAGAGAGGAAACTCAATGTGCTTGGCGGGACCACCGCGGTCCCGCCAAGCATATTGCGGCCTCTGACCGCTGCTCCAACTCCAGGGAACGGTGGTTCCTTGGAGGAGCCGGCGGGCCCAGGGCGGTCCGACCAACCAACTCCTAATGGGGCGTTTCCGACCACTGGTGTGGTGGTCGCTGGATCCGCCACCCCACTACGAGTCTGGTGGTCCTCGAACCGCCAGACTCGTAATAGGGCCCTCATTTCAAATGAGTGAGCTACTACGAAGCAATGTGCATGTCTTTCAGTTACCTTGTGTGGTAGAGATCTGCAAGCCTATTCCCTCTTCTAACCCTTTAAAAACATTAACACTGCTTCCATTAGATCACTACCCGCTGCGCTGTTTCTAGCAGCTTTCTTGTCCTTTGCATAAAACCTAATAAACACATTCTATAAAAAAAACACTGCTTCCAATAAATCTTTTATGAGGCTTATTATATTTTTAATTGGCAGTAGGTCTACAAATAGATTTTCACACTCAGCAGCATTCAAGATTTTGTGTTTATGTTTAAACTTACTCACGGGATTATATGTCCAGTATTCCTTAAAATTAATAAAATTCATTGCAGGAATTTATGCTTATTATACCCAGGGCCACTGGAATTATTTGGCAGGTGAGGGCCATATTATGCATCGGTTGCCTAAATCATGCGTCAAGAAAACGCAAATTATGCGGCGTAATGCAGCAAAGTTTTTGATTGCATTACTTCATTATTTTGGCATTTTTACACTTGTTAACACTGTTTGGGCATAGGTTTGGTCTCATTAGTACCAGTTTAACACCCAAACACAGCAATCAGCAACAGAAAGGTGAGCAGTCGACCTTTGCAAAGGGCCTGCCACTGCGGTGCAACACGTCGCTGAATGTTTACTAACTTTTGAACTGTGTGAGCTAGGAATTTTTTTTAATGTTGTTGAAATCTGCAGATCATACAGCAGATGATGGATTACTTGGCAAATCAGGTAGATCCATAAGGATGTGAAAAACGCTGCGGCCGCACAATTGCAGATTTTCAGTGGCCCTGATAATGCCCCAATATAAAGCAGGTTTAAGTGCGACTATGTCGTATGCCTTGTTTGTTGCTAATTTGGAGCATCGTAATACGAGGGCCAGGGTACAATAGAGATCTTAAAAACCTAATTATTACAACTTCCTAAGTAAAAGAGGACTTTATAGGCAGCAACAGCTAAACCTTTTACTAGAGAGACCTATGTTTTATGCTAGTTGATTGACTGCCAAACTATCTTTTGAATTTACTGACTACATTTGATCTCTGGGTGCTCTCGGAATTCTTTAACTCAGATGGACCCGGGCCTCCTGGGAAAGTAATTTGTCAACCTTTGAGAGAAAAATGAGAGATGAGCTACAAGAAGGGACTACATTTAACTTAAGAGATGAAATTCTGTATGTGGGAAAGAAACACTTTAAAGTAAAGGAAATGAGGGGGGAATGCGCGTTGTTGTTGTTCTGGTACCTGGAATTACGCATAGGAAAGGGGAAATGCAGGATAGAATATGAAGATCTATAATCGTTCAAACTGTACAATTAAAATAGGAGATCTACATGTTTGCTCAGTTTAAAACCAACGAATAGTTTGTTGAGAAATTGCAGTCTGGTAAGTCTGACCTGATACAGATGTTAATTCGCTAGAGGTTTCTTGAAGTGCAGTGTTTCATTTCTTTCCTTGGGAATCGTTATTTAAGCTGTTGATGAGTACTCAGCTGGAGGGTTTTATCATCTTGACCGATAAAGCCAAGTCCTGTCCAGCCTACTGGCTGGAAGCGTGAGGCATTGAAAGGATATTTTGCTAAAAAAATAATAATATGGCATTAGAGCACCGGCACCCATCACCTTCTATAGCCTAACGCCATGGTAATTTGTCAGTTACTATTGTCGTTTATTTTTTTGCAGAGGACTACTGGGGTGTCTATTTTTTTAATGAATGTATTTATTAGAATGTTACTTTCCTTCGTATGCGGTATGTTCTTTTCTGGAGTACCAAGTCATAAAAAAATAGGTAAATGGAAAAAAAGTAAAGTGGTTGCAATACACTCGTTGAGCATCAAAACGGAAGGTTCTAAATGCAAACTTTTAAAAAGCATGAGACTTTTGTCCTTTGCTGATTTCATTTAGGTGCCTGTTTTTGGCCTTTTGAAGTGGATAACGCTTGTCAATGGGGTTTTGTTCATGGAAATGTGCCACTTCATGTATTCAGTGGATTCCTAAAGAGTTTGTTTGCGCGTATCCCACTTATCCCTGAACATGGGATGGTTATACTTCCTGCACTATTCTGACACTTGCATAGAACTAGTTAGATTTCCAGTACGACCTTAATCCTAAAATCCATCCGTTAACATATCGCATCTTTGTGACTCATCTCCTCCTCAATTTCTTTTTTCTTTTTGTAATATTTTATAGCCTAAACCTACACAGGGTTGTTGGAGCTTTTTACAATAAAAGAAAAAAATACTAAAAGTAAAATAATAAAACAAACATAAAGCAAATTGCAGATGCACCATTATATTATACCTGATAATGAGAATGAGGAAGGAAAACAAAGGTCAAGATGTACAGTTGAGGGGCAATACCAAAGGCGGGTGCCTTGACAAGTCAGTATGGAAAGGAACACATTAAAAGGGAAGAGTTAGTGAGTAAATATGGGAGTTGAAAAGAAGTGAGAGCCACTGATAAGTGTGGATAAAAAAACAAGTTTATTCAAGACAGCTTTTTGTATTCGAGACAATCAAGAACAGGTAGAATGAATAGCCAACAGAAGTGAAAAGAGAGGGAAACAAGTTGGAAAACAGTTGGAAAGTAGGGAGTGTCCATGGAACAGTTGTGAGTAAAAGGTAGCGATCACAAAAGCAGCTGGATGGAGTTAGATTGGAAATATTTCTGAACAGAAGTTAGTAAGATACGTTTTATGTATTACTAGCGCAGTAATGATGCGTAATGCTGGAGCAAGTGAGTTCCAAATTCTGGTTGCACTGTCCGAAAAAGATTTGGCCATTGTAAACTCTTATTAAAAAGCCAGAGGTTCAAGAAGGTATTCCATGTTACATAGATCCATTTGACCTCCAGACAATTTCAATTTTTTGGTCAAGTACAGAGAAATGTCTGTGTAAAACCTTGTGAATCATGCAGGACATTTTGTAACGTGATCCTTTGCGGTGATGCTAAGAGAGCTGTTGTGGGCAAGGTACTGCTACATGCAAAAAATACCCTTAAAGGCTTGAGATGCACTTTAAGTAAGCCAGTCAGGTGAGTTGCCTTAATTAGTTCTTTGCATAACAAAGAATTCGACTATGGTCTTGGTCTCTTTACAGGGATGAAATGTCTGATCACCCACAATAGTTGCAATTGGGAATTGGCACTTTTCACTTTGGGCCATAGCATTTATTTGTGATTGAAGGTTCAGTCTTTGTCAAGAATGATGGCAATTGATTTTGCACAATCAATGATAACCAGATTGTAATTGGGAATGTTGCAGGAGTCAATCTAGGAGTAGGCCCATGAGATAGAATGTAGTGGGTGAAATAAGGAAAAACTTAGTTTTTAATGGGTTGACTGGGCAAGGTAACATTGTTGAGTAAGAATATCTTATAATCAGCCGCGGTCTGTGCAGGTAACAGCG
Organism: Calotriton arnoldi; assembly: GCA_963921515.1. Taxonomy (NCBI): domain Eukaryota; kingdom Metazoa; phylum Chordata; class Amphibia; order Caudata; family Salamandridae; genus Calotriton; species Calotriton arnoldi. The sequence goes on along the minus strand of CAWUFW010004308.1, from coordinate 1,313,540 downwards.
ATGGGGCGGTGAGGCCGGTTGGGGGAGATTTCGAGGTACTATGCAGAGGGAAAATTAATGATTTATTTAATTTTCCCTCTGCCTTGTCCCTCGAAATCCTGCCCCCCCTCCATCCCCCACGCAGCCCCACCGCTGTTACCTGCACGGACCGCAGCTGCTTATAATGGTGCTTGTATATTTATTGCCTTGGTGGCATAAGATCCCTGAGTTCTAATATATGATTCCAAGAACTACTGCTACAAAGTAACAGAGCTAGAGAGCAGTTACTTGTTTTGATCTGAGATTAGTCAAACATGATATAAACCTATTAACAGCCATATGCTCTTTGAGGAAATGAGTAACCGTAGCATGATTAACTCTGTCGAACGCAACAAATCAATGAAGTGTTGAATGTGAAGTGCAGTGTCAACTATTAGGAGCAAGGCAGTTTTACTGCTAAAGCTCATCTTAAGCCTTATTGAAATTTGTCTAAATGTTAATGATATAAGATATGTTGCTGTCAGTGTTAAACAGCCCAACTTTCAGTGACCTGTACAAGAAATGGTAATTCCAAGGCAGGGTGAAATGATTAAGATAGCCTGCATTCTGTGAAGATTTATTAAGTAATGAAGAGACCTCTTGAATTACAAGGTCATTCTCGCATAAGCGATATATTTGCTAATTCAATCTAATATGGCAGGGGCTGGTTGGTCAGACCTTATGTGATATTTTCCAAACTCCAGTGAATAGCTTGGATTGAAGGTTTTACTATAGCAATATTTTATATAAACCCTGTTAAATGTTGCCAATTAGTCATCAGTTCGGTCTACTTCCACATCTATCTACATTCTGGCCTTATCTGTCTTCCTTCACTCTTTCGTCTTGTTCATCAGAAAACTATTTGAACATAAATGTAATAAAACTAATTCTCTAATAATAGACCAGTCCTATACCATAACACTAGCATGTATGAATTACTGTAGGTTCATGTACATTTAAACATTAACAGTGAAATTGTCTGCTTTATTGAGACACAAACCCCATGACAAGGGGTCGTTAGACTCTCTTCTGAATTAATAATGTTACTGTACAGAGTTTGTAGAGAGAACTTTCAAATATGCAATATCAGTAAGAGTCTCTGACTTTTCAAAACTCTATTTACTTTGAAAAGTTCAAAAACGAGATGCTCAGGATCGAGTTCAGCAGATAAACTGGCGCTCGCACAACTTGTCACCTTTGATTTTATGCCTAAATCTAGGAGGTTTACTTTTGTTCTGTAGTTGCTAGCCTCAAGAGCGCAGATAATACCGAGGCAAGAGACGAACTGCATTACTCGAATTTCACTTCAAGAGGGTCAAAGACGCCGGGGGTGGGGGGAGAGAAGGGAAAGAAAATGTGCAATAACCCAACAAGGGTTGTAGGGGATAACCACTGAGAGCTGACTGGAGTTTCCCCGGACACTAGCACTGCTCTCCATACTCTTAGGTCAGTTGAAGTGCGCATTGGTTGGCTCGCTCAATGAAGATATTCAAAGCAATTCTCGCTAGATGTTGTTCTGCATCCATAATTACTTTAGATGGCAAACTGGTGGCCATCTTGGAAGGTCCTTTAAAACCTTTGCCACAGACTTCTCCAGTAATTTCTGAATCCTCTCTCATACCTACATCCATGTCTCCAAGTATTGTATCTTGTTACTAGTGAGACTGCACTAGCCTCGTTTTGAACAGAGACTCTTATTGATGCTGCATATTTGAAAATTCTCTGTACGAACTCTGAACAGTAAGATTATTAATCCAGACGAGAGTCTGTCTCCTACTCATGGGGTATGTATCTCAACAAGCAGCCAGTTTCATTGTTAGTGTTTAAATGTACATGAACCTACAATGATTCATATAAGCTAGTTTTGTAATATAGGACTGTATTATTATTGATGAATTAAGTGTTATATATATATGTGTTAAAATAGTTTTCGGGGGAAGAAGGCAAATGAACTAAGGCAGATGGATAAAATCAGAATGTAGACAGATGTGGAAGAAGACTCAATTGAAGACTAGGAGCAGTCTCTTTTCAACAACTTTTTTCAAGTAACGGAGGTAGGAGGGATGCTTGGGGGTTGGTAGTCTGAAAAACATATTGCTTTAGCTGTCATTAGCAAGTTTCAGTGTCAAGCCTGGTATAGAAAATAGTTCAAAGGGCGAGGGTGCACGCTATGCATTTATTTACTTTGAAGGTCGGAGTCTTCGACATGTACTAATAGAACTAGCACTTGAAAAGCACTAACCCACTGTATGCATAGACGTGGGTAAAGGGCCAACTGTTTTTTTACTAAATTTGCCTATGCTGAGACTATAGTAAGTCACTGAAGTTCATAGTCTACTGCTTCAAAAATCCTCCTTTACTGCGTGAAGAATAGAGAGACCTTGCACTGGTCATGAAACAGAGACGACACTCGCACTGAAAAAATGCTTTCACAAAATTACCATTACAAATTCCATTTCAATATAAAAAAAAACCACAATTTCATCATATAATAAATATACCCACCCATAACTGAACATTTCATTCACAGCATTCACACACTATGCACCCAAATAATCCATATTTAAACATCTGTTAGGCTACTAGTGCAATGGTAGGCTTTTAAAATGGTCGCTGCAGCAATTTATGGAATTTGAATGATTGTACCCACATTCTTCAGGACATATTCCATCAGTAGTGGCGAGAGGCTTTCTTCATTAACTCCAATTAGTTATAGCTAAACATTAATATACAGTGACTATTGATAATGTAACTCAATATAAATTCAATCTCCTTTTTCTTTTCTTCAATATGAACATTATTGTTAACCATAATAATTTAGCCAATATCATATTCCATAACAAGGATCCACATTTCTCAATCATATATTTTCAGTAAATGTAATTCTTTTAAGTTTTTGGTACCTGGCACAAAGATTCACACCCAAACTTCCTAATATCCAAACATATACAAGGTACATTTCACTATATTTTCTACTCCAAGCACTCCCTAAATTGAAAAGTGATGCTACTCCTCTAGAGGTGTTAATTTTTCTTTTCTAGACTATTCTACTCAAATTCTCATCCTACCCAGGATGCTTAAAATCTCATATTCTGTGTTATGATCGTGGGTTTGGTATTTCATCTACAGGTCCACATAATCCTACTGGATACTTAGTTCACATCTGGTTTTGTACTTGCTGGATCGAAATTTATACCCTTAGCTACTATTTCAGTACGTAATATTTAATGCTGTCACCTTGAATATAAGACTTTGACACCTTCCTTCTGTCCATATTTTAAGAAGAGTCAAACCTCCACTGTTACGGTTTTTCTTGATTCTACTTTGTGTCTTTGAACATATAGCTTTACTTCCTTTAAGAAAAAAACATAAAGCAATACAAAAAACAAATTATTATATTCTAGTAGGGAATGTCAGACACCGGTCAGAGGGCCACAGGGCAGACTGGTCAGTGTGCACCAACCATGGTGTTTTGAGGTCGTTTGTCTTTGGTTTCATGGGTCTGTCCTACTATGGCTTTGCACACTTGGACAAATACAACCTTTCTGCACTTAGCGAGGGTGAGCAGTCACAGCTGTCTCAAAGAGGTAGTGTGTTTGGGGGGGTTGGGGCAGGTCAAGAACTCAACTCCAATATCATCATCCAGACATAATGTAGTATTGTCCAGCCCATTGCTAGTCTTTTGACTAAATACATTTCTTTAATCATAGTGTTACTCAGTACTACACAGCGCAACTAGGGGAATTCAATACAGGGCTAAATATTTTTGCGCTAGACCTGCCTGTACTCAGCTCCCCTGCTAACGGAATTCTTCAGTATTTATGTTCCTTGGCATCACTCTGGGACTCACATTGGCTAGACACAGATGCAGTCACTCAATCACCCCTAGGGCATATGCACGCCAACAGTTGGTTCACTTTCCCTTCAGTGTGATATTATTATTGATAAAGTCTTAGTTTCTACAGTGGGTTTCTGCCTGCTTCACTGTCTCTTGTTTGCACACCCTTTGCAGCCCCACAGCTATCTGTTTTTGTTAGTTGGAGCCCTGGTGGGTGTGGGACCAAAGTGTGCAGTGGTCCCGCTCTAGTGGCGACGTTGGAGCTGTCCAAGAGTCACGGCTGCAGTGTTTCTGGGAACACTGAGATTTCAGCCATCTCAGTGTGGCGGCTTCCTCCGCAGCTGCCTGTTTTCAGCAGTTGTGGCTCTCCCTAGGCTGTGAATGGAAGGCATGCTTGTTCAGTAGATGTGTCTTCCAGACTGATCTCTACTTCGCTAATGGTCTTGGCATTTGCAATCACCAGACCCATCAGGCTGCACACCTCGGTGGGGTGGGGACATTCAGAATCTGATGGTGGCGGCCCCAGTCTTTCAGCTGCAGCAGAGTGCCAATTTTGCTCAGTGGTTGCTGTTTGTAGGATGCTTGATACAGTTCATGATGAGAACTGTTTGCGGAGTACAGGGAGACCCCTTCCACACAAGGGTCACTCCAGGCTCACTTTCTGACAGTCACTTGCTTTCTCTGGCTTTCCCACCACGGAAGAATCCTGGTCTCCTCCCCCTGGACAGTCTGTACTGCTGCAGGGCCAGGCACACACTTTATCTCTCAGTAGGCAGGGAGGCTTTTAGGCAAACCCTCAGCACCTCCATCAGAAAGTGCAGACTTCAGGTGATGTTCCCTCACCTCTGCGAGACGTCTGTCATGCAGGTACCAACCCTGGTGACAGAGCAGTCCATCGAATACTGTGTGGTCACAGTGCACTCCCTTCCTTGGCCATAAGTAACCCACATTTATCCTGTTTGAGAGCACGTTTTCCACACCAGGGATGTGGATCCACGCTCTTTAATACTTTTGTCCTCTTTAGGTAGTTTTTCTTTCAAATGTCATTCTGAAGCTGCTCTACAGACATAGCCTTTGTGCAAGGCAATGGCTCTCGCAGCAGGTAACAATTGGGCTGGCTCGAACCAGGAATATACAAAACATGGGCACAATGAAGTGTGAGTTTTCTGTACCTGAATGCCATCAATCTTTGTGAAACAGCAATCCGAGACAGACAAAAAGGCAGGCCCTGCATAGAAACTTCTTCACCTTGAACAACAAAGGTCAGTCACATCACTCACTCCTACAATTTACCAAATAGCAATGCGGGGAAAATACTAATCAGCAGTCCTTTGCTAACAAGGCTCTGATGGAATTTTTAAAGGGAGCCCTGTCTTCATCCTCTTCTCTTCAGTGTCTGGGTCTTCACCCTCCATCTGAAAGAATGCAGATAATACACTGCTGCCGCCGCCTTTGGAGATGCTGTCTTTATCCTCCATCATGTGCCATGTTGAACAAGGACATCCAAAATGGATCCCACTACCTCCTGTACTCACTCATTCAACACACATAGTCCTACTACCATGCATGTATTACACTTGCACTGCATACACACACGCACTCCACATGCACACTGAATGTTGGCGCCAGGATCTTGGTTTGGCATAACAGCAGAACTTAAAATTTCCCAGGAGACATCACTATCACTGACCCAGGAAAAAACAGACTGGTCACAATTAAAAAACATAGTATGTATACCACTGGTAATCCGCTATGCCCCCCTCATTTTGGACATGGGTTTCAGAAAAGCACACGCTGGTGACTTACAAAGAGATTATATTTAAACTGAATGACCAAATGCAGAAATTTGAGGACATATGGAGTATATTCCTACACATATAATCACCTCTGATCGGTTAGGTGCTGACCCACCCACTACAATCACATGACTGGGAGTCCCAACTTCTGTACCCCGGACTATTATAACCGCTCATGACAGACTTAAGACACCAGCTGGGAGGGTACCCCATAAATATTCCCTTTCCAGATCAGGTACAGATGTTAATAAAACAACGTTTGAGATGACTAGCGCCAGTCAACATGCTACAACTTTAGGTTATATATCACAAGACCTGTTGCATGACCATGACTTTGCCATCGGGTGGACGATCTTGGAGGAGGGGGCTCTACACACCCCATCCCTTAAGGTTAGGATGATGTTAGTCTTTCTTTCAGATGTACCACAGGTTAGTCCAACAATACACTTGCAACAGAACATAGGACATGCACTCAACAAAGCTCACCTAGGCATTAAATGGCTGTCATTCACTCCAGAAGCATTCAACAATAATCCAACCTCCTAATATACAAAATACAGAACTTTGTAGCACTCTTGCCCACCAGTACTTAGCACAGAGTACCTTACAGCACCAGCCATTGTGAGAGAACTCTGAACGTATAAACAACCTCGTCAGAATATGCAGTTAACTCATATTAAAGGAGAGTCCCAGATGCAGGGAACCTGGGGTGGAAATGTTCCATATGGTGTAGAACTGCCTCTCCTGGGTGAGGTTCTGGAAAGCAGTGATGGATTGTGTCAACTCTGTTACCCAACGGGCGATCCCTTGCACACCTCTGGCTTGCCTCCTTGGAGGGTTCCCACACCCAAATAAACGCAAAACCACTACTAGATTTACTGACCTGGCACTGATGCTTTGCAAAACGGGAGTTAATAGTGCATTGGAAAGCTATTGGGGACCGAGATTGGTTAAAGTTAAATGGCGAGAAGAATTGGTTAAATGGGCAGATCTTGAGGGTGCTGTGCTGCTCCGGGAATTGAAGAGAGGACGGGGAACAATTGATGTAGATAGAGCATGGGAACACCTGGTGGATAGTCTTATGGCCCTGGACACAGACACTGACACGCCGAATAGTTCCCTTCTATCTGATGAGGACTCGGGTAGTGAAAGCACCTGAGTATTCTCAAACCCAGAACAGGGCAACATGAGCGGAAATCTGAGCACATGGGGGATGATCGGACTCTTAGCACCCAGTATGGGTTCCTACAATAGTCAGCATGGTAGGGGGGGTAAAGGGGAGGAGGGGGTTCGGGTGGAGGGGTTTGTTTATTAATGGCAGATTCGAGCTTATACTATGTTAAAATATGCTATGTATGTTGGATGGTTTCCGTCAACCTATTTATTCTATACTAATGCAGTGCATAAGGAATTGAATACTCCTGATATGATATGCCTCGAGTGCTATTGTATTGTATTAACACAATAAAATGTTGTTAGAAAAAAAACTGGTATTAAGGGAGCCATCCAGTGAATGTCACAATAGGTCATAAAACCCAAGGTCATCAAACCAAGAAACTTTCTGGAATGCCTGTTGCTATTGATTGTTAAAGACGTATGACTATTCTTCTTGTACATCATTTTGTTTCATTCCTCGGTTCTCATTCACCAAAACACGCACAACTCATACTTATTAAAATTGACATGCTCATTCTTCTGAAGCATCCCCCCACAAACTGAATGACTCCAGCCCGCAGCAAATGTTTAGAAATTCATAACCCTAGACTACTGAAGGGTGCTGCAGCCGCTTACTGTTGGCTAATTGTTTGTTATATGCGTGCTATTTATAACTATGCTATATGGTTTAGAGTCAAAACTAACATTCCTGCAGCCCTTGCAGCAGTAGCCTCCACCCCTTTACCCTTTGATCTGTCCTCCTTTACAGTTGGCAACAAGCATTTACAATGCAATAGGTCTCGCAACTGCAAGTTTTAGAGCTATTGGTATTGTAAATGCCAATGCCTTTTGAAAAATTAACAGGTATTGTAGTTTATAATAGTAATTTTCCACCAGTACCATAACTACCACTATTATTATTACTATCACCACAGAGTAGTAATAGTAATAATTGTAGTGGTGGTTATGGTACTTGTGGTGGTTGTAGCGGTAGTGGTAGTGGTGGTGGTATTGGTACTGGTGGTGGTGGTACTGGTGGTGTTAGTGGTGGTGGTACTGGTGGTCTACGTGGATTTTATTTCATTACTTATGCTACTGCTGGAATATTTTTTAACAAAAAAATACAAAAACTAACCAACATTATCATTTGCAACACCAATAGCTCAAACTTTTAGTAATGCCAGCCCTATTGCATTGCAAATGCTTGTTTTATGTTGCAGGCATGAGGTGCATCATCTACTTCCCAAAATACAATCTTAGATTTGTAGACACTCGTAACAGTCCTATGGTAGGAGGCAGTTGTTCAGCCAGTGTAAGGCTAATAGCTCACACAACTTTGCATTTTGATACCTGAAGTTTTAAATTACAATAAATGTAGTAGACCTCAGGCAGGAGACTTGTTACCAGCAACTGTGGAAAGAGCAATAACTTTAGAAACTGGTGCTTTATTTCACCTTTTCCGTGGTGTGAAGGTTACGTAACGGTTTTATTGCGTTCGAATGGGCACAATGGGGCTTATTTACAAGTCCCTTGCACCGCCGGTGCTTCAATTTTTGTGTGGGAAAAAGTGACGCAGCGGCGGCGCAAGGGGGTTGTAAATAAGCCCCAATGTCCTGTTTCTCTGGCTCTAAAGCAGCTTTGCTGACCTGGTTCTCTGGCTCTACAACGGCTCTGCTGACCTGGTTCTCTGGCTCTAAAGCAGCTCTGCTGACCTGGTTCTCTGGCTCTAGAGCAGCTCTGCTGATCTGGTTCTCTGGCTCTACAACGGCTCTGCTGATCTGGTTCTCTGGCTCTAAAGCAGCTCTGCTGACCTGGTTCTGTGGCTCTAGAGCGGCTCTGCTGACCTGGTTCTCTGGCTCTACAGCAGCTCTGATGACCTAGTTCTCTGGCTCTAGAGCAGCTCTGCTGATCTGGCTCTACAACGGCTCTGCTGATCTGGTTCTCTGGCTCTACAACGGCTCTGCTGATCTGGTTCTCTGGCTCTAAAGCAGCTCTGCTGACCTGGTTCTATGGCTCTAAAGCAGCTCTGCTGACCTGGTTCTGGCCCTCTAAAGCAGCTCTGCTGACCTGGTTTCTCTGGCTCTACAGCAGCTCTGCTGACCTGGTTTCTCTGGCTCTACAGCAGCTCTGCTGACCTGGTTCTTAGGCTCTAGAGCAGCTCTGCTGACCTGGTTCTTAGGCTCTAGAGCAGCTCTGCTGACCTGGTTCTCTGGCTCTCCAGCAGCTCTGCTGACCTGGTTCTCTGGCTCTAAAGCAGCTCTGCTGACCTGGTTTCTCTGGCTCTAAAGCAGCTCTGCTGACCTAGTTCTATGGCTCTAAAGCAGCTCTGCTGACCTGGTTCTGTCCCTCTAAAGCAGCTCTGCTGACCTGGTTTCTCTGGCTCTACAGCAGCTCTGCTGACCTGGTTCTTAGGCTCTAGAGCAGCTCTGCTGACCTGGTTCTCTGGCTCTACAGCAGCTCTGCTGACCTAGTTCTATGGCCCTACAGCAGCTCTGCTGACCTGGTTCTATGGCTCTAGAGCAGCTCTGCTGACCTGGTTCTCTGGCTCTAGAGCAGCTCTGCTGACCTGGTTCTTAGGCTCTAGAGCAGCTCTGCTGACCTGGTTCTATGGCTCTACAGCAGCTCTGCTGACCTGGTCCTATGGCTCTACAGCAGCTCTGCTGACCTGGTCCTATGGCTCTACAGCAGCTCTGCTGACCTGGTCCTATGGCTCTACAGCAGCTCTGCTGACCTGGTTCTATGGCTCTACAGCAGCTCTGCTGACCTGGTTCTCTGGCTCTAGAGCAGCTCTGCTTACCTGGTTCTTAGGCTCTAGAGCAGCTCTACTGACCTGGTTCTATGGCTCTACAGCAGCTCTGCTGGCCTGGTTCTCTGGCTCTAGAGTAGCTCTGCTGGCCTGGTTCTCTGGCTCTACAGCAGCTCTGCTGACCTGGTCCTATGGCTCTACAGCAGCTCTGCTGACCTGGTTCTATGGCTCTACAGCAGCTCTGCTGACCTGGTTCTCTGCCTCTAGAGCAGCTCTGCTGACCTGGTTCTCTGCCTCTGGAGCAGCTCTGCTGACCTGGTTCTCTGGCTCTAAAGCAGCTCTTCTGACCTGGTTCTCTGGCTCTACAGCAGCTCTGCTGACCTGGTTCTCTGGCTCCAGAGTAGCTCTGCTGACCTGGTTCTATGGCTCTACAGCAGCTCTGCTGACCTGGTTCTCTGGCTCTAAAGCAGCTGTGCTGACCTGGTTCTAAAGCAGCTGTGCTGACCTGGTTCTATGGCTCTACAGCAGCTCTGCTGACCTGGTTCTCTGGCTCTACAGCAGCTCTGCTGACCTGGTTCTCTGGCTCTAGAGTAGCTCTGCTGACCTGGTTCTATGGCTCTACAGCAGCTCTGCTGACCTGGTTCTCTGGCTCTAGAGTAGCTCTGCTGACCTGGTTCTCTGGCTCTAAAGCAGCTCTGCTGACCTGGTTCTCTGGCTCTAAAGCAGCTCTGCTGACCTGGTTCTCTGGCTCTAAAGCAGCTCTGCTGACCTGGTTCTCTGGCTCTAAAGCAGCTCTGCTGACCTGGTTCTCTGGCTCTAAAGCAGCTCTGCTGACCTGGTTCTATGGCTCTACAGCAGCTCTGCTGACCTGGTTCTCTGGCTCTACAACAGCTCTGCTGACCGGGTTCTCTGGCTCTAAAGCAGCTCTGCTGACCTGGTTCTCTGGCTCTAGAGCAGCTCTGCTGATCTGGTTCTCTGGCTCTAAAGCAGCTCTGCTGACCTGGTTCTCTCCCTCTAAAGCAGCTCTGCTGACCTGAAGCGTGGCCGCTAAAGTTAGCGGACCGCGCTCCTAAATAAATAAATAAATAAACAAATGCAACAATACAAGCCCGGTGTAAGAAATGGCTGCGGAGAGAAATGAGCATAAAGATACATATAACTATTAGGAAACAACAAAACGTAATACTAGAATGCAAGCACCCATGTAACTGGTATTGAACCCTTCCAGTGCCACCCTTCCTCATCGCTCCCCAGAATCGTTTTAAACATCAAAGTACATCATACGGACTTACAACATACAGATTTGGATCGTGCTAAGTGAAAGTGAAGACTGAAGAGACGCCGTGCGCGTGCCCATCTGCTGTCGGAGGCAAGCTGATAGAGACACCGTGAGCTTGAGCGCGCAAAAGTGAAAGCGTGCGGTGGGAGCGCTCGAAAGTATAGAGACGCCATGCGCGTTACTGTGCTTTAATGAAAATACATATATTTATGTATATATCGCGAGTAAAAATTATGACTGCCTATTGGTAAAAATAAATCACATATAACAAACAAATACTATATATTAAATGTTACGTGTTATAAGGGCCCCAGCACATAATTTATCGCAAATTAAGCCCTAGGAAAGAGCATTTACGCAGCGCAACTGAAAGGCGCGACTGCTTTAGGCTGCTTTACCTGTATGTGCAAACAATTTTTTGTGAGGAAGTATCACCTAAAAATTCACTATTATTTGGAATTCCACATGGAGGAATATTTCTTTTGCTAAAGAAGCAGTGGTACTGAATTCAGTATTGCACAAGCAGCATTCTGCACTAAACAAGAAAACTATTATTAAAGATGACTTTATTTGCCCAGACCAACATATTATAAGCATCCCTTGGCCCTACAATCTGCAAGCAACAAATGTTTTAAATATACCAACAGTGCAATAAACGGTAATGCAAGCAAAAAAAAAGATTTTGTTGCCCCGAATTAGGTAGTACACAGCCATAATTATGGTGCAATAGACTCCTTGCATCCAGGGACATCAATACACTGTATCTGCCGCAGTATTCATAGATACGTGTATCAACTGAAGGGTGTTTTATTATATATTCGTTTGGGCCTTTGTTTTACAACTGATGCAGGAAATACAGGTAATACAGGTATTGCCCATCTGTGAGCTTAATCTTCCTCTGCTGCAGCTCTCTAGGTGTCCCCAACCCTCACAATACGTACATTAACCACCTCCGCTATCTTCCCACCCTAAAATGGCTATCAGATATGCATGCTGCGTAAACCCAACAAACAATCTGTCCGGCAGCCTTGTCTCCTCAGGGATTACTCAAGTGTGGGGTGGCATTTTTTGTAATGCACAAAGAGAAAAAAAAAACGCTCGCCATCTGTTTTCATTCAGCCGCTTGTATTTGCATCTGGGCTGAGTGAAAACCGATGCGCTTGTCACGATGGGCGGCATCACAAAACTGCAAGGGCGTCAACAAAAGTGACAGCCAGCAAACCAAAAGCACGGGAAAAACATTAATCACGACCTAAGCCAATTTGAAACGGTCGAGACACAGGGGCGTGGATTAAAGTTCCCCTTCTTAGAGTGTTTACTATAGCCCTCGCAGGGCGAGAGGCGCATGCGCGCTCCAACGCAAGGCGAGCTGAGTGAAAACCGATGCGCTTGTCACGATGGGCGGCATCACAAAACTGCAAGGGCGCCAACAAAAGTGACAGCCAGCAAACCAAAAGCACGGAAAAAACATTAATCACGACCTAAGCCAATTGGAAACGGTCGAGACACAGGGGCGTGGATTAAAGTTCCCCTTCTTAGAGTGTTTACTATAGCCCTCGCAGGGCGAGGAGCGCATGCGCGCTCAACGCCAGGCGAGACCTAAAAGCAAGCATTGCAGTTCACTGCATAACGTTGTATCCATACTTAGCTGGTTGTATGTAAGCGTACATACGTTTTTTCAAAATATTTTTATTAACATTTTATAATATAAGTACCTTTTACAGCTAACCAACTTGTGATGGTGTTCGCATACTTTCCGGTAAAGGCATTTTTCAATATCCAACTCCAAATAGATCTCTGTTATGGCAGAGCATTAATACATTCCGTCAGAAAGTACAGTGTGCTATAATTCTAGCACACCTGGTTCAACAATATATCACCCTGAGGTATTTGAACCAGAAATATCACATATTTTTGGAGGAAGTTTACTATTTTTCGACACATGATCCAGATTAATAACGGACTTTATGCCAGGTTGCTATAGCGGCCTGTTATCATCCTTACTTAATTGCAGCAGGTATCTATCCCATTCAGTGCACCTTTGAGGCACAGTCCCATTAACATACATATGTTTACAGCTGAAAATACCCCTTTTATCCCTGTCAGGAATTCACATAGGGATTACTCTGAGGGGTAGATGTCATTAGTGCGCTGAAAACCAAATTAGTAATTCCTACTCCAGGAGTGAGAATGAAAAATTTCTTAGCTAACGTAACGGAAAGTTTAAATTCTATTAAGGACACGGAGGCGAGGATTAGGCTTGTCTTTCTTCACTTTTAATGTAATCCATTTACTCCAGCAGCCATTTTAACTTTGTGAAAACATTGAAAGAAAACTACATCTCCCATGAACACTAGGGAGTGACATCAGCGCATTTCAGCCAATAACCATATAGTCCATCAAATAACATCCAGTGTAGACCATCTAGATCCCTCTTTCTTCCTGCGACAGTCATCAGTCGCCATGTTTACTGCTCCCTGTTTATTGGAATCTGCTCCTGTAACAAAGGGATACCCATTACTTGCTACGGTAGTGAAAAACTTAAAATCATAGTGCAGTAAGATTAAATCTATAACTACAACACAGAACAAATTACTTTTCCATTTCATTAATAATCCATAATGTCAACATTTCTCAACTAGAGGGCAGGGGCGAATTATTTGTCCCAAGAATTCCTAGGGTGGGCTAATCCTCGCCTCCGTGTCCGTAATAGAATTGAAACCTTCCGTTACGTTGGCTAGGAAATTTTTCATTCTATGGCAGGACCCCGAGGCGAGGATTAGGCTAGTTCAAAGCTTATCCACTACCACGCTTGCCAGAGAGGGAACCGGTCTGAAATAAAAGGTCTTAAAGGTAGATTCATTTGACCAGTCTGCCGCATTAAGGATATCCTCAAGGCGAGCTCCTAGACAGAATGCTTTTGAAGCCATGGCCCCCCTGACTGAGTGGGCTCCGAAACAGGACGTATCAATCCATGCTTCTTGCATGATCCACCTGACCCATCTGGCAATCGTAGGAGATGAAACCGCTTTGTGAGGTTTGGTGAGTGCAATCAGCAATTGTTTCTCTCCATGAGGGCGGAGTTCTTCAGTCATAACCTCATAAGCTTTAATAGCGCGAACCACACATAGTTTAGGATTTGCTCGTAACGCTGGATAAGAAACAGATTTAGAATTAGATTTCGTTCTGCGTGAAATATGAAACAAAACCCCTTCCGGGGTTAACACTCTACCTGTTATATCCAATGCCCGGACATCCGAAACTCTGCAACAGGATAATAAACATAAAAGCTTTGCCAATTTCGCCGACAGTTGTTTCCTGGCCAGATATTTATTCTGAGGCCAAGATTGAAACAAGGATAGGACCTTGTTAACATCCCAAAGGGATGTGTACTTGGGTTCAGGAGGAATCGAAAGTCTGATTCCTCTTCCAGTATCCTGACCAACGGATGTTCCCCGACTGGATGGCCATCCACATGCAAATGTCCTGCCGAAATCGCCGATCTGTAAGTATTGATTGATCGGTAAACGAAACCTTGGGAAGCCAGATTTGCAAGGAAGTTTACGACATGGACAACGTCTGCCCCCAAGGGATCAGATTGGTGTTGATTACACCAACATAACCATTGCGACCAAGCGGAGTTGTATCGTCTATTTGTATAATCTGCCCAGGCTTTGGTGAGCAATGAAGAAGCTTCTGACGAAAGACCTGGGACTTGCCAACATCGCCTGTAACCCTCCAGGCCATAAGGCGAAGAGATCCGGCTAGGACCAGCTGGTGAGGATTGTCTTGTGGATCCCGAAGGAGATCCGTAATGTGGGGTAGAGGGATTGGAGAATCCCAGGAAAGTTCCATCATCACTGGAAACCAGACTTGAGATCTCCAAATTGGTGTTATCACCACCACCTCCGCTTTCTGTCTGCGCACTTGCGCCGTCAACCTGGTTATCATAGCGAAGGGGGGAAAAGCATACGGTTGTTCCGTGCTCCAATCCTGTAGGAAGGCATCCAAGGCTGTTGCCTGTGGATCCGGTCTCCAGCTGCAATATCTTGCAAGTTGGAAGTCCAGTCAAGACGCAAATAGATCTATGGAGAAAGGACCCCACCTGTTCTGAATTTGTCGAAAGATCTGTGGATTCAGTTTCCACAGGCTGACATCTCTCCAATGGCGAGGGTGCCAATCGGACACTTGATTGGAGCTCCCCGGGAGATGTTCTGCCGATAAGGATATTTGATTGGCTAGACAATATTCCCAGAGGGTTCGGGCTAGATCCGACAGTGCCTGTGACTTCGTCCCTCCCAGGTGATTGACGTAGCGTACTGCTGCCACGTTGTCCATCTTGAGGAGTACGGAACATTTCACCTTCTGTTTGGTCCAACAGCGGATCGCGAAGGATCCCTCCATCAACTCCAAGCAGTTGATATGCAAGGAACCTCGGCGGAGGACCATTTTCCACCTGTGGAGAACTCCCCACACCGCTGGCATCTGACTCGATTATGAGTTCGGGTTGAGAGCCGAAGATCGCTCTGCCATTCCAGGCTTCCATGTGGTATAACCACCAACCCATCTCTTCTCTCGCCTCGGGTAATAGAGGAACCCTCTGTGAGTAGGACAGACCCTTTCGAAGATGCTCTATTTTCAGACGTTGCAGGGTCCTGTAATGGAGAGGACCCGGAAAAATCACCTGGATAGAGGACGATAGAAGTCCCACTATCCTCGCTAATTGCCGAAACGACACGTGGGACTTGGACATCGTCCTTCGTAATTTGTGTCGAATTTTGGCTAGTTTCCTCGTTGATAGGCTGAGAGTTGCTTTGGTTGCGTTCACTACAAAGCCCAGGAATTCCATCGACTGGGATGGGACTAGAGCTGATTTGCTCTCGTTTATCACGAAGCCTAAAGACTCCAGCAAGTCTATTGCCGTCTGTAAATGCTTGGACAGTCGAATCGGGCATTGATCCATAAGGAGGATATAGTCGAGATGGACAAAAAGTCTCATCCCTTGAGCCCGTAGGTGTTTGACAACCGGCTTCATCAGCTTGGTGAAGCACCAAGGAGCCGAGGAGAGGCCGAATGGAAGGGCGGTGAATTCGAAAATTTGGGACTCCCAGTAAAACTGTAGGAATTGTCTGTGCGGGGGAAAAATGGGTACCGCCAAATGGGCGTCCTTCAGATCTAGGCGGACCATCCTATCGGAAATTTAGAGCAGGTCTCGCAGGAGGTGTATACCCTCCATCTTGAAATGCCGGTAGAGTAACCAAGAATTGAACTCCTTGAGATTGATGACTGTTCTTTGCCCACCGTCTCTCTTTTCCACTAGGAAAATTTTGCTGACGAAACCGCGTGGGTGGAGTACCGAACGAGCTATTGCCCCTTTCTGTAAAAGGTTGCACACTTCCTGGGTCACTAGCGCTCTCTGCTCGGGAGGAAAAATCAACTGAGTGGGTGGGCGGGGTTGGGACGGGGTCCATAAAACTCGATGTGGAAACCTCCCACCGTCTGTATCACCCATGCATCTGAGGATAGACTCCTCCAGTTCGATTGAAAATGGGCCAACCGCCCCCGATTGAAATCCCCATAGAATCCTGAACTCTCACCTTGTGTATTATTGAAGTTGCCTCTCTGCCCGCCTCTCCTCCCCAATGACGGGGATAGGATTTTGTCTGATAGAAGTTTCCGAACTTCCCGGGATCTTGCCAGTGGCCACGTCTGGAGTCGCCACCCTTGGAGGCTGTTTGGAATGGGCGGCCGGACGAGCGTCCCCTACCTCGTCCGGCTGATGCAAAAACACGGGGAGTGAAAATTCTTTTAATTGATGATTGCGCCTTGTCTAAGAAATTCAATCAATCAATCAATCATGTCACTTATAAAGCGCACTACATACCCGCGAGGGTCTCAAGGCGCTGGGGGAAGAGGGGGGTGGTGCTGCTACTGATCGAAGAGCCAGGTCTTGAGGAGTCTTCTGAAGGCCAGTAGGTCTTGGGTCTGTCGGAGGTTGGTGGGGAGGGTGTTCCAGGTCTTGGCGGCGAGGTGGGAGAAGGATCTGCCGCCGGCGGTCGTTTTCCGGATGCGGGGGACTGTGGGGAGGGCGAGGCTGGTCGAGCGGAGCTGGCGGGTGGGGGTGTAGAAGCTGAGTCGTCTGTTGAGGTAGGCTGGTCCGGAGTTGTGGAGTGCTTTGTGTGCGTGGGTGAGGAGCTTGAAGGTTATCCTCTTGTTGACAGGGAGCCAGTGCAGGTCTCTCAGGTGGGGTGTGATGTGGCTGCGTCGGGGGATGTCGAGGATAAGACGTGCAGAGGCGTTCTGGATGCGTTGTAGCCGTCTCAGGAGCTTAGCCGTCGTTCCTGCGTAGAGGGCGTTTCCGTAGTCCAGCCTGCTGGTGACGAGGGCCTGGGTGACTGTTTTTCTTGTTTCGGTGGGGATCCACTTGAAGATCCTGCGGAGCATTCGGAGGATGTTGAAGCAGGATGAGGAAACGGCGTTGACCTGCTTAGTCATGGAGAGGGTGGGGTCGAGGATGACCCCTAGGTTGCGTACGTGGTCGGTGGGTGGCGGGGCTGTTCCCAGTGATGTTGGCCACCAGGAGTCGTCCCAGGCTGAAGAGTTGGAACCAAGGATGAGGACCTCCGTCTTGTCCGAGTCCAGCTTCAGGCGGCTGGTCCTCATCCATTCGGCGACGGCCTTCATTCCTTCGTGGAGGTGGGCTTTGGCGGTGTGAGGGTCTTTGGTGAGGGAGAGGATCAGCTGGGTGTCGTCGGCGTAGGAGATGATGTTGAGGTTGTGCTGTCGGGCGACGTGGGCGATAAAAGTATTGACAAATTTGCCCAGTTTCTTTATAAACGGATCCCCGAACAAATTCCCCTGGGCTATCGTCCCTGCCTCTGATGTGGAGAGCTCCCCTAGTTTGGGGTCAATCTTGATAAGGAGTGACCTGCGCATCTCTGTGGAAATCGCGCAATTTGCGTTTCCCAGCAATATTATCGCCCGTTGGGCCCAGTTGGATAGAACCTCTGGGGATATGAGCGAACCGGAGGCTTTGGCGTCTTCCGCCATATCCATTATTTTGGCTAGGGGTCCGGCGGCATCCAGGAGTTTATCCTGGCATGAGCGCCAGGAACGATCTATCCCTTTTTTAGGGTCGCGTACAAATTTCGCGAGAAAGGTGGCCATTTTGGGGTCTATCTCTGGGGTCGTGGCCACCTTCCCGTCCAGGGCAGGACGAGGACACTCTGCCTTAAGGTAGCCCCTCACCTCTTTATCCATAGGTTTCCTGAGCCGACTGGCCATGTAGGCCGCCACCTTAGGGGCCGGACACCATTCTGCTGACCTCGGGTGCAAGAGGTCATCAGGGGTC
This sequence comes from Calotriton arnoldi, assembly GCA_963921515.1. Classification (NCBI taxonomy): domain Eukaryota; kingdom Metazoa; phylum Chordata; class Amphibia; order Caudata; family Salamandridae; genus Calotriton; species Calotriton arnoldi. Next base: position 1,295,357 of record CAWUFW010004308.1, on the reverse strand, counting down.
AGCAAATCTTTGAGGGTGGGTAGATCGGTGTCCGCAGGGAGGTCTGACCCTCCCAGGGAACTAGGTGTCGGGCTCCATGGTCTAGAACCATACCCTTCCCCGTCAGAATTGTTGGGAGAATCATCTCCGTACCCTAAATCCGTCTGTGGCAGTGAAGGTGGGATTGTTTCTGAGGGGCCTGGTGTCTGGGTGTTTAGGATGGGTTGGACATCTAGAAAAGCCTTTTTTAAGGCGTGCGAAGGCGTCCAAATCAACACCAGGGTCGTCTGTGCATTTGCGCTTCTCCACACTCCGAGGGGTGACGCAAGGTGGGTTAACCGCCGGTGTAGGAGGTAGGGGAGCCAGGGGCCCGTGAGGATCTTCCCTCGTTTTGAGGAGTTGCTGACACTGCGCCTGGACTGCCGCCAATCTCTTCCCCAATGGGGCTACCACCTGCGTCACCGCCCGTAGGATTGATGCGTCCATGACCTCGCAAAACTGGTCATCAATAGGAAGGTAAGTAACCTCTTCCTCTTCTACATAGTCCCCAACTTCCTCGTACTCCATGAGGGTAATATGTATTAAGGGAAAAAAATTCCCACTTAAACTGAGGGATTTAAAGTTTCTAAGAAAATGTATGTAAGTATTGCCCCCTTAGTAGGGACTGCCCCCTTAATTCTCCGTGGGGTAAAGTACCTGGGGTGTCCCTGTCAAAATTGGAAATTCTCTGTCTTACCCCGCAGGGTGTTAATCCCTTCAGGCACCGGCTCGTATTACTGGCAAGAGCACGCGAGTGCAATGACAGTTATTCAGTCAATTGCAACTCGCGTGTGTCACTTTCACACGTTAGACGTGCGCGCACTCCTCAAAACTCCCCGCGATGTCAATTACCACCGGAACACTGCCTCAGCTTCAAACAAAGCTGACGTGCTCCGGCCGCCGGGGGGAAGAGAGGGACGCCCTGTGCGCGTAACCAGTATCGCGGGCCCCCTGCCGGTCGGAAGACCGCACCGCACCGTGCACGAGCCTCACGAGCACAGCCGCATAGGAGACAGGGCTCCCGCGGTTCGTGTAATTACCCAGTAATTCACATCAAGGACATCAATAGGAGCGGCCGCGAAGTTCCGCAGCGCTCACAGTAATAGATACGAAAATAATAAAGATAACGGAGCACTTATCTGAATGCTGCTGGAGCAGCGAAGAAAGCGGGATCTAGATGGTCTACACGGGATGTTATTTGATGGACTATATGGTTATTGGCTGAAATGCGCTGATGTCACTCCCTAGTGTTCATGGGAGATGTAGTTTTCTTTCAATGTTTTCAGAAAGTTAAAATGGCTGCTGGAGTAAATTGATTACATTAAAAGTGAAGAGAGACCAGCCTAATCCTCGCCTCCGGGTCCTGCCATAGAATTTAGTATTTCATGGCGTGGTTTGCCTTGGAAGTTTGGGAACACCTACAAACATGTTTAGGGCGTTTGCAAACTTCTCTCTGTCCACTTTTCACCCTGCAGATGGTTGGAGTTTTATTCCAGCCAATGGCTAAAGTAACTTCCCTTCCAGGCTAGGAAAAGGAATGGGTCCCCTTTAGATTTGCTGAGGATGTAGGGGAAGATCTTTCTTCATGGGAAAACATATTTGCCCCATGGAGGGAAACAAAAGGCACATGTATCAACCAAAATACCGGTCGCAAGCAGGCCGATTCGCAGAATCGGCCCCTTTGCGACTGGTATTTTGGCATTTGGGATGCATCATGCAAATTCGCAAAATAGGTAATCGCAAAATTTGCTTTTACCTAAATTGCGAATGCATTTAGGGAATCGCAAATTGCGATTCCCTATGTGGAATGCAACAAGCCTTTCCTAAATGCAACTTCGCCTTTAGGAAACGCTAATTGCCATCAACTGCAAGTTGATGGCAATTTGCAAAAACTTTGAAAAATGCACAAAAGTGCTTTTTTCAAAGTGCCATGTGGCGCGCACACATGCCGTGTGTTCGCCACATGTGCACACATGCCAATTTCGGGGGTGCTTCACAGTGGCCTTTTGGCCCCCTTGCACCCTTGAAATTGCATGCGCAATTTGCGAGTATCTATTTGGTACTTGCAAATTGCGCATGCAATTCCCATTCATTCCAATGGGCCTCTAGGCCCATAGGAATGACTGGGAAGCTATTCCTTAATTGCGAATCGCAATTTGCTATTCGCAATTAAGGAATATGTAGGAATCGCTAATATTTTAGCGAAACCTACATGCATAGGCAATTGCGATTCCATAATTGCGATTCCTTAATAATCGCAATTATGGAATCGCAATTGCCTACCTTGATGCATGTTCCCCCAAAGGACTAAAGTGCATTTGTACTGAAGGCTCCTTTCCCCCTGTTTCGATATATATGCTATGTTGAACGCTGCACAACAGAAATATGAGCCTGTGGCATAACTCATGACATCCCCTTAATACACCCCGAAACCTGCGCCTGGCCGCTTTCGGGGCATACAGTGGGAATTTAGGTGAATTCCTAAGAAACATAAAAGTACTTTCAGGGGAGACCTAATTCTTCACCCAAACGTTTGTTTTTTTGGTCAATAGTGCTACTGTATCTATTTCAAGGAAACCTAACAGTTTATTTTTGTTGTCAAAATAGGAGTCTGTGTCCTATACATCTTGCAGGAGTTGCCAGCGGCTGAGCGTTACACTCCTCCCCATGTCTTAAGTGATGGGTAGATGTTTATATTCGAAGAATTCTTGAAGTGTACCACAAACCCATGGTTGTGCATATAATTTTCATTTTAAAAACGTTAAAAGCTGCACCATAAATGGCAATCATCCATGTGTCACTTTCCATTGCATGTGGGAATTGCGTCGCTGGTTCTTTCAGATGAATGAAAAGGCCATCTTGCTTCACCTCTAACACAGTTTTTTTTTGCTTTGGATTGGTTGCTAAAATAAATTGCCCACGGCCAGGAGTATTAAGCCTTTTCTCCTTTGCCAAGTGGCAGGCTTTGTGAGGAGGAAAAATGAAAACGCAATATATCAAAATAACACTCTGAGCAGCAAATGTATTTGCAATTGGCATTATAAACATTGCAGTTCCTTACAAGTTGAAACTCAAAAGGGTCAGAAAAGAGACAACCTTTCACTCCTCCCAAGAAAATGTGTCCGTAGTTTACAACTGATAATTTTGCACAGTGGAAACTGCAAGAGACTGCTTCCACTGTGCAAGTGGCAGCTGATGGCATAGGAGGGAGCACACAGCAGCCCCATGAACAGTTTTGTGCCCCTCCTTCCCGCCCCCCATGTTCCTTTGGTAAACTGCCAGTTTTTAGGTTTCGCCTGCTTAAGAAATCTATTGTTTTTAATATAAACTTAAATGGTACTTACTCCTCTCTTTCTTGGCTTCTCATTGGTTCATGTGCGTGCCACTTACCTTTCCTCCATTTCTATTGGCTGTAGCATATTTTCTTGCATTTGCCAATGCTTGTTCCTCGTCTGCTTCTCTTATCAGTTTCCCGCCACCGAAATACTGTTCACATCCACTTTGGTGAAACTATATTTTCATAAAGTTTTGCCTTTTACTCTTGCAGCATATTTGTATAACAATTTATCACCCAGATAGATTGTGATTTGCATAGAATCACAGGATGTTACGCGGTGCTGGCAAGACTCTAACCAGGATCCGCAGCTCTCGAGTCGGCAGCTCTTGCCGCTGCACCACATCCTCTCCACTCAATACTTGTTGGTCATGCAACCACCGATCTTTCTAAAAGCCATGGGGCCAGATGTAAGACTCTTTTTAGCAGTCGCAATCGGGAAATCGACCTGTTTGCGACAGCTAAAAAGGGTTGTGGTATGTACAAACACTATTTTGCGAGTCGGTAGCCTATGACCGACTCGCAGAATAGGGTTTGCGAGTAGCTATTAGGAAGGGGCGTGCCAAGGGAGTCCCTTCCTAATAGCATGTCGCACTGGTATGTTCTATTGTTTTGCGACCGCAAATGTGGTTGCAAAACAATCAGTTACCACCTACTTCCAGTAGGTGGTAAGCCAGTCGCAAACGGGAAGTGGTCCCCAGGAGACTACTTCCCCTTTGTGAATGTATGCGAAAATATTTTTAAGAGCAGGTAGTGGTCCCACGGACCACTGCCTGCCCTTAAAAAAGGAAAAGAAAGCGTTTCTTTTTTTTTCTTTTATATGCATCCCATTTTCCTTTAAGGAAAACGGGCTGCATTTTTAAAAATAAAAAGTTGCTATATTTAAAAAGCAAACACAGACATGGTGGTCTGCTGTCCCCAGCAGGCCACCATCCTTGTGATATGTGAGATTCCTAAGGGGTCGCAAATTGCGACCTACCTCATTAATATTAATGAGGTAGGTATTTACCGACTCCATTAGGAATCGCAAACAGTGTCTGAGACACTGTTGTAACTTCCATTTTGCGTGTCGCAAATTGTGCGTCGCAAAATGGTGCAATTTGCGACTTGCAAAATGTAATAGTCATACATCTGGCCCAAGAGTTACACTACCAATGCTCTGCAAATTCTCTACTTTACGAATGCAGGGCTGGGAATTTGCTTTCCCAAAGAATAATTTAAAATAATTTATTTAGATTTCAGAAAAAATACAAATAAAACAGTATTGGTGCTCACTGGATAGCACTGTGTTGGTAAATTTGTGAAACACGCTGCTTGTTGTTTGTGTGTTTTCAGTTTTTAAGCCAGTAAAGCAGGGTGAGGAAGATATGGACATTTTATTCAGCTATTGGAATCCTAGTGAAGAGTCAAGTCTTACTCCTTACCCGCTGTTGATTGTTTAAAGCAGCTGAGTAAACAGTAGGAAAATGTGTGCGTCTATTTATGATAATCAAAGGGAGAAACTGTGGGAGAGTTGTGAGTCCTAGGGCATGGGCCTTGCCCCTAGAAAAAGGGCACTGTAAGGTATTTTGCAGGTATTTTAACAGTGTATCATTCCAGTTTGTCGATGCATGTTTTTGTGTTACAATGCGAATGGTAGGAATTTGAGACCTAAATTTGCCTTTACCATCGTCAAGGGAAAATGTAATTTCCAATTACCACCTCATCCCCTTTCCGCATCCCATGTCTTACATCTTGAGTTGACGCGAGCCAAGTCGTAAGGGCCACCTTACTCATAACACCAGTTTGGAGGTTACAACCAGTCAGAGCTCGGAGTACCCATGCAATACTATCCACAAAAACAATAAGTGTGGATGACCCCAGATGCCCTTTTCTGCCCACATGATAACAAGGGCATGATAATATTGTTGTTTAAATAGATATTTCAGAACAACGCAGGGTTTTAAATGGAGTGCCAATTTGGGGAAGGTAGTGCCTCAACCTTGTAACTTAAGTCCTGGGATGAGGAAGGGAGAATCGTAGTAATGGAGATCAGGGAACATAATCCAACCATTACCTATCCCAAACGAAACAATCTTCGAAAATCTCTATAATAGAAATTTCTTGCCTGAGTATTTATTTTATTTAGTTAGATTTTTTTATTTAGTGCTACTAAGCACCATGTTGGTGGCCTCCGAGAGCTCGAGGGTGGGGGCAAATGGATGATTGGGAAGTAGACATTTAATGGTCCCTCTAAGCAGTTCACAATAATGTCAAAGCCTTGGGTCTACATATTTTCAGAGCCTGTATGGAAAGGGTAGACTGATCTTAGGCTATTGACCGTTCAGGCAGGTTAAAACTTTGATATGATTTTCTGGACCGCAGAATCCAAATACCAGGGTGTAAAGGTGCGTCTATAGGGATTTCCTAACAGTTGAAGTAGTCCTTTTCAAGTTTCAGGTGGTTTGGTAGAGAAATCCAGAGAATGGCGGTCTGATGAAGAAGGAATGTTTGAATCGTTTTATTAATTTTATATATTTGATATACAACGCTTTCAATGAAGAGAAGCGGAATTGTCATCACATTTACAGCCAATGTATAGCTTATAAGAGACATCTCAAATCTGTTGAATACAACTTTCAACAAGTACAGAGGGTAGTGTAGTCAACTGATCACAAATGACAAATTGCACGTGTTTAATAATTTTCGGCAATCTAGTTAGAAAGATTAAGTGGTTCACAGGGATCCATTGAGGGACCAGATACCCATACCTCTGCAATAAAGGAGAAAAGATTCCATTATTTGAGAACAAAACCATGGAAACAAAAGGAGCCTGAAATTTCGGATCCCGTTGCCTCCCCTCACACCCAACGCACACTGACAAATGAAGTATCTAACTACTCCAGTAAATATGTAAGATGAAATAAACCTAAAGAGGCTTTGGCAGTAAGAACGATGGGTCAGCGTGGTATACAGCTGGTGAGTGTGTCTCGCGAACAGGCATTGCGCCGTCTCTGTTTTCCTGTAGGCATTTGTCGCTCCCGTTCTTTTGTGTGGGATTCTGAAAATCTAACAGTATGGTGTCCTAGTTGGAGGCTATAGGATATTTACTCAACCCCAGGACATCTTCTCTGTGTCCACGTAATACTTCCGCCGTGCCCACGTAATAAAGGACTGTGTCCATGCCTCAGGGGTGCTCAGGTGACTTCCACCTACGGGTGATGAAGCACTTTGCCGTCAGAAAGCCCAGATCAAGAAATCGGGAGGTTACCTTTTTTCTTTTTGTCTATGTAGTACAGACCCAGTATGCATGTTTCTCATTTATGTAGTGCGTGGCGCTCCTTCCAAGATGATAGCCGAGCCGTGACAACTCGCCAGTAAGTGTGAAGAGAGGGGCAAGACCATAGCATATGTAGCAGGTCTGCATCTACCAGGGCACATTGGGGGCATGCAGCATCCACACGGTGGAAATAGCAGTTGATTTTGGCAGGGGCGAGGTAGGCCGCAGTGTATAATATAAAATTGTATCAGGCGGAACCTCGCATTGCGCAGTATACTAGTAGGACTCCCCAGAATTGCAGCCCATTCCATGTCTGTGCAGGGGCGGGTGAGATCGCCCTCCCAGTGGATGTGTAGGGCTGCATGTAAAGGTGCGGTGTGAATTTCGAGGGATTCAGCCAGCCAATGTATTAAGTATCTACCCAGTCCCATAACCTGCAGTTATTGCGCTACTAAGTAGGTTGGTGGCTCATTAGTTAAGTCTCCCCATGCGTGAGTCAATGCCGCCAACAGTGAGTTGTATAAAAGGAACTGTCGCGGCGTGTCCAAGATGGTGCCTGTGTAGGAGCAACCTTGCAGAGCTCTGTCGCGCCTGCCTGATGATTGGCGACCTGGGAAGCTTGGCCGGTCTAAAGACGCCGGTGCTATGTGGAGGCGGCCGGGGGCTTCGGCTGGTCGCCTTTGCTGCCAAAGAGGGGCGGAACTGAGAGCTCACACGGCCCGATAAGAAAGGCGCCCGGGCGCCAAGATGGCGACCACAGGGGTTGGAGAGGCATAGGCCGGCGGCTGTGACTCTAGAGTCCCGGCTGCGAGGCACCCCTTCGCCAGTGGACCCCGCAGCTGCACAAGCAGAGGCCCCCAGCCTTCCCGGGCGAGTGGAGTGGAGGCGGCAGGCCCAGAGATAGCCAGTGCTGGTCTCCCAAACCCCCTCTCACCCCGCGGAGCGGCCCGCCTGTGTCGAGTCCGGGAGGGGGCCGGGCCTGCCTCCGCAAAGAGTGGCTCAGCAGAGCGGGAAGCCCGGGCGGCCGATGGAGTCTCCCAGCAGTGAGGAGGAGGGGGCGTGAGCAGTAGCGGGAAGAGAACCATACAGCAGAGTGAGTGGGTGCGGCTGGCCGGTGGACCTCGCGATGAGTCGTAGAAGCCTGCGGCCTTCCCCGACGGTGGGAGTGGAGCGGAGTTGACCGGTCCGGGGACAGGACGGCACCCGACGGTGAGCGATATCAGCAATGAGGAAGAGCGAGCGAGATTGCTCCTTGTGACTGTGGGCCTGCTTGAGGGTGGGGGTTGACGGGGTGGTGGTCCTGGCCAAACTCTGACTGCGGGAGGAGCTGTGCAGCTTTGTATTGCCCCCCGCTGGATAAGAACTGTGGCCCCCTGGTTCGAGGCCCTTGATGACGCCGGAGTTGGGCAAGATGGCGTCCAATGGAACCAAAAAGGATCCCACCATAAAGGACCACCTCACCAAGAGCTCCTCCAAGCAGATGGGGTCGGCTGCGCGTTCTCTTCCAGGGCCATTCGGGGCCCAGAACGCGGGTGAAGAGGTCCCAGTCACGCGTGAATTTATGGAATCCCTCTTCAGCCCCCCCGAGGGAAGACATGGCGATCCTGAAGATGGAGATGTCTAGGGAAGTTAAGGATCTAGGGCGTGAAATAGGTGATCTGGAGCAGCGAGTGAACTCTGTAGAAAAGACTAGTGATGCCAGGGAACTGGAGGCCTCCCACAACGATATCCTTGAACTTAAAGACCTCAACGCTGGCCACAATTACTATCTGGATGACTTGGAGAACAGATCCCGTAGATCCAACATTAGAATTAAGGGTGTTCCGCTACGAGCAGATATGGGCCGACTGGAGGACTATGTACTCCGACTCTTCCGCCACATTGTCCCGGAGCTGGCTGTGAAGAAGCTCCATCTTCATCGCACGCACAGAGCGGGCGTCCCTCTCGAGTGCTCAGAACCCCACAGGGCATCCTCACATGTCTCCACAGTTATCGCCAAAAGGAACTCATTATGAACGCAGTGCAAGACCAGCCTCGTGTCTTCTTCGAGGGGATAAAAGTTTGCCTGTTCCAGGACCTTTTCCCCCATCACATTGCAACAACGCTGCACCATGAAACCGGTGACCGAATTCTTGAGAGTTAAGAGTGCGATACAGGTAGGGTCATCCCTTCCGCCTTGTATTGCCTGGGACGGAGAGACACATATGGTTCGTACGCCCCCAGATGCGGTGGTGATCCTGGGACTGGATTTGGAGCAATACGATCCTGCACGGTCTCTGGGTTCCCCGGCGCCCTCTGAGGGCTTGACCCTCAGAAGCGATCTAAACCCCGCTCCCAGAAAAAGCTGAGCAAGCCGACCATGACGGAGAGCCTTAGGGAGAAATCGTCCCTCTTGCAGCATCTCACCGGTCGTGAACGGTCCCCAGAACAGGTGATGAGCGACCAAATTGGGGATGGGAGCCCCATAGCTACACCCTCACTTTGGTTGTCGATGGACGTCTAGCTTTTGACTGCGTTGGCCTCTCCGCTGCGCTTGCCGACACTGTGCCACAAGCGAGAACACTGGGTCTGCCTTGCTTTTGGTGTGTGTTTGAAAAGGTGCGGCGGAGGACTCCTGCAACCCTCCACCCCTTTGCAGCTCGACATGGATGGCCGACGACATGGACCTGTACTACGTAACTCACTGTTCTTCACCAGTCGGTGACTTTGTTATTCAAGTTTTTATGTTTAGTTCCTCTTTCAAATGCTTCGATGCTTTGTCAGTATGCAACACTGTTGCACCTCACCATCTCCATTGGATGGGCAGGCGCTCCCCTACCCTGGTTGGGCTCTTACAGCTGATATTGCCTCCCCTTCCCCATGGTGAAGATAGTCTCAACATTAGAGGCCTAAATGCACCAGCGAAGAGAATAGCATTGCTGTCCCAACTGAAGGCCACCCAGAACGACATATGTCTCCTACAAGAGAGACACTTGCTTAAAAAGGACTGTAGCTGTATGCGGTCAAAGTGGTTCGACTGCCGGTTCTGATCCGTGGGACCAGGAAAGAAAGCTGGGGTAGCGATTCTAGTGTCCACAAACTTTCAGGGGCTGGGTCTCCAGATACACTCCGAAATCACATGCTGCATGCTGTCTGTGCTGATCTCCTTTCACCAAACACACTTTCACAATTGCCTGTCTCTACGCTCCCAACGATCATCAAGAGCCCTTTATTCGCCAGGCTGTTGGGACCATCCTTACCACGCCGGGTGTCAAAGTCCTGATAGGTGGGGATTTTAACCTGGTGTCCAGTGCTCTTTTAGATCAGTCCCTTCAAAGAGCAGGTTCAAACGGAGCACTTTCCCTGCAGGGACTTCAATGGCTTTCAGATGCGGGGTTGGTGGAGGTTTGGAGGTCATTGAAACCCACCACAAGGTCTTACTTCTTTTTCTTGGCTGCGCACCAGTCTTATTCCAGAATCGATGACTTTTTAGTATCTACCCCTTTCCTACCGGCGGTGACTCATGCGGACATAGAGGTGGCCTCCATCTCGGACAACTCTCCTATCAAGCTCACACTACACCTTCCCAATAGCTGCCCGAGATCTAGGATGTGGCGCCTTAACCCAAACTATTATGCCCCCACACTTAAAGAAGTGAAGGGAGTGATTACAGAATATTTTGAAATCAACGACACACCTCATACCTCAGTAGCAACCCTTTGGGACACTCAAGGTGGTGGTGAGGGAAACCTACATAGCCATAGCAGTGCGGCTCAATGTGGAATGAAGGGCCAAACGTATAGAGCTAGAGTAACGAGTGAGGAAATTGGAGGAGTCGCAGGCAGGCTCCCACAGGGTATGACGACAACTTACCATTGCTAGAAAACGGCTTAGGACCCTAGATATGGATGCAGGAGAATATGCCCTACTCCACACAAAGCAAAAATATTATGCAGGGGGCAACAAAGCTGGAAGGCTCCTGGCCCATAGACTGCGTGCACAGATCCACTCCCATCGTGTTCCTGCTTTAGTAGATCACACTCAGCATCCTCTGACATGGGATGAGGACATTGCAGTGGAATTAGGCCGGTTTTATGCTCAGCGATACAGCTTCGAGCCCCTACTCCCCATGTACTGCTCCGCATGTTTGGAGCGAGCCCCTCTAACGAAATTGCCAGAACCCACAGCAGCACTCCTGGAGACAGAATTCACGACACAGGATGTTCTCGGGGCAATAGGGAGGCTCAAGCTGGAGAAGGCTCCCGGCCAAGACGGGTTTACAGCTGCATTTTACAAAATATTTACTGTGCAGTTGTCTCCCGTACTGGTCCAGCTATACAATTCATTTAGCTCCTGGGGCGCCCTCACAGTCTATAAAATTGGCTTATCATAACGGTCCTGCCAAAACCGGGCAAGGACCCCTAGCACTGCACCTCCTACCACCCCATATCTTTACTAAACGTAGATGCAAAGATATTCACCGGGATTCTCGCCAACAGACTGGGACGGTATATGCCCGATTTGGTAGACCCTGATCAATCGGGCTTTATCCCCGGGCGCACTTGTGGAGAGAACACGAAGCGCCTATTCCACTTAATCGATAAAACTAACCGTTCTCAGATTCCCACGCTGTTCCTATCGATCGATGCTGAAAAAGCGTTCGCCGGGGTGCACTGGCCTTTCCTGCTTTTGGGTATTAGAGGTTGTCGGCTTGGGTCCCCACTTTCATCAATGGATTTGGGCTAGCTTTGCAGATTCAGTGCCGCTCGTATGCGTCAATGGCTTGCTGTCTCCCTCCTTTCCTGTCTCTAGGGGAACGCACCAAGGGTGTCCCCTCTCCCCGCACCTGTTTGTGCTATATATGGAGCCACTGGTAGAGCACATTCGGGGATACCCCCTTATCGAAGAGGTTTGGATGGGTAGCCAATCCCATAAAATAGCGCTGTACGCAGACGATGTGCTGCTGGCTATTACTAAGCCTCGCCAATCGTTGCCCCCCTTCACTCCCTTGTATGAGGTAACTTGCACTATTTGGGTTGGCATCGGGTTTTAAGATGAATGCAACCAAATCTCAGGCCCTTAATCTCACCGTTCCACGGGATGAGCAGGTGTATCTGGCGACAGCATTCCCCTTCTCATGGGCCACGCAGGGAACCTCTTATCTGGGCGTTCAACTGTTCTCCACTATAGAAAAATCTGTGTCACATAACTGCGCTGCTCTGCTAGCTGCGGTGGATCCCTAATTCAGTCCTGCCATGGGGGCCCCCCTCTCCTGGTCGGGGTGAATAGCCGCTGTCAAAATGTCCCTCCTGCCCAAGATCTTAAATCTCATGCAGGTGATGCCTCTACAACTGACCCCTTCCGCTTTAAAGAAACTCCAGACCTCCCTAAAATATTTCATTTGAGGTGGTATGCGAGCTAGAATGGCCAGGGAACGTTCATATCTCCAGGTAGCTATGGGCGGGTTGGGCATACCACACTTACTAAGCTACCAGGCATCTCGGCTGCGATTTCTAGTGGAATTGCAACGTCCATTTTTGGAGAAACACTGGTGCTTCCTGGACCAGGCCGTGATCCATATATGGAAGATTCCGTAGCTTCCGTGATGAAACCGTCCGCAGGGAGTGTGTATTTCTCCAGTAGTCAGGGCCACGGTCTGTGATAAACTTTGTGTTCCTAAACAATTTTCCACTCCCATCTCACCCCTTACCCCATTTATAGGGAACGCAGATTTTCCACCGGCATTGCATGGAGCGGCATGCTCCCAGTGGCAAGAGGCAAGCTGCCAACACATAGGGGATCTTTTCGATGCAGAGGGTTTGTAGGAGTTCCCAAGGGTTCAACAGGACTTCGGGCTCCAGGACTCTGAACGTTGGCACCTTGTCGCCATTCGTCATTGGGTGACCTATCCATCAATACGACCTCACGCAAGTAGACCGATCACCCTATTTGAACGCTGGCTTTTGTCAATGCGGGATGACCGATGCCTGCTGTCGGACATTTACGTCCTTCTGAATACCTCTGCTAAACCCTTGGCTTCGCCAGCCAGAACGCAGTGGGAGATGGAGTGTGAATGCCAATTCACAGATAGGGAATGGACCAACATTTTGCATCGAGATCGCACTTCAGCCTGTAGTGCCTCAGGCAGGGAAACGTTCCTCAAGATTGTTAATTTTTGGTACTATACACCCTCCCGTTAAGTGTAAGAGGGGGAGTGACGATAGATGCTGGCGTCACTACGACCACTCCGGCACGCTATCCCATTTACTATTTCATTGCCCCAAGTTGCATTGTTACTAGTCGGAGGTTCTCACAGATATTGACAATATTTTCAACACCAAATTGCCCCGCTTCCCTAGCTACATCCTACTGGGACTGACCAATGCCTTAACGTACCCATTACATTACTCCAGAGGGAGCTCCATAGCTCTGGCATTGTGCGCCGTGAAGCAGGTCCTGCTGTCACTATAGGGAACAGACATTATACCCACGCACACAGATTGGACACACAAACTCTGGGACTTGTTAGTAGGGAGAAATTGACAGAGAATGTAAACCATACCTTACCTAAGTTTGAGAAAATTTGGGGCCCCTGTTTGAAATATCTGTCTACCACTTTCCGAGAACTCTCTTGTCCAATATATTTGCACGTCCTTCACCTTACGTTGGGCACACTGACCGATACTCCATGCCTTTGCATGGTGGGGGGTGGGACAGGAGTTGATATTTGCATCATTATGTGTGAGCATAGTATGTTTTGTTTTATTTCTTTTCTTGGATGTTTACTGTTGCCAAAACCCTATACTCTTTTACCTTCTTTTTTTCTTGCCTTTCCTCTTCGCCGGCCGTTGGATGTAGTCGAATGATTACGCTGTATCCTTATTCAAAATATAAATCTATACAAACCTATGACAGGAACTGTCCTGGTGGTAGATCAGAATCGCCCCTTAGAGTCTTGTAGGGGGTGAGGGCACCATCACAATGGAGATCTTCCAGAGTATGTAAGCTTAAAGCATGTCAAGTATCAAGTTCTGCCATGAAGGTGAGGGCAACGTTTCTAGGTGTGCCTAACCGAGCTAGTGCTGATGCATAAAGGGTCACTGATCGTGTATGGTAGAGGCTCTGTCGGTAGCAACGGTGTTCCACTCCCAATAACCGATGATCCGGCATCTTTGCTCGGAAGATTGGGTGAAACAAGTGAAGAATACGGGGCAGTGTCCAGGGCACTAGCGCAGTGGCTGTGTCAGATAACTGCAGGCCAGATATCCATTTAGCCACCCACTGGAGTTGAAAAGTGAGATAATATTGTTCTAGGTTCGGCACTGCAAGGCTGCCCTGATCAAGGGGCGAGTATCATTTTCATCAATGCCACTCTGTAGCACCCAGTATTCTGGATGAATTCGCGTCTCAATCTCGATCAAATGTAGTCGAGATATATAGTGATAGGTTGGAAAAGTAATACAAAAATTGAGGGAGGTCCACCATCTTTAACAGGGCCATCCAACCCACCACCGATAACGGCAGTGTCTGCCAAAAAGCCATCTCTGATGAAGAAGGAAGCGGTCACCATATGTTTCATATCTGAATTCATGGGGTCACAACGGGCCTCTTTTAGCAGATCTGGGACTCTGGATCGGTTGATAAGGAACAAAAAGTCTGGCAGTGTGATTCGGAGTACGGTTATGTAATGCCATACAAAGAGTGTTAAACCAATCCAAGTTTTTAATTTATGTAGGAAAATTCTCACTGGGGAAACACCACTGTTTTATTACTAGAAAAAGTTTAGAATAACAGTAGTGTAATAGCAATGCCCCTTTAAACCATGATGTGTGACCCCAAAAAACATGCAGTAATGTAGTCCCTGCAACTGAGCTGCAAAACCATGAACGGAAGACTTTAAAAAGGTGATATTCCTTGAACTGCCAAGTGGCTGCCCCTGGTGAACAGCAGGACTGGGCTGCGGGTTACTTTTTTCCCCGTTTTTTATTGAAGTAAAGTAATGCAACTTGTACATATAAACAATTACCACATACATGGTACATGCACGATTAGATGTTGCAGGTGCGAAGTCCTTTGCTAATGGCAACTTTTGTTGTAGGAGCCCACATGTCTTTCTACCACTGGTGTGCCAAATTCTTCTGTTTCTTCGAGCAGGGAGGGGGACCCAGCTCCGCACCGTAATTCTCCCCTCCATGCCAGCCCAGGTGCCTCTTCCCTCGACCCCTAGTGTCTGCATCCACTGCCATGGGCGCTGTCCGTTTGTGCCACATCATTGTGCCTCTGTGCGTGTAACAGGCATTAAAGGAAAGATGGTCGATTTAGACCAGTTGATGGTGACCCCAGTGAGTCCCCCAAATTGAATACATTTCTGTAGTATAGGCGGTAGATTAGTATCCGGCTCCCTCACGTACACTGCCACATTGTCTACGTACATGGACATTGTGAGTCCCTGTGTTGTGAAGTAGTGCCCACACGCAGCATGATGCTATTGCAGGCGGGCCACCAGGATCTCCATAGCAATTGCAAATAAGACCGGGGTCAACAGGCAGTCCTGTCGCCTGCCCCTGCTGATTGGGAAAATGGGCGAGACCAAGTCATTTATCATAAGGCAGGGGGCCGGTTTAGTGTATAGTGATTTGATCCATTGGCGGAACCCGCCACTGAGGCCTATCCCTTTTAGCAGCTAGATGAGATAAGGACACTCTAATGAGTCAAATTCCTTAGTCCCATCAAGCAAGATGGAGATGGCTCTCAAATTGGGCGATAGGGAATGTATCGCATCAAACAAGGGCCGCAAGTTGTGTGCGGTGGATCTGCCTGGTACAAGGTCAGATTGGTCCGGTCGAACTATGCCAGGGAGGTGTGACCGCAGTCTGTCCATGATGACACACCAGGATTTTATTGTCAGCATTGATTATTTAAAATGGTCGGTATGAATCGCATGTGGTGGCCGGTTTATCGGGCTTGAGTATTGTCATTATGAGCGCCTCATAGAACGATGGAGGTAGGTCCCCATTGCTCCAAGCCTCCTTATATATAGCCCTGAAGTGCAGAAGGAAAGTTTCAGCATACTCTTTATCAAATTGGTCAATCAGGCCATTTGGGCTGGGGTATTTACTGGTAGGCATGCCTCGGATATCCTCTGCAATGTTGTCCTCCTCGAAGAACACATCCAGATACTGTCTGCGCATTGTCCAGCCACAACCTTTGGATGGTATCTAGGTACTCTTCTAGCGCATTGGGGCTTAGTGGGAATTTCGAGCAATATAGCGTACCGTACCATAACCTTTGTAATATTGCTGGTGGTGTAGTGGCATTGGTTATCATCTAACTTCTCCGTGAGGTAGGTCAAGTCTGTGCGGATCGAAGCAGCGAGGCTAGGGTTTTGCCAGCTTCATCTCCCTCCCCGTAGTGCATAGGAGCAGCCTCCTTGTGTAAGGAATGTGTTTCCCTGTCAGGCTTCTCCTGGTATTCAGGTAGCTTACTACGAACTGTGCAAGTGTTTGTGTTACCTGTCGCTCCCTAAGGTCTCACAGCACCCCCATCTGTTTTGACATACACACCCAGCGTATGTAAGCTGTGAAAGCCTACCACAGTATTCCTGTGAAGTCCACCAATCCAGCATTAGTGGCGTAATACTCTAGGATTAATTTTTTTGGTGCCATTTAGACACACAAGGTCTCTGAGGGCATTCAGCGGGATTAACCCCTCAAGGATACCGGCACGCCAATCGGCCGGCTTATGGATGTATGCGCCCAACTCCCCCGGGGACCTTTCCTGGTTTCTTCCCCCGTTGGTTTTATTCATATTTAGTTCTTCTGCACCCTGAAGAAGGTTGACCTCGGCAAGAGGCCTACACCAAAAGGCGCGTCGGTGCTTATTTTGAAACCTTCCAGACCAGGATACTTATTCAACTTGAGTCCCTTTGGACGGAGGAACTTAGGGCCAATGAGTAGCTGAAATTTTGAAATGCACTGATGAAATTTATAAAACAAGCATTTGTTATTACTTAACCCTTTTTTTCCTGGTCTATCAAAAATTATCATTTGCTGATTTTATTGATGTGTGTTATGTTTGAATGACTGAAGTGTGGAAACGGTTTGGTATGTTTGAGCGGATGTGAGTCCGATTGAGATCCTTCGGGTGGTTGTTGGAACCAGGGGAGTTTTCTCAAGGTATCTCTATACACTATTGTAAATATTGTGTTCTGTAGTTTGTTCAGTTAAAAATAAATATATGACCTTCAGTGTGTTAACAAACTGAATAAATTTGATGTTTTCAATCTCATGAGAATGATTGAGTTGTGACATTTGATGTGATTTTATTTTTGGGCTATATTGCGACTATTCGCGCATTCTAATGTATGATTTAATGCATTGTTTTCATCCATTTACCAGGCAGGGGTTGTTCTTTTATTAGATTGGTTCGTTTACCCTGGTCCTGGCGGTATACTAGTTTTCAAGAGCCCTCTTCTCCTTTTTATTGTTTATTCAGCGGGAGTTGCCAGCTGGATGCACAATTCCCCACCTCTCAGGTTCGGGTTTAAGCACACCAGGGCATGGTCGGATAGCATGCGGGGCATATGATTGACCATCTTAGTTTAAGAGGCTACATCTTCAGATACTTGCCAGTAGTCAGTGTGCGACCATGCCCCCGAGAGGTCGTAACACAAGTGCTAGCAGTCATCTCCCCATGTGGCTCGCACCAGATATTGCGCATCGCCTTGCCTTGCATGACTGCTTGAATCTGGGCAGCCGCCCAGGGATGCAGCTGTCGCCCCATTAACGATTTGTCTAGTGCAGGATCTAGCACCACATTAAAGTCCCCGCCCCAATCAATGGTCGAGCATCCCAGGCCCAGTACCCTACTCCAAACAAGGAGGACAAACTCTGGGCTGTCTGTATTGGGACCATAGATGCAAACAAGTGACAGTTCTTTGCCCTGTAGTATGCTATGTAGGATGAGGTAGGACCCGTCGTATACATGATTTCATGGAGTGTTCGCCATCTAAGTCCTTTTCTTATGATGATTGCAACCCCCTTACCCCCTCGGCGTATATAGAGTATGTTGCAATGTGGGTATTGCTGATCCAACCAGATCGGAGTCTAATAAAGGAGCGTTTATTGAGGTGGAGCTCCTGGAGGAAACCTGTGTCGTCTAGATTAAGCAAAGAGTTGCCAGACCTTTTGTGGGTCTCCTGTGCCCCGAACATTCCATGATGAATGTAGTTCATGGTATTACGTCGTTGTCACTTCCTGGGCAACAAGTGCACCTGAGGGGGTGCCCAGTCGCCAGGCACCCAATTCCCTATGACTCTGATGTTTGTGGTGGTGCATCACATTGTAGAATATAAGTGAAATAACAAAGCTCTCCTCACCCACCCACTTTACATACCCCAACTTGTTTAAGAATCTAATCGTCCCAGTAACTTGGAAAATTATACTAGATCCACAAGTGCTGTATTGGGGACAGTGTGGGAACCATCCCAGGGGTGTTCATAGAACCAGGCAAGAACCTCGTAGCACTAGGCTGACGTGTGTCTGGGACAGTAACGAATATCCACAGTGTGTGATGTCAACTAGAGCAGAGCATCCGTGGGGGTGGGGGGCCCCTCACGGTCGCCATCCCACGCCGCAAGTCTAGGTTTCTAGGGTCAAAGCGCAAGCCCAGCACCCCAGGGTTCAGTGTGGGAAAGTTGCTAAGTTCATGTATCATTTCTGATGGATCGGATGGCGCTGAGAGAAATGTTTGTGCAGGAAGCTTTGGCCTAACACCTGTTACCAGGTCACGCTTCAAGTGTGCAGTGGAAAGGTGACTCCAACAGTCAGTGAGGTCTAGCTGGGTCACTGCTGTGCCAGGCTTTAGTCATTATCATTGAACTGGTTTTCACTGGCATCCGCATGGAGTCGTCCTTGGGTGTAGATTTTTTAACGTGTTTACACCCAAATTTAAGTGCCAGCTTAGGGTCCGTGAACAAGTGAGTCTTCCCTTGGCTAACCACCCTCCGTTTTGGTGGTGAGGTGGTCACCGAAGAGGGAGCTTAAAATACTCCATATACAGTTCCATTTTCCCCATAGCAGTGGACTCCAGCAGGCCCAGGATCCTGATGTTTCTCCTGGAGTGAGCTTCCAGGTCCTCATTCTTTGCCTTGATGACTTCCAAAACTTTCTCCATTTGTAGCAGTTGTTCGTTCTGGGTCACCATGTCATCATCCGCATCTGACACCGTATGTTCAAGGTGTTTCAGGCGATTCTCATGATTGTCCAGCTTTTTGCCTAGTCGATCTAACCTACTGGCGAGTGTGTCAATCTTAGAGTCAGTAGTGTGTAGGCCCTGCCTCACCTCCACCAGAAGGCTCGACATCCAATTCTGTGTTGCCTTCCGCAGTTGGGGTGTCCTCCCCTAGGTCTGTTGCAGCCAACTGCACCACTTTCCTTTGCTCAAATGATAGTTTCGCTGTCAGACGGTTGTCAGGGCCTGCCTCGCACCCAGTGTCAGTGTGCTATATCCAGAGCCGTGCCACAATGCAAGTGTCTCTACATACTGGGAGTCCATAGGGCCTCAGCAGGTTCTCAAGCTCACTAGGGCCCGCGCGTCATGGATTCACATGGGCCCACTTTCAATTCAGTGCAGACTCCCCCGCAGCATCCGCTCGAGGCTCTTGCTTCATTTCTGTTTCCATGGGTGAGCAGATCTCACACGCACTTTCAGGGTGGGTGCTCTTGTATTCACAGCTCCAACGGTCTATAAACTAGGCCGCACATCCCAGGGGGAGCGGTCACACACCAAAAAGCAATAAATCCAGCCGCGTTGGGCCGAACGCACAGAGAAATCCTCTTAGTCTCCAAGGCCGCAGCACCTTCTGAGGGTGCCACACCCTCTTGGCCCAGCAGCAAGTCCGCGGTGCCACAGAGAGCGCAGCAGGGCTCGCCAGCTCGGGTGTTCCATTAGGCAGGTAGATGCCATGGCCCTCGCAGTGTACGTCACCCGTCTCCCCCTCAGCTCAGGCGGCTCGCTGGCTTACTGTGCTGATGCTCGACCGAGGCCTCGAGCGTCTGGTGGCTCTGCTCCCCCCGGCAGCGGCAGTCATTCTGCCAGTAGCGGCCCGTGGTGGGAGTGCTGCCGGGCGGTGACGTGGGGCGGGGGAGGGGCAGGGTCCCCCGCCCCACGTCACCGCCCGGCAGCACTCCCACCACGGGCCGCTACTGCATTCTGCGGGTCAGTTCTCAGTCTGAACTGCAGCCTTTCCGCCCCCCAGGGCGTGCCACCCGCAGGCCCCACAAAAGGATTAAAGTCGAACTATCATCCCTACCGGCAGAGCCTCTTTAAAGAGCACCCATCTTGCAGCCGACTCTCTGGCGCTCTGGGCTTTGATTTACTTGACTGAGTGCTAACATTCATAAAGATTTAAAGCAAATGGGCGTAGTCGTAGTTTTCAAATATGAGCCTAGAAACATTCATGCCTCCCCCATCTCTGACAACAATGCCATTAGTGAACCAAGAGCCATGACAGTTGTCATGTGCACCCTCTATATGGCCTTGGTTGTACATGTAACAACGCGATAGTCTATTAAATCAAACACAAGAGAAGTTTATGTGCAGTGTACATCCTGAACGCATGTGATAATCAAGAAAAGTGAGGCAAGGTGATATAAAATAATTGCCTAGGATCACGCAGTTTGTTCACGTGGGGATGCATGGATTGATCGCAGATTTTCTGGTTTGACATTTTTTTATTCAGTCATTAGATGGGTATCTCTTTGTCTCTTTTGTTTTACATCTAAAGTTAGTGCTTTGTCTTTAGTTCTTTGCACATGAAATTAGATCCTGGGTGGCACACAGAAGCCACATGAAGGCTCTGATCTTTTTGGGTTGGACGATCCAAGACACCCTCGAGCTGAGCCAGAGCTGGAAATCTGCTTCGAGCGGCTCGCCCAACTCTGTCACATTGTGATAATTAAGGGGACGAAGGCATAGGAAGGATGTGGTTTGACCACGATCAAATAGTTTTTTGAAGCAGGATTACCAACACTCCTTGTTTCAAGTTCCATAACATTCTCACAACACCACATTTTAGTAATTTGATTGTGTCGGAGTACTCTCGCCCCATGGGTAAAATTAAATGATTGTTTGGTAACAGGTCTGTTTTTTTATCACATATATACAGCCAGTGTTTAGTTTGTTTTGAATTCTTCTCATCTCTGTAAAAAATAAAAAATGAATGAAAAATATATAGAACGAAGTTCAAAACGTGAATGCCCAGGAGCACACACTGTCAGAAGGAGAGGTGGGGATGGAATTAATATAATACCTAAAAAAAAAAACTACAGTTTTCTGGTTTCATAGTTTTCAACTTGATTGTTACTCAGCATCTGGGATGTGAGTTGGGGCTGGACTGGGAACCCAACGCAGCCCTGGCAAATTTGATCAGACCAGCCCCTATACTGTGCATAAAGAGCGAGCGCAGCTTGCGAGCATGACTCCTGCAAGAGGGATTGGAGGGTCTCCCCACAAGAAAATTTGGCAAAAAAGGCAACATAGTGCATTTTACAACACATTCTTCATTATATATTTGAAAGTATTAACTTTTAAAGCATAGTAAATGATTACCTTTACAGTGCACCCAGGATACCCAGTCATATCCATAGACATTCCTAAGGAGAACACCAAAAAGAAAGATTTACCAGAGAGTAGATTAACAGACGACACAAAAAATAATACAGACCAGTCCCCATACGGTACATACCCCTTAACCCTTTCGCTGCGTGCGTCGGCCAACGGCCGTCGCGAGCACTACCTCGGTAGTGCTGCGCATGTACGTTGGCCGACGCGGCCCCGCCCGCTTAATAGAACGTTCCGCACTGGCGCGGAACGTTCGAAGCAGCTAAGCGGTTAAACCAGCTGGGGAGGGGGTGGAGAAATGGTGCATTTTACAACACATTTTTCATTATTTCATGCCATTTCTGAATGTGTGAAGTCCAAGACAAACAAAAAGGGCTCATATCAGAACAAAGCAATACAACGTGCATGCAGCAGGAGCGCTATCGGCAAGCATCAAATGCTGCGCAGGGGTGTGGAATTTATTAAAATATCTACTTGTCCATGGGGCAGATTGCTTCATAAATCTTCTTGTCCTGTAACAAAATGCACTTGTCCCTTTTGTGGCATGTAATGCGGTGACAAATTATGGCAGCAATCTCATTATATAAGAGCTCCGAAATAGCCTCTCTGATTATGCCAGGGCTCCTTCCATAGTAGGGTTTGAATACTAGAAATTCCCTTATGTTGCCACGTTTCTGCAGATCTACATACTGGCGCTGAAGGTAAGCAACAGTTTCAGGGTTGGAATGCCCTTTTGAGTCTGTGCAAACCTACTGACTTGCATGTTTTGGGGGTTTTCACCAGCTCTTCTCTAATCTTTTCCCCAAAAAAAGAAAGGTTGGAAATTTACTCCCGACAATGGCAGGCATAAAACTTGCCCCAGGGTTGGGAAAAAAGTGGTTGGAGGGAAAGTGAACTTGCAAACACTCAGATTTTCGCATGAGCAAATCTACACCTGCATATTTGCTCATGTTAAAATGCACTTCACAAATATTTTCTGGGAGTACTATTTTTTGGCCTACTCCTGTAATGTCTTGTGAATTCATGAAAGTCGTATATCTGTACTTAATGCAAGGACATGAGTGCACTTTTGAGACTTTATTTAATAATTGGGTCCCTAATTAGGTCTGGCGTTAACCATGACCTTTTGTGTTTATTAAAATTATGTCTCTCTCTGTTTATCGGCTAGCTTCACTGTGAGTGACAGCATTCTGTTCTTTCACAAGGAGCATAATCAACAGTCATTTTGTTCAGTGCCAGGAACTACTGTGTCAATGTGTGCTTTTTGAGACCAAAACAATTTTTGCTTTTGCCAATGTTTGTTATAATGATGAGTCCGGCAACTGCCACACCAATAAGGTTTTGCAAAAAACATGCCAAAACAAGTCACGCATTGACAAAACCAAAAGGCTGGCCAACAATTTCAGACCTATTGACTTTACCAATGCTTGTTTATTTTTAAGTTTCCCATAATCCTATTATAACTGGTTACACTGATTTTTCCATTATGAATATTTTTGAGAAATACTAGCATTCATCAACACATTTTACTAAATGATGCTGCAAAAAAAGGCACCTAAAGTGTTACACTAGTTAAGCGAAATGTTTTTGCATTTTTTTGTGAACATTTTATTTTGAAAGCAAAGAATCATCAATCTTGCTTTCAAGCTTCTGCATATATTTGCATCTAATCAGAGAGCATTCTGGGAGCAGTATGCATAGCATCATATTGCTAAACATTGAAAACGTGTGTTCACATTTTTATTCTGGAAACACGGTCAGTCGTACAGTCTGAGCTTACAACATGTACTTAGATCGCTCACCCTAATAATAAAGGTTTTGCATTAATGTACCATAAATACAAGTTTGAACAGCGTTAACACATTGACACAAATATTACCTTAACTGCAGGCAATTCCTTTCCCTGATCCATAATGTGGTACTGTAAACTGGCAGTCAAAGGGTTTGTGATGTAGGGGGTTGGGCCTACTTGTCCCAAGGACAAAATACACATAAAAACTGCTTGCCCTTGACCCCAAACAATATGTCCCGGGCGTCGGGCTATAGGAATTCCACATCCCTGCTGCACCTCTTTTAGGGGTGCCCACAGAAAGGTAACTTTGCATATTGAACAAACCTCTGGCCTGCCTTGAGTCAAGTCCGATGAAATTCCTCAGAAAAACAAGGCATATAAACACATGAAAGCACAGGCAACAGAACCCACTTCAAGGTTTGTGACCCATGCTGCAAACGACATGACCGAAACTATCATATTTATTTCTGACACTAAAAACACTTGCATATTTGAAATCCTTACTCAAAGCTCGAGTAGCAAGCAAACACATCGCGTTTCTTTGCAATTTACGATAAGCCGCCATCACAAGTTTGTGACATTACACAAGCAGACCATTTCTCCAGGGGCGCACCCCTCCCCCCCCACCCTCCTCGCCAGCTGCCTCAAAATGTCAGGAAAGGAAAAATAAAACAATAATAAACTAGTTTTATTATCGTTTTACTTATCCTTTCCTGCCGAGGCTTTGGGGCGGGGCCCTGGGGGATGAAAAGCTGCAGCAGGATTGGTTGGCACTGTTGCCAGGGCGCATGACGGTTTGACTGGCCGTCTTTGCCGGCCAAACTGTCATGCGCACTGAAGCTGTCTACAACCTGAGCTGCATTGCCGGGTTGTAGACCGCGGGCACAGGCTCCCAGTCTCAATGGAAGTGCAAATTCAGAGCATTCAGGCCAATCCCAACGTTGCTCTCATGACATAAGAGCAGCATCTGAATTGGCTGCATTGGAGTCTGGGAGCCCTTGCTTGCGGGGTAAAGGAGCAGAAGAGCGCGACGCAGCCAGCTGAGGTAAGGTTTTTTGGTTTTTTTGTCGTCCCTTGACCCTCCCTACCCCGCCACTCTTCCACAATACCAGCTGCTACTGCATTTCTTGTCTAAAGCCCGCCCTTCCCAATCGGAGGAAACAGTTTCTTATTTACTGTTGCGGGGATTCTGCACATATACAGAACTATGCGCAGGAAAACAGGACCTCGGTGTATAGTGGTGTACCAACCATCCACCTTAGTGCCCAAAATCCCAATCAGACTAGCTATAGTGTCTCATTCGTTCTCCGTACTACAGCGAAGCTACCAATGATTAGACATCCCAGAACACGGACTCTTTCAGGAATCGCGGGAGCAAGAACACTCTTTCATTACTCACTCATACTTGTCCACAACGTGCGTATTAAGAGACACTGTATAGCTTAAAATGTTTATTTCAACTATCGTGCTCTAAGACACAGTACACGTGCCAGTACTAGCAGCATAATGCATAAAGACAAAACAGTAAGCATTGTTACAATTCCATAGAATACAAACGGGGACAGCATTTTATAAAGACAGTGGATTAAGGACTATAATGCCTTGCCACCCTCCCCGTGCTAGTAACTAGTTTATTATAAAAATAGAAGACCTCTGGGCTTTGTCAGGGGACCCCCATACCTCAAGAACTAGATGCAAGGTTTACATCATCGGACAAGCACAGCTCTTCTCCCTGGAAAGGTTTTTCTCCAAGTGCCTCCAACAGGTAGATCACAATATTAAAAGCACACAAATTTCTCCAGTGCAGCTGCATTTCATGTTATGTCTAAGTGCGAGGGGCTGACCAGAACAGCAACAACAAGGGACGTTGTTTTTCGACCTTGTACATTGTGTGCAGACGAAAACCACAGAGAACATCAGAAAAGGTGAAAGGCAGATATGCAGACAGTTCTAATGTGAACGGTCACAAGCAGAGTCTGGAAAAACAAAGTCACAGAGTAACGTGTGCAAAGGAGGCATCATGGCAGCTAGGCCTAAGCTAACTTATTAATGTCGACCATGAGGCCACAATCCACACTACACCCTCCCCTGGTCAGTCCATAGGTCAAGACATAGGACGAAAACAGAGTTCAAATAGATGAGCAGAATGCAAACGTCTGTACGTGGGACAAGTTTTTTTGAAGAGGAAAAAATCAAAATGGGGAAGAAAAAAATGGTCACTCAAAAATGATTTAAAAAAATCCGGATATGCAGTTTATTGAGAGTCAACAAAACTAATCCATCAGAGTGTATGCGCAAAAGACCGCAACACCTTCCAAAAAAATATCATTGTCATCGTCTGAAAAAAGAGATGCCATCCAGTTCAACAAATCAAAACTGCATTCATGTTCCTCACAATAGGGAGCAGCGATTAGCATTGCGGGACAACTTGCGTGATATTCAATAAAACTTCGTTGTAGGAGATTCTGAGCAGCTGCCCAGATATCCCATTGCGCCAAGACTCTAAGTGCAGCCGCACGCGCCATTAATCCATCACCGGAACATTCCCGTTCATGGGCCATTAAAGGGCCCATCAACTGGTCGAAATCCGGGTCAGAACAAGACGTATTGGAGAGGCAAACATCCAAGGACCAAGAGAACGGACACCGTAAGCAGGACATCACAGGTTGCACGCAAGTGAAATACGCAAAGCGAAAAGATAGTCCATAAGCCACGCTGAGTGTCGCCAGCGGCAGGACGCCGAAGCTGTCAATCATACGGTTACGGAGCATCCGCAGTCGCCCTGGGTTGTGTAGGCCCACAAGAGGTGCAGCCATTGCGCAACAGACAAAGTAAAAGCAATATTCCAGCAGCTAAGGCTAGGATCAATGGGAAGCCTCCAAAGACGCTGGAAAAAATAGAATGAATAAAAGCCGGAATTACACCAAATATAGTCTGAAATGACGTCAAAAGGCCAGAGCCCACAACTTTAAAAAAGTGTACAAGACCTTCGGTATTAGATGCATTAAATATACGGTGAATCAGTTCACCGAAATGTTGGAGGAGGTTAGCGTTCAAAAGGGCCTGTATTTCACTGTGGGTGCTGGCCACCTTGAGGACGAAGGTCTCCCGTGCAGAAGTTAGCATAACCTCCTGGTTTAATAATAGCGCCTTTTATTCTGCTCAATTTATTGAAATCCGCCTTCAAAGTCGGTATGTAAGGCCAAATGGAACTATCTAACTTCCCACGCGGGGGTGGAAAAAGCACATTTTTGCAGCACACTACGCGTTGCGAAACTGTTACAATGTAGGGTATGCCAGCCTGCAAACCACAGCAATCCTGATTTATTTAAAAGCAGATAGCTACCATTAGCAAGCATAGTGAAAGTAGGTGATATAACCGGAACAGGAAAGCCCTTTAAAACACATGCAAGATTCGGGGCAGAAACATTACAAGCCCCGTGCAATTTAATGTTTTTACAAACAAGGGAATGACCCACTGTAGAATCGCAAGACTCCCCTGTGAGAAATACCTCCTTGTCATCCCTAAGGCATCTGTATGTGAAAGGTAGGGACCAAAGTTCGTGCAAAAAGGCACTACCCAAAGGCTCGAAACGTCCAACAGGATAATGTTTCATGCAGGAACTAAATTCAAATAAAGAAAAAGGCAAAGTGATAACCCCGTGTACTAGCCACACTGCAGAGTCAGTCTCCGCCACAGAGAATGGTAAAGGATCTATTTTCTCGATATGTAGAAGAGTGTATGTTGCATCTTTCATGGACATGAACTGCTGTTTCTCTGTCAAATTAAATGGCAAGAACAAGGCAGATGTGTTTAAAAAATGCCATGGAACCTTCCCCATTTTCAGTGTCTGCAAAGTCCATGCAAACTGCATCACAGAACGCAATTGATTCTGACCATGATATAACACAGACACGTCATCCTGTACAGTATCAACAACAGATGAAACAATATTCTCTAGTGTGTAAATGGGGGAAGACAGGGTGTTAATACTGTTGTCGGCGACAGCAAGCACTTTTTCTAGATTTGCTTGGTCTATTTCCCGTAAACGGGAAGCAGCTTCTATTTGTGAAAGCTTCCAGATTTCATTGTAAGTCGCATAAACAAATCTTTTAGGTCTCGGACCTCGAGGTCCTAGAACAAAGTCGGCCAGATCGATGTTGCTTGATAGGAGGGATAAATGTTGTTTTACGGAATCTAATGTAGAGTGCTGCAACCACGGTTTACATAATTTACCAACCGAATATGTTGTAATTGTACGCGAGTCAGAAAAACGTGGATCTGGTCTATCCTGTTTGTAACCAGGAGTAGAGTTATGAAAACGCAGTTGGCAGGCATTTGAAGCTATGGGCCACGCCAACCAGGCTGATCGATCCAATGTAGAGACATTAAAGGAGTTATTGTGAAACAAAGCTTGCAATTTATCGAGGGAAAAATTTAAATGCAAGCTCCTGTTCGGCCATGAAGACAACGCAGGAGTGGTAGGTGCATTTAATTGTTTGGAAGTCGCCAAACCAAAACAAGTTGTTTGGTAGATAGTACTATTTAAAAATAATATTTGGGTCGGGATAAGGCAAGCGCGGTGTAAGGCTTCTGTACCGCGTACCTGCCAAGATTTAGTGCCCCAAATAGATTTCAAGTCAATGGTGTTTTTCCAGTGCTCATAGCCACCAACAGCTAATGCGTCCATAAAGGAACTGGAATATAGCAATTTGGTGTGGGTCAACATCACCTTTGGATTTGAAGAAATGTTCAATTTAAAATAATAGGACCCTGGGTTTGATCTGTCAAAGTCTGTAAAGTAAGTACATTTATTTATCAGTGTTTGGGAGCTACCTTGCAGAAGGGTCGGGCAATGTTCCCACTGGGTATAATTGAAACTACCTCGAAGTGTACTTGGTTTATGCAGAAAATGGTTACCGTAATGCTGGTAACAATACAAATCGGCATAATTAGCAGAATTTAAGTACAAATCCTCAGCATTAAAAGCAGCATAATATTTCAAATCAGAAAATAACGATTCAATTGCATGCACGTCCCAATCATCTGAATGAATATTCCTTTTTACCACATCACCCATGGAAACACGTAGCACATTTGGGACATTAATAATTTCTGTCGGTCCATGAATTTGGAAATTCACTGCATCCCATACGATGCCATCTGCAACTGGAAAGGTGGAAATGTTCACAAAGGTGTGGTCACGCTTCATGATGTGTGAAGAAGAATGCGGAGCCAAAGTTCCAGCAACAGAGTTCACCGCAGAGCGTTCTGGCAAGTAGTGACCATTGATGAGCAAGAAAAAAACTGTCACAAAGCCAATGGACATGAACAGGAAAATCAGAAATAGCACCAACCAGATGTATGTCCATGGAGGGATCAAAAAATTGTCTCTGAACCAGGATACAAAAATACTGAATTTGGTTGAGACAAATGATGAGGTGGAAGACGAATCAAAGGAAAAACGAGTCGGGGTCAGTGGTGTTGTAGGCAAATGAGCCACTGACTCACTTGCGGGGTAAGTATACTCAGTTTCCTCGTTGCAGGAGGAAGCAGGGAGGTTGAGCAGGCGATCTGGCAAAGCGACCATTCCAATGGTAACATCGGCACATGTGGAGACTGGAGGGCCACGAACAGGATTTCTTGAAATTGCTGGACATGATACCGCAGGTGTTACACTATTCAGAATCGGCCAGATGTTGTAGCTTGACATTGTCCACTGAGATGTATCTGTTGTCTTTGCGACCAGGAAGTGGTGGTAAGATGACTGTACGAGTACCCTTCAAGTCAAGAACTGGAACCGGTGCACGATAAGAGGGGCCAAATTCTTTTTGTTCTCCACCTTCTCTCGGACCAGATCTCCAACCTTTGGAAGCCAGCCGGCAACCGGAATCTGCAGCGCAGCGTCTGTGGCTGAAGGTAAGTGTTTGTTTGCAAGTCTGTCACGGGTCTCTTGTAAGTCCTGCAACATAGTAGAATGATTATCTACGTCAAAGATTGCGGCAGTTGCCGCCATGTCTAGACCATCAAGGTCTGGCACAAACATCTGTATGCCAAAGAGCATTACGTATGGGGTCCGCCCACCCAGAGATCTTCTAGGGAGATTATTAAGTGCACGTTGCACGCCATACAAGTGGGACAGCCAGTTCCTGCCAGTACCTAGGACTCTAGCTGTCAAGGATTGCTTTAAGTCACGGTTCATTCGCTCCACAATTAAGTCGCCCTCAGGCCTGTATGGAGACGAAAATTGCACCAGCAACCCCATAGGCCTCATCGCGTCCTTGTACGCCTTTGAGGCGAACGCTGGACCTTGGTCGGAATGGAAGGTGCCACAGGCAAAAATTCCCACAAAGACACGCAAATCCCTGATGACATTTCGAGCGTCAGCACTACGTTGTGGGCAAACCCAGATGAAACGTGTGCACGAATCAACTGAAACTAAGATGTATTTATATGCAGTATCAGAAGAAAATGGACCGCAGTGATCAAGATATACACAACCAAAAGGTTTATTAGAAATGCAGAGCTGTGTTTGTGGCGGACGTGTAACCGTAGACGGCTTAATTTGCTGACAGATGTCACAAGAAAGGACATAATTACGGGTTTGTTTATATAAACCACGCCACCAATAATGCTGCTGCAAAAGTGAAACAGTTGCAGACACGCCAGCATGGGCCAAAGCCAACCCTTCGTGTGCGGCTGTTATCAAAGAATTTCTGCGGTCCGCGTTGGGAATCAGCCGATCACCAACGTCTGGAATTCTTACATAAGGAACCTGGTCGGGACTTAAGTGATAAGAGTACTTGGAAGGGAAACCCTGTGGGTAATTAGAACCTTCCGTTGTAGCAGCAATAGCTGCCAAAATCTCATTATCTATTTTTGTCATGGATCTTGTAACTGCTGCTACTGAGCACGTGGCTACTGCTGATTTGGCAGCTTCGTCTGCCAAACTGTTACCGACCGCATGTGCGCCCACACGCTGGTGGCCAAGAGTGTGAATCCCCTGTGTGAGAGGCAGACGTTGTTTAAGATCTGCTACTCGAACCCAAAGCATTTTATGCTTAATTGCGCTGCCTTTAGAATCTCTATAGTCGTTTTGAGACCAAAAGAATAAGTTGTCATTAAAAGACTGAACACAGTAGTAAGAATCGCATACAATAAGCGTAGTCACATCCGGGTCTGCAAACTCAAGTGCGAGCACCAAAGCACGCAGCTCGGCCAATTGGGCGGTACTGTCTCCCAGTGCCTGCGTGTGCACGACACTCGACTTGAACTCACTGTTCACTATGGTACCTGCGACAATAGCACATGCTGCTGAATAAGCATGCTTAGAACCCGTGGCCGGTTGCGCCGAACCATCGGTGTAAATGATACATTTGTACTCCTCAAGCGGCAGCAAAGACAGAGGAGGGGGATGAACAGATTCATACTGCAAGAACTCCTGCGTCTGAAGAGAGGAATCAAAGATAAAGGTGACATCCGGAGACGTCAAAGAAGTAGCCCATTGTTTCCAACGGGGGTGCAAAGCCTTAGAGTTTGGTACACTTGCCTTTGTCACGGCCTCTAGGGCAGGATAGGGTGTGACAACCAAGATGCGTTTTCCCTGTGCCAGTGCGTGTTCTTTAAGAATCGCCATTTGCACTGCAGTAAAAACTTTCTCCACAGTTGAAAAGCGCAACTCGGCAGAAGTGTAAAGATGCGACTTGTAGGCAATATGTACTGTGTCACCTTCGTTAAACGTCAAGTAAGTGAAACCCACTGCCCCTGGCACAATTCTGATCACCAGGTTCATGTGGTTATCACGAGTCAACAAGAACTTAGATTCAAGTAGATCAGACTGCAAAGATTGCAGAATAAGCGAATGTTCCGGAAGCCAGCATGACTTGGAAAAGGTAGGTTGTATCAAGGCATAGAGAGCCTTGATACCCTGGGCATATTCGGGAATGTAAGAACGCCCGAAGTTCAAAAATCTCAGTAAAGATTGAAGTTTTTTTCAGGGTCATTGGAGGGCGTAAAAGTGCGCACTTCTCCAGCAAGTGGGGAGCTAAGCCCCTATCTTCATTGTTGAGCTCATAGCCCAGAAACAATACAGTGTATTCTGCGATGTGAGATTTGGCAAAATTAAATTTGTAACCTAAGACCGCGAACTCAAGAATAATGCGGTCTACTCGGGAAAGATGCGGCCATAGTTCGTCGTCTGTCAGATATATATCATCCACGTACGAATACGCATCTGGGTCTATGCTGTCCAACAAAGAGGCAACACGGGCGGCGAAGACCCCCGGGCTGTTTTTGTAGCCCATTGGCAAACGCCTGAATTTTATTTGTTTGCCACCGGAAGCGAACGAGGTCCATTGACTGCAATCAGGGGACAAATTGTTAGTGTAAAAACCATTGGAAAGGTCAAGTGTCGTTTTATATTTTTTACGAACAAGACTGTGTACTAGCGCAGAACTATGGGTATTCTGTACCGCAAAGGTTCGACAATGAGAGTTCAAATGCCGGTAGTCTAAAACCAAGCGGTAAGACCCATCGGGTTTAGAAACCGCGAAAAGGATTGTTCATTGGTGACACGCATGTTTCAATTACTCCTTGATATTCTAACTGTGTCAGAATGTCGGAAACGGGACCTTTAGCTTCCCGCGGAGGGGATATTGGGGTTGAGGCTGTGGCATAGACCGCAATGGTATATCATGGGGTGCAGAATCCTCACCCCAGCCCACGTGATTACGGTACAGTGCCGGGGCCTGGGCCACAGCCCATTCAGCTGCTAAAGCCTCCGCTCTGTCTTTGGGGACGTGATGCGAAAAGCTCGAAAGGATTACTTCCTCCCCTCTAGGAGCAGCAAGAACAAATGGGGGCGGCCAATCTGCCTCCGCCAACAAAATGTCGTTAGAGGTCAGATTTTCCCAAAAGATCCCTTTAATAACACACTCAATGTCACCTTCAATTTGAAGGACAATATTAAATAATCCGTCAGGGGGTGCCACTCGGGTGTCAGCTGTCTCGACAGTAATGAAAGTGTCAGTTGCTGTCGCCTCCACATGAGGACGTAGTGCCTCCCGCATTATGGTAACTTCCGCGGCGCTGTCTAGCAGCGTCACTGCCCACGTCCAATTCAGGAGTCTCGTTCTCACCGTCTGTGGCATATCTCGCTGTTAAAGCTGCAACTTTTTTCTTCTGAAACTGTGGGCGAGAACGTGAAAATTCTTCGTTTTCCTCTGCCAGGTTGTCGAGGTTGGTCTCGTCCCTGTGGGGCGTCACGACCCCTGCCTCTTTCCTGGCGATCTCCTCCACCAGCCTGTGAAGTCGATGGTGCCTGTGAAGAACGAGGAGAACGCTGGTCAGGGACCTGAAA
Source organism: Calotriton arnoldi (assembly GCA_963921515.1). Taxonomy (NCBI): domain Eukaryota; kingdom Metazoa; phylum Chordata; class Amphibia; order Caudata; family Salamandridae; genus Calotriton; species Calotriton arnoldi. Next base: position 1,262,994 of record CAWUFW010004308.1, on the reverse strand, counting down.
TCTATCAGGAGACCTAATTCTCGCTCGGTCACGCAAATCAAAAGTGCGTTCAGAAGATACAGAAACCGGTGACGCAGCACGCGACCCTGGTTTTGGTTGTTGCTTTCCCTGTTTCTTTAACTTCCAGTTCTTTTTAGAAAAGAACGGTTTCTCGTCTTTATCAGACTGAGATTTTTGTTGTGGTTGTGTTTGAGTTTGCGTTTTAGCAAAAGGCTTAACTCCCAAACTATTGCGGCCAATGGTTTTATAAGCCTGTGCAATAATTTTTGGTAATTCGCGAGGCTTGTCCATTTCTGGGACTAAAGCCAAAGCTTTAGCGACTTGAAAGTTAACTGCATCACCCTTGACATTCGCAAGGATTAGATCAGCCACTACATCGTACACTCCCACCAGTCTCATCCCCAATTCCACAGCCGCTTCAGGGCCATGTTCGTCTTGTACACGCTTAATCACGGTGGGGAGGACCGTCATGGATGGAGTGCCGAAACACTTCGCATACACTGGCCCAAATACCTTACCCCAGTTGTTGCGTTCTGTCAACTCTGGAACTAAGTCTTTTGGCAAACTTATAGTCAAAATCCTGTGTTTTTCCACAAGAGAGGTATTCGGAAACACTGCCTCCAGCTGGTCAAATTTTTCAGCATGCCAATAAGGCAAATCATCCTTATTCTGTGGGCGCTTGCCCATCACCGAATTAACCATGACGGGACTTATAGTCCCACCGCCAAGTCCAGCTGGATGCGCCGCAACTCCAGGAGGGGCCATCTGGACGTTGCCTGTAACATATTGTACCAAAGCTCTGTGCACACGGATCAAAGACGTATGCAGCACGCGCAGTTCATCTACTGGAACCGCTAAATGACGTGGATGCGGGGTATACCTGGCCAAAACAGGCCAAGCGGCCCCATCTATCAATAAAGGGCCTAAACGAATCGGGGTGACCGGATGTGGGAGGGCGCCATTGAACCAAACACGGTGTTGCCATGCCGTGAGCGGTACTTCAAGAGCCTGATAAGGCCGATAAACATTAGGAAGGGCGGTGGGAGCGTAAACGTGGAACAAATTGTCAGCTCCTTCCACCGCCGGAAAAGTGACCCATGAGTAAAACACCTCAAAGTGGTAAGCCGGATCAGCTTGAACCACAAAGATGAGGGCGACACCCGCGTCAAGCACTCCATAGGTCGCTAAATCAGCCCGGAGCGCGGCGCGGCTATGTGCCGGTATATTGACATTCACAGCCATCAAGACTAAGAATGTAGAACAACATAATGCATGGCAGCGCAATATAGGGTTAACAGAAAGAGAATACCTTTTAATAACTTCAAGCTTGAAAGAACCTATACAAACATCAATATAGGAGGTTACACCCTCACAACTGTTTCCGGAAACATAAGTGAAGGGGGTTGTGGACAAGCACAAGCACTACTCAAGCGTCTCGCAGATAAGAAGCCCACCACGTTGGTGGCGCCATGTTGCGGGGATTCTGCACATATACAGAACTATGTGCAGGAAAACAGGACCTCGGTGTATAGTGGTGTACCAACCATCCACCTTAGTGCCCAAAATCCCAATCCGACTAGCTATAGTGTCTCATTCGTTCTCCGTACTACAGCGAAGCTACCAATGATTAGACATCCCAGAACACGGACTCTTTCAGGAATCGCGGGAGCAAGAACACTCTTTCATTACTCACTCCTACTTGTCCACAATGTGCGTATTAAGAGACACTGTATAGTTTAAAATGTTTATTTCAACTATCGTGCTCTAAGACACAGTACACGTGCCAATACTAGCAGCATAATGCATAAAGACAAAACAGTAAGCATTGTTACAATTCCATAGAATACAAACTGGGACAGCATTTTCTATTCTAAAGACAGTGGATTAAGGACTATAATGCCTTGCCACCCTCCCCGTGCTAGTAACTAGTTTATTATAAAAAATAGAAGACCTCTGGGCTTTGTCAGGGGGCCCCCCATACCTCAAGAACTAGATGCAAGGTTTACATCATCGGACAAGCACAGCTCTTCTCCCTGGAAAGGTTTTTCTCCAAGTCCCTCCAACAGGGAGATCACAATATTAAAAGCACAGCAACATCAAGGGACGTTGTTTTTCGACCTTGTACATTGTGTGCAGACGAAAACCACAGAGAACATCAGAAAAGGTGAAAGGCAGAAATGCAGACAGTTCTAATGGGAACGGTCACAAGCAGAGTCTGGAAAAACAAAGTCACAGAGTAACGTGTGCAAAGGAGGCATCATGGCAGCTAGGCCTAAGCTAACTTAGCAATGTCGACCATGAGGCCACAATCCACACTGCACAACAGTCACACACGCTGGTAAAGTAAAAAAGATGCCGCACGTTTTCTCATTTGTTTTGGAATGAGGTACAAATTCAAAGACTAGAAAAGAGAAAGGCTTCTCCCAAAGAATAAAGGAAACTGCACTTCAACCCAATATATTTCCAACAACAGTCTACACTCCTAATCGGCCTCCTGCACCTCCCACCTAAAGCACTGTGTCCGTATGTCTCTCTCTCTCTGCACGCACAGCATTTTCCTTTTTCTTGTTGACTTCTGACCAATCCCTTTCTTAGTAGTCATTAACTAGGGTAGTTTATAAATGCTCAGGGACCAGAGAAAATACCTGCTCCTTCTTGTCAAGAAAAGTGCTCACACATTGGGCCCCGCTCAAAGTGCCCCGGGTTCTGCAATTGGAAGCAGCATGAGGAGGAGGCATAGGTGTACATGCAGACTGCCTCAAGTGTCTCTTCCCATAGCTAAGCACAATGACATTAATATCATGCTGCAGGTGTGAAGGCTGTTTTAACTGCCTTGCATGCGCTCCTCTGACCTCTTTTATGATGTCTCCTGTGCTCGGTCGCTCTGTTGAGGTGGGCAGTGCGAAGATATCTGCTAGCGGTGCGCAAGCGCAGACCTGCGCATGACATGCGCATTCACCCTAAAATCGGCTCTAAAAAAATCAAACAGCAGCTTGCAAGTTGCTGCGGGACAGTGTAACTCACACCCCCACTTCCAGGGACCAAAACTGAAAAGCATTGTCCTGGGGACTGAAACCATCCTCCAGGGGCTCTAGCCTTTCGGGGGTTTGCCTGTTTGCCTGGCTGGTTAGTCTGACTATGATGTGATTGGTTCAAATGGTGAGACTCTAGGACTGCTCTCGCCAAAGAAATGCCACAGTGTTGAAGAACCTTCCCATACTCTTAATAAGGAGCTCAGAGCCAGCATCTTTTGGCACAGTGGTAAAGCCAGGATTAAGCATCACATCTTCTAGTGCCATGGCTAAACCTTTCTCACTGCACCACTTCTACGTATGTAGGTTGACTGTTTGAGTCTGCCTACTTCAGTGAATTGCACACTTTGTTGGAGGGTCTTATTTTTTTTAAACCAATTTTCTTGAGTTTCATCATTGCGGCATGTACATAGATATCACAGCAGTATCATTATAACTCTTACATGGAGAGTGTAGACTTGCATATCTTATTACTTGTGTTCCGATAGCCTATTACTAACAGGAGTCACTGGTCCAGTTTTTTCAAACAAACACTGAAAATTGGGTAACAAGTCATGCAGAGGTATCATCGCATTTTTAGTTTCTCCAAATGCAGGGAATGTTTCCATTCATTCCGCAAATCCTCGTCTTCATTTACAGCATTGCTACATGGATGGAAGGTCTTTGTCAAGGATTTTTTTATAGCACTCTGCCGTAAAAGAGCCTTTTCTGGTTCTAAGCACTCTTAATGTTTATAGATAAAAGGCTAAAGGCATAATGAGATGGTGAGGCCTAAGATTATATTTCATTCCAATTCAGTTATCAAGATACTTCCTTTGTGCTTCCTTTGTACACGTGACTCACCAGAATTAGCTATGGCAAGTAGAGAAAGCTTACTCTAGGGTGTGGTGGAGAGATAGCAAATCAGATACAGCATGACACAGTTTTGTCAAATCTATGTCTCCAAGAGACGAGGGGCTTAATTTAGAGGGCAGTATAGAATAAAACCCTTAAATTAACTCTGCGTCTTGCAGTCCTCACCAATTACCTGCTTTGTTTCCCCCTGTGCCTACCTTGCACCCCACCTCCCCTGACTCCCACCCTGCTAAACTGTGGAGTGCGCACCCCTGGAGTGCTGTTGCTGCATACCCAGGGGGGCGCAGATGGCTCAACAAGTATTTGTAAATGAAGATGGCCTGGAAGCGCAACTAGGCACGTTTTCAGGCTGTCTTCATTTACATGCAGTCTTTGAAATGCTTAAAAACACATACATTCTCATGATGTTAAAGAAAGTATTTCCATCCGATTAGCTCGACTTGCAATTATTTTTCGTTTGCTTCTGTATTATTTTATATGCAGGTAACTGAAAGTGGAAAAACAAGACACTTAGAAAATATTTTGTTCCTTTTAGCCATGTGGTGGCAAAAAGAACAAAATGTTTTCACTTTCAGGTAATTCCATGTAAAATAATTGAGAAACCTTAAACGAAAAATAAATGCAGATTAAGCTAATCAGATAGAAATACATTGTTTGTTATGAAATTTCCTTTGGGTAATGTGACCACTGCAGATGTGAGTAATAGTGACTTGTGTATTTATAGTGCTACAAGGTCCCAGCCTGGAGCAGAAAGCACTGTGAATATGCAAGTCATTTAAAAAATGTATTATACAGAGTATAAGTTAGACTGCTGCAAAATGATTTGATGTTTTAAGATCAAGGAAGTGCTTTAAACTTATATATTTTTAGTAATAGGTAAATAATACCTAGTGCACACATTTGTCTATTAAAAGTTCACTTTCTAGAACTTCTCTTATAACACCCTGACATGAAGTATCAAAAAGAATAACTCATTGTCCCCATTTAGCCTCAGGTGATTCCATCAATTAATGCCTAAACTGGCTTCCAAGCAGCCTTTACATTTAGTGATTAACCTATTACACACATTTACATTGTTTAAGGTAGCAGACACCCTGGATGCCTGTTTCATCCTTAGCTCTGTGTCCCTCCCTGAGCTTCATAGCACAGGAAAACTCCTACCCACCCTCCCTTCAAATTTACGCAGAGGCACTTCAAGGGCCACAATAACTGTTCAGGGATGGTTGATTTTTAATGAAAAGTATGGGAACTGCTTTTGTAAAATGAAAAAGGTATGTGGCATGCGAGTCCCCATAGATCCCGTCCACTTCGACCTATGTTTACATGCACATGTCCTTCAAGGTGAGTCCAGTGGGTGACAGGGAGGAGGCCAGCAGGGTCATGTTCAGATTGAGCGCTCTGATCGTCCAGACCCCTTGGGTCTCAGAGTAACTGTCAGGAGAACGAGGAAAGTAGTGAGACCTTAGGATAGCATCAAAGAGAGAGCCCAGAGGAGCCTGGGGATATTTTTTTAGATTGCAAATGATAGAGACCGCTTTCTCAGAGAGATGCTTTGAGAAAGGTGAGGAGTTTTTGAGGCTTCTTTTTTGTAGGGCTTTCTAGTGCAGTAGCTTCAGTTTCATTGGGACCCAGGATCACAACACCCCAATTATAGTTAATTTCTGTTTTGGTTTGATATATTTGTACTTTTATAAATCTCACATATAGCGTGGATTAAAAACTACAGAAAAATACCCCTGAAATGATCTCCTAAGCGCTATCCTGGAGCTCACCCCTTCCCCTCTCCCAATTGTTGCCATACATTTGTGGAGGGGGGGTCAGCGCCAAAACATTTGGCTGGGGGGCTCAGAGCAAAAAGGTTTGAAGACCTCTGCCATAGACCATACTTTTTGGCTCTTACTAAAATGTATGCGAACGTCCGTGCTCTAAAATGACCCTTTTTCAGAAAGACATGGGAAATTATATGGTACTGTCTGGTATTCCAAGTCTCAAAACGAGATTCAGGACCACCCACACTGTATGAACTTTAATGCGAGCATATGTTTAAATTGTTGATTAAAACACTACAGGGACGTTTTAAAGACTAGACTATCAAGTTCTTTTTTAGCAAGAGAACGTCTTTTTAACAGCAGGGGCTGTAAAACGGTTGCATTTGTTGTGCCACGTGAGGTGATTTCTGAAAAATGTTTCGCAGTTTCGCTGTAGTAACTTAAGTTGTTACATTGTTTTTCTGGTGCCTTCAAGTCTGCTCTTTCCTTAATTGTGCCTCTTGGACATTGAAATGCTGGTATGTTGTGCAAGCAGCAGCAGGGCGTGGCTCACTTTAATCCTTCATTGCCCCGAGCTATATGTTCTCTTCTTTGAAAACTGTATTGGATATTTTTGAAAAAGTAATATGGGCCTGCTTAAAAATATGACGGATAATTCTTAGCTGGGATACCTCCTAAATTGTCCTTTTATTCAAATAATACTCATCTACAACTTAGCCTTGTCCGTATAGTGATTCATGTATTGGCACGTAGCAACTTTGAACTTTTGCAGTAAACTCTTTGAGTCATGGCTGCCGCGAAGAAGACTGTGTTAACATTGCTGATGTGATTCACGTATACTTCCCTCACATAGCTGCAAGGCTAATCCTCATCCGAGCAGAAGGAAGTTGTGCCCATTGAAATACCGTTTGTCGAGAGCTGTGCAATTTCATGAGCTCGTGGACCATTTCGTGAGTGCAGATGCAAACAGGGCTCTGTTGTCTGACTCCTTCACCTTCCATCTTGTGCAAACTTTGAGCCGGATCATGACAGTCCCGGCGACTGGTCAAAGCGTCTTTGTACCCTGTGTACTATTTTTTCTTAGTCGGGCAGTTCCTTCTCCTGAACCAGTCCACCCCATTAAAGTTGTTTGGTTTCAGTCATTATGTTAAAAAAAACCTGTGGAATGGATTTTTCCACAAACTGCCCCACCTCAACTGAGACACATTCAGGTGAACTTTGTCTGAAGTTTTCACGTTATTCTAGGGTTCAGAACCTTTCTGAGGTTTTAGTGGTGGGGCAAGTTTTATTTTATTTTTTATTTCTTGAACTAAACACACAATAGTAAGTATGTCTTTCCTGAAGAGTGCTCTAACTAGACTTGCCATTACCGGTTGTTGCTTAGAACGCTGATTTATGCTCCTTAAACACAAGCCTGCTTCCATTGCTGAGAAGTGTTTTTCTCAATAAACTGTACTGCTGAGCCTATTTGAAGTACAGAATTCCAACTGAGAACGGTTACCATTTGGACAGAGCAATTACATATTTGTTGCATCACCATTTTTATTGACTGTAATTGATTTGATGCACATGTATTCCATACTCATCAAGTACTTTTCATACCAGATATCCTTCACCGAGATGCGTAGCATCGAGTCTTACTTAACTAAATGTGTTGGCTGCAGCTTCGAATCGCATCTGAGGAATACATAAAAAAATAAGGACCACACTTCTTATGAGTTACATACGTTGCAAATAAGATTTTTCTTTTTTCTTTGCATTGGTTCTCAGCACCTCCTAGTTGGATCTGTGGTGTCTTGAAGCTTCAGAGGCCAGTATCGCATATTCTGTTAGTTGCATATTGCACAAGACCCAGGGAATCTTTTTTTTTTTTAGCGGGAGATCATTAGTGTTTAATCATTGTTTGCACTCGAGGGCTACTTATTCCAGGTTTCCCTCCTCCCCGTCCCCTCCCAGGGTCTTTGAACTCACTGTGCATGCCTTGTATGCTCGCTATTCTGGGTTGCTCATCTCCATTTACCTTGGCCTTTTCACCAGCCTGGCCTGTCAGCACAGTGACAAGGCTGGTCCTGGGTCCTTGGACAGCTCTGGGGTCTCGAGGCAAACCTGCTTGTTCTAGGGTGAGGCTAATGGCCTCCTTAGGCTAATAGGTACGTTTGGTCTGGAGACCAGAACATCAGATAGGGAGGATGTTCAGGTCGGAAACCGAGAAGAGCTTCTTGATAGCTTGGTTCCACCTGGAGGAGACTGGGCATCACACTGCACCAACGTCCAGGAAGCACTTTTGAGGTCCAGGTGGGAGTGCAGGGTATAGTACTTCAAAGAACATTCTGCAAGGATCTTTTGTTTTGTAAATTCAGATTACCAGCCTCTTGGAGAAGAGGGCATTTTCATGGGATCCCGCCCTTGGCAAACTGGCTGGGCCTAGTAATGTGTGTTTTCAAGGTCCAAGCAAGCCATGGCAAAGAACTCATTATAGCCATCAAATTGCATTCTGGTAGTGGCCTAGAGGGAAATGGACATACGTCCATAGAGCTGTAGGCATGCATGAATGCATCCCTCAATGAGGGATGCCATCAATATATTGGCTATATCGTAACACATACAGGGAATGTGGAGGAAGGTCTCGTCATGAGTGCAGGATGGTGTGGATTTTACACTGGGCAGTGAAGACCATGCCCTTTTGGAGCACAGTAAAAATGCTATAGCACAATGTACGATAGGCTGACACCAATCTGTTTACCCATAAGCATGCAGAGGAGCTTTTGCCCTGAAGGTTACAGCAGGATGGTTTCTGGGTGCACCTCACTATCAGATTTCCCAGCCTTCTGAGCCCAAGCACAGCCCTCCCTGTTTTGTAATCTTGCTGAATCCCACTAATTCAGGTACCCTAGTCTGATACCTTCTTCAGAGCCTTTTCTCCTGCCTGAAAAGTGTTGGAGGCAGAGGGTCTCCTCCTAACCTTACGGAGCTTCAAAGGGTGGTTCTGAAAGAACTCCCTTTTCATCATTTGAACGTGTGATCCTCCAGACTTGAAGGAAGCATTACAGGATTTATCAAGTTTGCAATACAAAAGTATGACTCTGGTTTTGTCATTATGCCTGTGAGAGAAAAATAGACCTTTTTGTTTGCACCGTTGCTGATGTTTTATATATGATTCTGTGTTTATCAGAAACGGGAATTCAAGTTGACACTTGTAGGATTTTCTTAGTTGCTATGTAGTAATGCATAGAATCCTATTACGATGACATTTGAGGACTGCCAATTCCTTCCTTCCTGCATGCTCTGCATCTTCATTTGGTACCACAGGCCCTTCGAAGTCTTTAGTTATAACTATTCTTTAACAGTAGCAGTGCTTTTGGAAGTGTGTTTTATTTCTTGTGACAAAGTTTTACTATATTTTTTTAAAACAGTTTTCTTCTTTCAGCTAGCGATTACAAGGCTCTTTTCTGGTGCTTTTGTTCACGTCCCTTTCAGTAAGAGAACTGCCCGCAGTGTGATTCCAAGTATTGTTTTAGCTGTGCTGACATGGCCTTCTTTTGATCTAATTTGTTCCGTCAACTAGTTTTTGGCTACACTGGTTAGCAAGAGGAGGAGGACAGGAAAAGAGGCAGAAGTTGAGGAAAGAGGGAGAGATTAACGAAAACACGGCAGGAGGGAGATGGGCAGAGGAAGAGACCAAAATAGGAAGGAGAGAGGGAAGAAGTAAACGGAATGATAGGAAAGTTGAGAACAGGAGGGTTTGTCAAGCTCCTCAGCTTCTAATGGATTCTCCCATGAACCTTGTGACACTGGCACGCTGTGTTTCAAACCCTCGCGCAGCTCTCAGCTGGCCCTCACACAGCCACTAACAAACGCAAAGTTCCCCACAGATACTCGCATACTAACCGAAAGAACCTGAGACAACTCAGCATGGCGAATAAAACCCTGCAGCCCTTGCAGAAATTCCAAACCTTTCTATTATTTGATCCTGTACCAGACACTGGGGAGCGGCGAGGGCAAACCGTTGCAGAGAGAGAAGGCGGAGGGTGTGGGGGGAGTTCAGGGAGCAAGGGGAGACAATAGAAGTTCGGGTTCGAGTGATGAGGTGAAGCCAGAATTAGCCATTGCTAGTATTACATCTCTCCTACTTTTCCTATCCCATTCTCCTTCGCAGCTGCACTCCTATGCAGAGTAAATGTTGTGTATTTTCTAAGTTTCAGACTCCGGAACTAGAAGACCTTGGCTGAATCACAGATTCTGTACTGGACCAAACTGGTTGATCCAGAGACAAAGGTTCCATCTCAGCTTTATTATCTATGAACAGTTGTGAACATCTGGAGGCAGTTACTTTTTCAGTGTGTAGCATTAGTTAAGTGATATGATGCACGAATTGGGTATCGTATTGACACAAACTGACCCCCATAGGGTGCATCATCCCACCACACTGGGTAATAATGTATCTTGCTCAGTGTCCTATCACTGTCTGTTTTTGGGACACCACCTTTTGTATCTTATTTAAAAAAATTAAAAAAGATGCGTGAGGCTGGTGGCACAGGTTTATTTGCTCCATTACGTCATCTTCTGTGCCCTGAGTGGTGGTGGTCTCAACCACATTATTCAAATCCAGTCACCCATGCAGCTGCATTTGAGTCTCGACACACTAGTCAACCTGTCCTGCCAGTACCAGTGTCTTGTGTAGCAACCCAAACACGCCCTGGGAAAAGAAGAGAGGGACAGAGAGCCATAGCGATCTGGTCATAGTTCACAGCTGCGGGCTCTTTGCTTAATCTCTCTAGTCGCCTATGTTTTCCTTCTTTGGCACCACTAATTGGCAGTGGCACAATCAGACAGGGGCAGCTTCTGTGGTTTCAGAGTGCCATAAGCACCAACATGAAAGTGAGAAATTACAGCTAAGAGTACACAAAGACAACCGAGCCTGTGGTACTGCCCTCGGACAGTGGGAATCCATGATACGAGGCACTGAAGATGTCCTAGTTTGATGTGACATTGGCACTGCAGATGGTGACAAGTAACACCTGAAATGGCTTCAAGGAACCGGGCAACTTTAATCCAGCACTGTGCTGTGCCCCTCGAGTATAACTCTGTGCCTGTTTTCCTATTGAGCTTCTGTTTTGCAGAAAAATACACAAACCTACTGCATGAGGAAAGATGATTTTGGGAGATTGTGTCAGTTTACTGTTTTACACCGGAAACCTGCAAAAGTACTGTTAATTTAAATAAACAACTGACTGACAAATGTAAGGAGCCTGTTAATCATCGAAAGGTCAAACCTTTCCATTAGAATCTATCACCCCTTCTCTTTAGCAACACATATTTGTAACTAAGTCAGACCTTGAGCACTCTGAAGAAATTGCATAGAGACACAACGTTACACAGAACGTATGAATGAAGTGTCCGAATTTAATAACAGTAATACAATTTAAACAATACAGAAGACCAAAGTGAGGTATGTTTTAGGACTACTTTGCCTAAAGATCTGGTTGCTCTATGCAATTCTCTAGTACACGAGTATTCAACATAAGGTTGGGGGTTGGGGTTCTGGACAACCACTGAATTTGTGACTATTTCCTTTTAGAATTGTTAAGTAACTATATTTTGGCCAGCTAGCCTGAAATTTTGGCCTGGATCTAACCATCCCGAACGTCCTTTAAAGCCTCTTGTTCTATTAGTATCTTCCATTCAGTACAAAAATAGAGCAGATGCTGCATGATAGACCAGATCTCAGCTTCGTTCCACAGTGTTCACACATTGACAATATTAAATATTTTCTCAGGCAATCTAAGCGCAAAGAAGCTATAACTTCAAGCCATGCTTACAATTGCTACCCAGTGGAGAATCACTTATTTAACGAGGAGGGATATGATTACTTGGAATGCAAGACATGCATGGACAAGTGGTAATATCTCTTAACACACGCCTGATATTAAGGGTGTATATTATTTATAATGTAGTCAATTATAATTATTTGAAGTGCTGTACAAGCATTCAATCGATCATACTGTGCAATTACTCTGAGAAATAGAGCTACATAAAAACAGGTGTTGCGTGAACACTCGTAGTGTATTTTTGAAAAGGCTAAATTAACCTAAACAGTAAGAACAAAAAAATGTTTAGTTCCATGCAATAACTTATTGAACATTTTGGCCACACTTCCCATGGTAAAGGGAATTTGAAAGCCACGCTTTTACTGACTGACCTAGCATATTTTTTATAAAAATGAAACTATTCCTTTTTCCATGCTATGCGTACTGACCTTGAGCTACAATTCCCTCTGCCCTTTTTGTAGTCTTTTTCGTGGATCTGGTGACATTTCTCAACATAAAGGTAGTTATTGAAAACTGGCCGTAGCGGGCACCGGGCGTTTCCCTGGTGGGCCGCCAGGGTGAGGACCGGTTTTGGGCCCCTGGAGGGCCGCTTTTGTTACCTGGGGCCTGCAATATCGGCCCCCGGTAACAAAATCGGCCGAAACCGGCCCTGGAAAACAGCTCGGCCGCACCCCCAACCCCCACCCCCGGGGGCTGGCCGAGCTGTCTGCCAGGGCCGGTTTAGGTTCCCAGTCCGGCCCTGCGAGCCATACCCAAGTATTGCAGTATTCTGTTATGTTCCACACTTTTTCAGTTTACTGTAAACATGATATCTACAGTGGGCTCCACTGGTTAATTTGTTAAAAATAAGTGCCGGGGCTCTAGTCGGGAGGCAGCTTGCACCAGCCCATTTCATCCTGTTAGCACCACCCAAAACAGAACCAACTACTAGCCTCAGAGTGGGTAGAGGATGTGACATAATGGCCAGAGGTGCCGACTTTGGAGCTGGGGAATCAGGTTAGAGTCTCGGCGTTGGCTCAACATCCTGTGATTCTGGGCAAATCACTTAATCTCCCCGTAAATAAATGTGTCCTTAACTGGTACTCATGAAAAGCGCTGGTGTTGATGATTAAGTGCCGGTGCTGAGCACCGGAAACCACAGGCTCAAAATAAACACTGGTGGGCTCTAAGTATGAAGTTTATACCGTAATTAGTAGCAATTATAAAGCAGTGTTTAGAAACATTATTTGGCATTTTTTTCTGACTTTTCTCTTACCACCCCTTTCCAAGAATATCACATTTTTAACACAGTCTATGTTTGGAATTCATATTGTATATTATATTCACCACCCTAAAGTTGCCTCAAAGTCTTGCGGGGTAAAAATGGAAAAGAGAGACCAGGAAAGAAGGAATTAGATTACAAGAGAGAGAGAGAGTACCCTTGAAGATTGATGGTCTATTCCCAAAAACACTGCCATCCCATTGAACAAAGTGATTTTTCTTTTAGAGAGTGGAGGGACAAGCAGGAGAGGGCAGGGCTTGGAAATGCTTGGAACAAAGGGTTTTGATGGGCGACACAGAGGAATCGGAAGTCGACAGAGTTAGAAATCATGATAAGATGTTTAGCCTCTTCTATTGGAAAGAGCAAGGGAACACGATTTAGAATTAACCCTTCAAACGGTGCTGAACGTTTTGCCATAGCATTCACCAGGCCTGGTGTGGCCTGGTCTCGTCTTTGATCACTCGAGCCTTCATCCTAGGTTTCCATGTTGGCTTCTCCAATGACGCTAGTGCATCTAGGTTGCTTTTATATCATGGTATGTTTTTTTATGTCCCTAGTGCAGCGCTAGGTTCTATTTACTTTTCTTAATTTAGTTATATATGTATCTGAATGTATCATATACCCATCAAGTTCTCTATATAACCAACCCATCAGAGCGCAGGTATTCTTGTTTAGGCAGTCAGGCTGTGAAGTTTAACATCTTGAATATTTAACCTTGGTTAAGGTAGGGCTATTCCTATCCTGTTGCGAAATAGGAAACACTTATCAGCTGAAAAGCAGTTGTTATTCACAGCTTTGGAATGCATATCCATGCTTTATTCTGGGTGTGGTTGAGGTTTGTTTGCATTTGTGGTTCTTACTTTGAGGTGAGTTAGCTTAAGAAGGTACCAGCTATATGTACTTGTTCTCTAAATTATAGAATGCTTCATAGACTAATTTCTAATGCCAGCACCCTGTGTGAAAAGATCAGTTTCTCTGATTTTATGCAGTAATCGAATGCGTTTTGTGGAAATGGTTTCTCATTTCCTTACAAAGCTACACCGTATTGAATCTTCTTTGCACCATCGACAAAACTTAGCACTCGTAACTTTTGCAGTTTTAGTTTTAGCTTTTCAATGTAAATGGGGAGGAAAATGGTCCAAAGGTAAATATAGATGACCAGAAATAAATACACATATCTGGACATTGGCAGTCCAGATAATAAAGCATGCTAAAGTCTAACAGAGTGACCATCAGAGAACGCATATTTGCCTGCTACCATATTTATAGGGCAGCCTTAACCAGTGAGTTCCCTCACTGATCACGATAGACTGAAATCGGACCTCTGTTGTAATAGTAATTAAGAGGTTTGAGGAGGAGTGGGCAGCCTTTTACAAACTTTAATAATAGTATGTTGCAGAACACCAGGACATTAAATAGGTTTGAAATATTTAATTTTTGCTAAATAGTAAGTTCAACCTGCTTGGTGTGTAAGGGTTAGGAAGAGAATCTACCACATAATGTCATGGTAGAAAGACTCTGTGTATTTGAACAGTTTTATTCTTGTAATGCCAAGGCATATCTCTTTGATTGGGGAAGGGAGCGGAAGAACCGTTTGGGTAGGCGGATGGAGGAATTGCACGTCTTATGCCTTTGTGCATAGTCGAACCACCTGTTCTGACTAAAATATAAAACTAAACCAATCCCACATTAGAAAAGTATGAAAACTGATATCTGGTTTCTTAAAAATATTTTTGACAAATGTGACCAAACTATTAACTAACCAACAAGCTTCATAGGATATCATCTGGCTTATATTCTTTAGAACTAAAAGATTATTTTCCTGCTAGATCCAGTTATGCTCAATAAATCCCCCAACAATGCTTTCCCTCCTTTAAGGTTTTGCCTGTGACAGCACATGCGCTCTCGCTTGTGAGAGATCTTGTATACAACAAGGGGCTTGCTGCCCACCCATTTGCTTGACATTTGGTGCCTTCATTGTCACTTTTTTTTTTGCTGCTGTCTAATTGGTGTGCTGGATTCACTTCCTCCTCTTTCGGCTGGAGCATGGAACAAGTACGGTTTGCTTCAGCTTGATTGCTGCCACTGATCACGCTATGATATGGGTACTTCTTATATTTTGTCTTCATCCCTGTTGTCCTTGTTGAACCTCTTGCCATTTATAACTATGTTTTACTATGCCACGCACACTTCAAAGAAGCCCTTTTCTCCTTTGTAATGAATGTTTATTGTGACAGCAGATGTTAACTGCTTCCAAATGTATTTTCACTAAGACATGGACATGGGTACAGTTGTTTTCTTTCAGGTGATAGGATTTTTTTAACCAAATGTAATATTTTTGGTTCATTTTCACGCTTCAGGAGATTAACTGATTTTACTTTAATCACAGGGGTGTTGTGCCGAAACCTAATAAGCATTAGCAAAGCCAATAGGACTCGTTTTTGAGACTGTTGGCTTTTTTGTTGCTTTTTGTTCCTGCTGTACATTATGGGCATTGCCGACTTTCACAATGATTTGCAGCCATGCTGATTAGCAGCGTGGCTGCTGTGCAGCATGACTAAATAATAGTTTTATAAAAGTACTATGAATCATCATCCGTTAATGCACTATAAAGTAAACTGCATTAGCCCTGGTGGCATTATAGCGCTTTTTAAAATCCGGTTTAGCCACACTGCAAAGCATCTGTGCTGCTGTACAGCATGGCTACAAAACATTATCAAAGCAAATAGCTCTTGTAGGTAAGACCTATTGGCTTTGCCAGTGCTTGTTTCTTCAGTGATTCTTAACTAAATGCTTTTTATATCGTGCTGCTTGCAGTCTTTTTACTCGGAGCATGGTCACTGTAATGCTTTACTTATTAAGTTATTCTATTTTTCACTTTCTAGAATCAGATGAATTTGTTTATTCAGGGGAAAATGAAAAAAACTCTAGTTGCATGGCACAGTGTCACAAATAGGCAGACTAGGGTAATCCCAGAATAAACCCTTATTGAAATATTTTACCACAAACTTGCAAGTCATTCAATAAATTATTTGAAAAATGCTGACTAGGGATGGCAAAATCAGTTGTGAGCCTATTCCATAATGTAAGCATTTGCTGTAAACATTTTCCTATAACTGAATCATTCTTGCCCTTTCGGCTATAGTGGGTGACTATTTTCTGGTGTTCAGTGAGCTGACTGGCTCCATGTCAAAAGTTAAAGTGATACTAATCGTTTGTATGTACTTAAACGGGATAAGGTTTTCTAGTCCTTTTACTTGGAGGAAAACAAAGTAAACTGGGTTCAGTACCCCTTGCGATTCACTGCTTTCTCAACCGTGTGTGTTGGTGTTTTTATTTTGTGTGCCTGCATATGCCCATTTTTAATTTTCTTAGTATGTCTCTTGTTTTATACAAGAAAACTGTAACGTTGGACACTATATTATATTTCTATTTTTTCTGATTGATGCTGTTCAAGATGACACCTAAGGAATTTGCAGTGGCAGGCTGTTGTGAAGGGTTTTGATTTGATTGTACCAAGAACAAATATAATGTGCATCATTAGTGCTGTCGAATTAACACTGTTATTTGACTAGAATGTTTAACACATATTGATTGACATTTTCCGCCGTGTGAGTTCTGTATTTCTTGAAGATGATTCGGTGTGATTTAATTTGAGTTATATGCCAGTCTTATTCAAAACAAATTAATTAAAAGTCTTAAAATCGAAACATGCACGTGCCAGGGTTTGCTTTCTTGCGCTCTCATTGTCATTTTCAGTTCCTTTTTTCATGCTCTGCCGAGCTTTATGCCCTTTTGTTTCATGTTATTTGCTTTTTTTCTGTGCACGTTAAAGTGTATATTCTGTCCGATTTAAGGTTTCACTAGTTGGTTCTGAGTTTCATATAGAGTTCTTGTTTTGTGTCTTTGAGAACGTCTGTATTTTTTTTTTTATTTTTTTTTACAATTTCGAGATTTTTATGGGCTCACTCTATAAAAGATTCAGCCTTCACAAAGTTGTTTTAGAGCCACGCAGAGATATCTGTTATCTCGGCCTTTTCGTTTTGCTAATAATGCCTCTCAAGGACTTTTCAACCAACAAAATAGTTAATACACTGTTTAAGGTTAGGCTACAGTGGCTCTTCTCTCTGGTCCCCTCATTTATCGCCTCCTGGAAGGCGAATGTGTCCTAGGAGGTAGTCCAAATGCAGTGCATCTACAAACCTCATATTAATACCATGATCAGGCTGCTATACCAGCAACCCTCAAATTTCAATTACCCGCCTTGAGGGGATGTGTCTCTTGAAGTGCAGATCGTAAAGACTGAAAACCTGATCTTTCTCCATTTATTCTGCAAGCAAGCCTGGGTTACTCAATGTTCGCTCTATGAGCGTTCTATGCAGGGCTCGAGTCGGGGTACCACGCGGGTGGACGGCGTCCCCCCACTTATTTTACCAGGAGCTCGATAACTGGAGCAAATGGAGCCACACATTCACTCTTTGGCCTCTCTGGGGCGAGATCGGAGCTCATTCAGAACGCCCCCCACTTCTTTTTTTAGGACTTGTGCCCTGGTTCTATGCTTCTTGTGTTACATTATATTCTCGTGTTTTTGACAAAAAGGATTAATACCAGATGTAAAGGAGCATTCCTGAAGAACTGTGCATTTTATAGTTTTTTTGGGCCACTGCAGTCACCAACATCCATAAAGTCATTGCTTTGTAATCATTCTGAATTGTAGGGCTTTTTAGGAAAAGTAACTAACGATGTCTTCTTGAAACGTAATAAGCTATAAGTTGAAAAGCAACTTGAAGTTTTTGGACTTGTGGTGAGTTATGGTTGGGATGGTGAATGGTGCAGTATATAACGAGAAGACTCATTATGTCGCTTTCTTTAGACCTTAGGTTTTGACCCTTAGAGCTGAGATTGCACAGGGTCGTTGGTTGTTTGTATACATCCACTGTTTAATCGTGCAGTTTTCGTGATAAGATTTTGCCCCAGAGCAGCAAAGGAAGAAATCAGGAGGAAGAGAAAGATGCCAAACTCCCCTAAGAAAAAATTTGGGGCATGGTACTCACAGTTTTGCAAGATAAGCACTGTATACATCAGGAAGAGATTCAAGTCGAAGTCTACTGAGGAAAAGGCCTTTGAGCAGAAAGCACTAGAGGAGAAAGCTTTCTTTTGCCTTTTAAGCGAATGCTCCTGCTTTTCAGTGAAGGGGATGTGATGCAGAGTGACTCGTTCTGCAGATTGTGTGGAAGGGTTTACCGAAAATAATCTTGAAGACAGCATGATCTTTAGTTTCAGTTAATGTAGGGGGCGTTATTTTTGAGTTTTGCCTATGCTTGTTTGATTCTGTCTACTTTTTGTGTTCTGATAACGTTGACCAGGCATGACATGTTGGAATTAAACTAAAAGCATCATATCTTAGTAAGTTTTCATTAAGTTTGTTTCTTGTTTTTTTCTTGAGTTACATTTCTGTTTGTATCAATGTAGACGATATAAGTATACAAAAGAAGGAAAGTACTCACACCCTGGCGGTCTTTGGTGTGCCAACATTACTGCTCAGCCTTGCAGGTTGTGGCTTGTATCACACTTAGTACACGTCCAGTAATCCTTGTTTCATATTTTCTGACCCCATCCAAAATCTGATGGGTTGGCAAGCGCTGGTCAGGCATGCGAGCACAGTAATTTGTGCAGGCTTTTGGAATTCTGCCAAAGTTAAGTTTTGTCCTCAGAGGAGCCTCACACACTTAGAAGCATAGCATATTCTTGGCTTACTCGGCACTGAGGTCATTGTTAGAAGTTTAACGATTCAATTCCAAAAACAGAATGTGAGCCATCGCTGCAGTTAAACTGTAATTTAATATTCAGCCTGTTTAACCAATCACACCACACATCAGCGGAGGCATACGTTATGGGATTTCTAGTCCCACAAGAACAGGCGAGTGCAGACTGCCCACATATTCCACGAAGTTGAACATGTAGTTTAATCAAGTTATTTTACTTGACGATGTTAGCTGCTTTTATTCTGTTCAAGGGTTTGTGAGCTTTTGAAATTACTTATTTAGTATTGAATCGTTTTTACTCTCCTTTCAGTTTCTGGTAAAAATTACAGGGCCCAGAAGGCCCTTTTCTCCAGTACACTTTAAAGATGTGCCACACTTGGCAGGATCCATGAGTCAATCCAATCCATTTTGAAAATGCAGTGCAGGGGCCGTTCCTGCCTTGGAGCGTTGGGGCGTTGACCCACTGGTATTTGACCCTCCTGAACCTCCTTTTAATGTGCATATAAATTTAAGTTTTAAAACGATGACAACTGGCAATTTGTTTGATTTCATGCGCCTGCAGCAGTCTGCAGTCAGCCTCAGCCATGGGCATCAGCAGCTTTGAAGTGGGTGGGATTTGATTTAATTTTGATGGACACAGCAGTAGTAGTATACTGGAGCGAGTGAGCGGCGAGCGCACAACACCTAGGCCCAAAGTGCTCATGTCTGGTTGGCCTGCTGCCTTTCTCCGGCCAGACCAATATGCACAATAGAGGCTTCCCTGCACTGTCCGGGGGTTGCTCAAATCTGCAGACCTCCAGTCTCCTAATGAGCAGTGAGTTTGGCCGCTCAAGTCAGTTCTGGTGCTGCTCTTCTGAGCAAAGGAGCAGCGTCTGGATTGGTTGCCAGACATGGTTGTTAGACCCTTGGGTGCAGACAGCATGGGCCCACAAGGGGTGGGTGGCTCAAAACCAATCACTGTAATGGCTTATTGTGAAGCCATGCAGTTATTGGCCTTGTTTGCCGTTGCTGGGCGCTACAGCGTTCAATACGTTGTTTGCGCAGCACAGAAGGGGTGCGAGGGAGAGACCATTGGTAGACCACACTTTGTGACCTCTGCGGTGGCAGGCTTAATTTTTGTCCTGTTTGACTCCGTCTGAGCATTGTGTGACAAAATGCAGATCTGCTCGATCCCCAGCCCTTATGGAGTGGAGTCCATCTACTACTACAAGTCTGTGATTTAGGGTCTTGATTTAGGTGAGCACGAACCCATCCAGTGTAGATTTGCGACTGACGCACAAGTATTTTGAGCTTGGTATGCGAGTTTGTGACGTGTTTGACGCGTGTGCGAAGAAATCGTCATGTTTATGTACTGGGATTTGCTATCCGGTTAAGTGTGTGTCTGTGTGAGTTTCGGTCCGACTTGGTGCATACACATTTGAATTAATTCTATGTGCAGCTTTCTGTGGGTCACGGGTGCAAGGTTTCAGCTCCACCATTGAACATATCACCATATAACCATGCACAAACAGTTGAGTAGCCCCCAAAAAAGCAAGACTGCAAGGTAAAAGTAACATCTTACTGTTATCTTTCCCGCACAATAAAAATATTTACAATCCGATCTGTTTCAAAACGGTATTTATACTGCCAGTGCCATTTTCTTGTTAATCGGAAAATAGTGTACTTTAACAATGGATTTCGGCATCTCTGTTATTATGTAAATTAATATCAACGTCATGGCTATTGGTTGTTATGCACTGTTGAAAGCATATTCTATACTACATATTAACCAGAGAGGTGAAACATCTGCTGAAATTCCAAAGTACTTCCTTATTGGTTCAAAGGCTTCAGAAACCTTTTGTTTCTAGTATTGCAGCTTTGTGGCTCTGAAACTTTTGATGGCGAGTCTTGTGGTGTGTGCATTTTATTTCTCTGTCTACATACAGCTGCATGCCCGTGTATTTTGGCTTCAGTGTGCGTGCATCGTGCCTTGCGCACAGGTATCCGCATTAGTAATTTTGCTTCATACCGTCATATTTTGTACAGGCCGAGTGATGACACTGCGAGCAATATATCACAGCAGTCTCGTCTCCCCACTCTCCTCTTAGTGTGCCAAACGTCACCAAACGTTATTTGCACAAGGGTGCAAAGTGCGGAAGGGGGGGGGGGGAATCTAAAGTGCAGGACCGTCCCATTTGAAATACTTCAGCTGCAGTGTAAGGCAGGGAGTCTGCCTGTGCTGTGATGCCGAGGGAGGGGCAGACAGCTAAAATAAGCCTGCTTGCCAGTGTGCCTGCTTCCCAGAAAGAAATGTAAATGTGCGCAACTGGTCAATCTGCAAATGAAAAGGGTGCCTGGAAGGTATTGGCTTTAATTGATGGAATCACCTGAAGCTTCCTGATACACCTTTATTCTTTTTGAGGGGTCTTGTAAGGCGCTACCAGCTAAATTGTGAAGTGTGTGCTTTTAAAAGACAGTTATAAACAAGCATTGGCATAGCCAATAGGTCTCGCCTTTGGGACCTTGTAAGTGTTTAGTCATGCAGCACATTATCCTGGGTGATGTGCCACCACGGATTGAAGAGCTGTACAATTACTACACACTGGGTCATGCAGTGGGATTCAGGAATACATGCTTGTCTCTGCCATGCGCTTCTTCCTGGGCAGCATTTGGGAATTTAATGCAACAACGGGAGAATGGGGGTGACTTAAAAGCAACTAAGGGAAAGTGGAGAACGGAAAGCAACGTTGGGAGGATGATGGGAATTAAAACAACTGGAGGGAAAAGCTGGAAAACATTTCATGTTGATAAACCAATGGCACAGCTCCACATATGCTGGAAACCATATTTCAGGAGCCAACTCTAGAAGGCTTTGTTTAAATCAGGAGACGCGGTTGAAATGCGAAGAGATAAGCCCTCTACCAAGAAAATGGACGAGGACATGAAGTGGGCTGGACACATGGAAGACCAACCTAACACGATTGATAGAGTACCAAAGCGAGCGACTATCATTAACGCAGCCAACGTCTATGCAGAGGACAGAAACAGGAGTGACCTATGTTCTGGCTCTAATGAGGATAACGTATGAAATACAGTAAACAAATGCATGGCTTTAACTGTGCTCCCCCAGCTGCTCCTCGGTCAGACGAGTTATGAACTCTTCACACTCTTACAACTCTCAACGAGTTTAATGATTTATTGCCAGTCAGCTAAGGAAATAAAAGTTTACTTTAACATTTGATCTACGCCCGGCCTTTAAAGTGTCACGGGTTGTTGATTTACAAAAAATAACTATTCGGTGAGAAGTTAGAGTATGCAACACATGTGGACAGAAGAATCAAAGGAGGTCCTTAGCAGACTAACACCGGCTGGACAGTGAATGGAAAGCAACAATGTGCAGGCAGAGAAAGACAAGAAATTTGTGTTGCTGCCACACTGACATCCCTGAGTGCAAGCACAAATAGCTAAAAAGACTGTACATTTGAAGAAATCTTTTGCACAAAATGTATGTTATTGTGGTAGGCGGTTGGATTGGTGATGCAAATGATCTTGACAGTAGGGGAGATGTGGCCACGGCTATGGCTTAGCAATCCTTGCTGCTGACTCGCGGAGCTGTAATCCATGTAACATTTTCATTAGTAGCTTCACACAAACTGAGTTTTGGAGACTCAGGAGTGATCCACCGATTGCCAGTGCCTAGGATTTTCTGGATTAAAATGGACAAAAACTAATGTCAGATATTACACCCTTAGATAACAGCAGCATTTCCGACATCATTAATTAAATGCTGTTCAAGGCTTAGTATGCCAGTTAGGGATGGACTGAACTGGGTTGCCAATGGCACAAAACTGGATGATGTCTCAGGCCCCAACTGGAAAAATAATTAATGTATCCGAAGGGGGGAGGGGGGTGATTATCAGGCTCAATAGCATCTGGTGTTCCCTTGTTTAGGACTGGAGTGACAAGGTAAGGATACAACATACAGCAGTAACTGTAGTATGCACAAGGTACTCCCCCACACTGACAAAAATAACATGAAAGCCTAGTGTAATAACACTACACCTAGTAGGACCCAAGTCACGCAACTGAACTCATTCAGCGCCAAAAAGAGCTAGATAGGCGAGCACTGATCAAAATGCACTTCGTGACCTCTTGGTGTTGTTTGATATGGTGATCGCCAGACCTTCCTCCACTTTAAGGCTTGGCATTGATGGAATGGTTTCAATGCCTCACACTGTGCCTCCAGGACTCTGCACCGCTAGCGAATACCAAGGACTCAAAGAGGTCAGGAACAGGAAAGAGCTGCCAAGAACCAACCTCATGCCGAACCTTCCAGTTGGCCTCCAGCTTGGTTGCAGGGGATAATCAGGTCCTTCTCCCTTCATCAACCACAGGACCTGTTGAGGCCATTTTAGAGACGAGATTATAAAACTGTAGCATTGATTTTTGCTTGAGCCGCCGTTTCCTTTGACGTGCTATGTCCTTGAGTGAGACAGGAATTATGCACTGGCCAAGGAGGCTGCGGGAGGGCCACCCCCTGCAGAATGTAATGACGTGCCCCAGAGTATCCCATATTTCACAGCTATTCATTTAACTTGGCCTCAGTGGGGGCCTCCATGGCATTAGGGGGTCCTGCAGGAATGTGAGCCACAGGGGCTTGTATTACGACTGCAGCGTTTAACCTCTTCCCTCATCACGCTCACACAGTAACCCACGAGATGCAGCAGAGAAACGGAGCTAAATTGCGATTCCCCAAGTAAAATGAAGCCAGCATTGGCATAGCCAATAGGTCTCGCCTTTGGGACCTTATAAGTGTTTAGTTATCAGCACAATATCCTTGGTGCAACAACATCAACTGTTGCATGGCTAAACACTTATAAGGTCCTAAGTTTCTATTTTGTTTTTTATATTTCTTATGTTAGATTAATTGAATTGGTGATATGTATTTATTCACAGAGCGTATTAATATAGATCGACAAATAATTGAACACAAAGCATTGCCCTTTGGTGTTAAACTGGAGAGAGTTAATATTCGTCCGCTGGTCAGGTCCACAATGTGTAACCAGGAGACCTGGGATCAGATCCTCGCTTCCCCACTTCATCAATCTGTGTGATCTTCGACGAAGTGCTTTATTGCACTGTGTCTTATTATCACTACTGAGGCAAATCTGAGAGCACCTTGAAGTAATACAGTTCAGGATATTTGTTGTATAAAAACCTCACATACAATGGTTAAATAGACAATAATGTTGATGTATATATAATAACAATATTGTCCATATGATAAATCGTGCCTATGACAGACAGACCTCTCTTGCGACACTCGTGGTCAAATCGTTAGGGCTTTAAGGATGGGAATTCTTAAAAGTTTCTGAGTCCATGTTTAAAAGGTGTTACTGTCAGTGGATGCCAAGGAGCCAATATCTAGTACAAAAGTGGAATACACGCGTTCATTTATTTTATCAATTTGACGGTCTTTATCATAATTTCACCGGACATTTGCTGTGTCATTTATATGTGAAATATTTGAATGGCTCGGCTCTTGCTTTTGGCTCCTAGATCCTCGCGACACGGCTGGCCCGGCCCGGATCTGGCTCGGCTCTCCCTATGGAGCTGCAGGCTTGTCACCTGTATACGTCATTGCGCCACATGGGGGCACCACTGAGACGCACGCAGCACCAGAGCGTCCCGCACCGCCCAGGTCACCAAGATGCAACGCGCCAAAGGTGACTGACTTCATATAGTGTAAGTTGTCACTGAAAGCTGTGCACAAGTTGTTTGCACAAGAGGGTTTATGCACACCATTCCGTGATAATATCCCCTGTGAGGCACGTACACAATGAATGTGAGAAATATGGTAACTGTTAAAAGAGCTGATTCCCAACGAACAGAGGCGATAGTGGGAATTTAGGAGAAACGTAATTTAAGACAGATTTGAAAATTCAACCAAGATTTGAAAAATAGAGTTGTGCTTTTTATCAAGAGGGGTTTTCTGCTGGGTGCAATGCCACATTAGTGCACAGGCTATTTTACCGGCTTGGCCAGTATTTTAATGTCCCCGCTGGAACAAAACTTAAGAAAATCACCTAAAGTCGGTATTTGTTTTCCTTATCTGTAGACACTTAAAACAGTAATTATAATAAGAAAGCACTTTAGCAGGTGTCTTTCTGAATGAACCCTGGTGGATAATTAAAATAAAGAATGACAGAAAGGCCAAGTTATAAATGAAAACAGACAAGTTTATTTAAAGTTCCTTTTAAGTATCACGTCGGCCTTAATGTAAACCACAGGCCAGTTTTTCTCTGGGTAAGGTGGCGACCCTAGCTGAAATAGAAAGGGTAGTGTTAATAAAGTGGCGCTCCTTGCTTACATAAGACAAAAAATGCTATTGCTGCACGCATCGGAAAACGTCAGCACTTACAGCGAAGCAGGCAGCAGGAGTCTAGGAATGCGAGCATGCACCACTTAACAACACGTACTGAAAAAAGTTCGCGGCCGCGAAAGTGAAAGCGCAACAAATGGCACCCTGCGTGCCGCTGCTCACTCCCGCAAGGTGGATGCCTGGCATGCACGAGCTGCTGAAAAGAGCTGACCGATTCCAAAAGGTCATCTCCTACTGCAGCGCATGCGCGCTGCGTAGGCGAGACCTAAAAAAAACTGCACGACGTACTCTGCAAAAAAAAATCTATATGTTGGTGACACTTTTTATCTTAAACCTTTTTGTGCATTCCGTAGAAGTCTTTTTTATACTGTGTGTAATGCAAGTTTAAAATAGAGACTTGCATGTTCACAGTGCTTACTGTCGCAGACTGGAACCTTGTACCACTAAATATGTACAAGTCACTATTCTCCACTGCACCAACCAGAACCTCTCTAATGCTGATCAGGCTCACGCGCCACAGTGCACTCACTGCAACTTTTGCGCCTAACCACTTTTAAATGTCACCAGCCGCCACTGCTGACTTCAGTTTTGCAAATGCAGTCTGACATCCTCTAACTGCCATCTAACAACCTTTGATCACCCCACTAAGTGATCTTCCACGTGGCTGCCAGTGTAGCAGGACAGTGTCTGAGCTTTTCAAGACCTCTTTCTTCAGTTATCACTAGTGTAGTGGACCTTCAGTACCTTGGGTCTAATAGATGTGTAATGTTGCTTCTTGTCCTGCTGTAGGAGGACTTGTTCAGTTGGCCTCACTCTTTAACAGGCAGAGTAATTCAGAGAACTGCTTTTTGGATGCCTTTGAATTGAAATGTGTCACTTAAGATAGCTCCTAGACTCCTACAGGCAGGAAGGAGTGTGCTTAGTGGACTACACTAACTTCATATATTTTTATATGTTCAGGGGTAACAAGTGCTATATAAATACAAACCTTTTTTTCCTCTTCTATCCTTCCGAATCCAAATAACAGACTAACCTATCCACCACTTTAATTACTTTCATATTTCACTATACTAATTCAACACTAATCCTTTATGGGTCCCGGAGTAGCGTGCTAGTCACCGAAAAAGCGCTTTGACGCCTCGTCAGGGGTAGTAAGCGCTAGATAAATGCAATTACAATACAATTAGTTAACTGAAAACTCAGGATTAGAAACATAGTATCCTCTAGACGTGGACCAGTCTTGCAGCCCTAGAGTACCTCAGTCACAAATGTATCCCATTTGGCAGGCCTACGACGGAAGTGCTTGTGGAGAATTCATAAAATGCATTAATGATGGGAAAGCCGTGGAATTGTGGCTGGTCTTCCATGCCAGTCTTGCTCTCATCTCGAAGCAAGTTTCAGCTGGTCAGGAAACAAAAGCACATGCAGACGCTGGGCTCTTATCGAGCTTGCCTGTTTCCAAGTACTCTTTTCAGAATAAAAGTGTGATACTGTACAGGTAATTGTTCAGGGTTGCACAGCTTGATCAAATGGGGAACGCAGCATGCGAACTTGGCCCCCTAATCCTCACCTGACATTTAAGCCATTTCTGCAAGCAAGGCCTCACATGGTGGAATCCAAAAAGGAATCTCCAGGTCCAAACTATGGTGGGTAGATGATGTGATCCAGGGGCAAAAGGATAAGAGGACTGCATTATCCGAGATGGGGATGCAGTAACTGCTTGGAAAGTGCCTCAGGGTAAGAAAGTGCTAGGAAACACCTAATGACTTGAAAGGACTGCAAAAATGCAAGTGCTGGAAATATGTTACACATGCTGATGCTTGTGTTTTTAGAAGAGTGTAGCGGAGCTTTACCCTGTAAGTAGAACTTTTAGCTTGTTCATATTTTTTATTTGCTTTGGTTACCTCTTTATTTGCTCAGACATTTTAATCACTTTTGTTGAAAAGCCTAGCAGTTGTAGAATTTCTTTAAACAATCCTTTCTTAGCCATAAGACAAATAATCCTCGTGGTGTCATCGGGGTTTATAAACAGAGCTGCAAAAGTCGAGCATGCAGATGCAAGTTATCTTAATGGCTTACTGTATAAATGTTTAACTACACAAGCGCTACAGAAGACAAGATTTACTGAACAGAAATGCCTTGGAATTTATAGCTGCCTTAAAAGAAAAGGTGCTTTGGAGTATGGGTGAGAGGAATCAAATGCTGTCTCTGCCCCCGCCTACCCCTTTTATGCAGGTGTAATCACACTGCCTGGGATCTCTTTACCAGCTATTCTACATGCAGGGACGACTCGTCCCATGGGTAGTGTTGCTATATACTTCATTGTCACTCTTTGTTGGTGGGTGTGGGGCAATTAAAGTTTCACTTTGAGTAATCACTAAACCCTTGAGACCTCTTTTGGAGTGGATAGGTGGCCCAAAATAAGAGAACAGATGGATGTTTGTGGAGTGATTTTAGTATAGAGTTTTCAGAGAAGTATCTAATAAGTCATAAAAGAAGTAAAAAGTAACAAGTTGAGGCAGTTGTTTCAGCCATAATCGCCAGCCATTATTTCCAGGAACGCGTTCTAAATATTTTCTTTTATTTACGATGTCACTAACCATGAGCTACTCTTTTGACACACTTTTTGCCTACATATTTATTTTCCAATCTCACGTGGTTTTCACCGTGTGTTCGGATTAAATGAAACACATTTCAAGACAAATAAAAGCAATCTGGCTTGGAATTGTGGGGCCTCATTTCCTACATTCAGATCCTTTCCTCACCTATTCCTCGGTGTATTCTACAAAACGTTTAACAAATATTTCCTTACAACAAATGTAACGAGAAAAATTGCAGAATAGTACGTGTTTAAATTGTATCCACGTTTAACAAATTGAACCATGAAGTGTAAACGTGGGCGCAACGTCTGAACAGAAAGGGTGCCTGCGATGGGCTGGCTGTTGGCTCTCCTCGCTGACTGCAGGGGCAGCCCGAGCAGCGTGAAGATTTCTCCAGAGCAGGAAGCCTTCGAGTGACTTAACTTGGTCAGAGCTCGGGCTCATCCAAACCAAGAGGCTCAATTACGTGTTGCTTTAAAAAGAGCCGAAGAATGCCCTCAGTGTTACGCTCTTTGAGTACACCGGGAATGCTGTGTGTGCGTAGCGCGGGGGCCAGGGCACTCTGCTTCCTGCTGTTCCTTTAATCATTCACACTCCCGTGTCTGCTGAAGCAAAGCATTTTATTACAGGAAGCAAAATATTAATTTTGTGGCTTTTCTTCCAGGCAGGGGAGGAGAGGAATCTCCTGTCTAGTATAAGGTTAACCGTTTTGCTGCCGCCTTGCCATGGGGTTTGATTCCGCATCAATGCTGCTTAGAGGGCAGCACTCGGTAATGCCTACTCGATTCTTCAAGCGAAGAGGTGAATGGTGTGCTTTGGGTACCACGCCATTTGTGTTTACCCTCTTTTCCTAACGCTTGTTGGGCGGTAGCTATGAATGGTCTGTTTCATGGTGTTTATAACAGTAATCTGAACGTTGGTCTTGCAACCTCTTGCAGTAGATGGATGGTTGTTAAATATGGTTTTTACTAGTTTCACTTGTCATTGTATTGTACTGCAGTATTTATGTAGTGCTTACTACCCATATGTAGCCCACTGAAGCGCTTACCTACATGTGTAGCAGGCTACATGTAGGGTGTGTGTCTTTGTTTTGTGATCCTATGAAGGAATTGTTTCCATGTCGTGAGTGAGGACTCATGAGGTGCGGTTATCATATTATGGGATGCAGTGAGTACAAGTGCGATGAATGATGAGATGTGAGAGACTGGCACACAGTTTGATGTTTTTCTGTGTGCTTGAAGCTTTGAACAGCTTTGCACGCCTCTTTATGGTATTTCTTATGATTTGAGTCTGCTCAGCTGCTTACTTCACTGGGGCTGTCCAATCTGAGATTTTATGTATAGACGTGGTCCTGAGTTGGCATAGTTAGAGGGGAAAGAGAAATGGAGAGATCTGCTGGGATTTGGCACCTGCAGTGCTGGACTAGATTAAAGTCCTCTGAATTATCCAGCAATGTGTGACAAATCTCTTTAGTTATTCCATGCATGTTCATTTGGTGATGTCTGTTTTTTTGGCTATAGAGTACTGGTGATGGACAAACCTCGTAGCAGATGTCTTATGTGACTAAGAGGTTGAAGTTACAATTGGCTGCTGAGCCGCCGAGATTTATGGTGTTAATATTAAAATGGGCCATAAATATTATACATAATATTACATAACTGTATAATGCCCAGGCGAACCATAGGCCAGCCCTTTTCTTTTATCTTAACTGCATATCAAACACAGTTTACTGGCTAGGCTGTTCCAATCTGTGGGTTGTAAGCGGAGGATTGCGCTTGAGGCTGTGACTGACTTTCTGGGCTGTGTTGCTGAGAAGTGGGGTACTGTAGTTATCTTGGAAATAGCCGTGTTTTCAACTGCCTTCTGAAGTGTATATGCTCCTGGATGCTTCTAATTCTGGTTGGTAGTGAGTTCCAGAGCTTGGTGGCTTGCACTGAGAAAACAGTACCTCGTATGGATTTCTTAAGGTAAATTAGTATGTTAATTGGTGCAAGGCTAGAGAACAGTGTTATGCTTTGTTTGAATTACTTGAATTCAACTTGTAGGTATAGCATCCCTTTTCTTTGAGAGGCTCTGTAAACAATACAGAATGCTTAGAACATTTCCCTTCTAGCTATTGGTAGCAAGTGGAGTGTATGCAGGACTGGATTCATGCATTCTCATGGGTTTAGATGGAGGAGAAGCCCAGCAGCAGCATTTTGAATACATTTTAGTTTTGCATACGGTGAATGTGGGTGCACCACTGTTGGCATAGTCAAACTTTGTTATTACAAGTAGGAGTATGGTTTGCAGTTTGTTAGTATGCAAGGTATTGGAAGATGTGACATAATATTTTCAATGTGTACCTGTCCCTCTTTGTAACATTAGCATGAGGTATCAAGGATCAATATGAATCCATGGCTACACTTAGGTTTCTAACGTCTCTTGATGTTGTTGGAGAGGTCTCAAGTTCCTAAGGCCACATGGCGGTAGGCTGGTATTTTTGCCATTGCCCGCAAGTCATAATCTCGATCTTTGCAGTATTGAGCTTTAGATGGTTATTATTCAACCATATGTTTATGGCACAAAGGCAAATTGCAGAGTTCTTCCTGCCTATCTATTTTAAAAATGATTTGTGTGTCATCTGCATAATTGTAACAGGTGAGGTTGAATAATTTAATTACGTTTGAGAAGGGAGTTAGGTAGATGTTCAGTAATGGAGGCTATATGGTGGACCTCTGAGGTACACTGCAGTGTTGTATGCGAGGAGCTGATGTGAAAGGTGGTAGATAAATCACACTTTGTCTCTTTGTGAGATAAGAAGCAATCAATTTTAGAGAATTTCCATGGACTCTGAGATAGTGGAGTCTTTGTAGTAACGTGTGGTGGTGGGCAGTGTCGGATGCAGCTTATAAATCCTGAAGCACCAAGGCAGCTACTCCATTCTTGTCCACTGTTAGTTTTAGATCACTCCGGATGGGTATAAAGGCTGACTCTGTGCCTGATATTTTCATTATGGTCGGTAAAGTTTGAGAGTTGAGTAAATATTGCTCTCTCAATCTTCTTTTAAGAATGGTCCATTTGATATGGGCTTGTTGGTTACTGGGTTGGAGGGTCGTGGTGTTTCTTTTTGAGGAGAGGTCTAATGTAGGAGGGTTTCAACTCGGGTGGAAACAAATCTAATTTCAGGGATTTGTTGAATAGGCATCTGTCTACCTCCTCGGCACAGGTTGTGTGAAGAATATCTTTAAAGATTTTTGGTGGTGCTGGATTTGAAGGTAATCCTGATGGTCTGGCTGCAATGATACTATTAAGGAAAACTTTTTGTGACAGGGTGTTAAAAGTATGCATTGATGAATGATTTTTGTTGGCTCTTTACATGGTTATTAGGTCATGTGTTTTCTGCATTCTCCTTAAGGTAATTTTCAATC
This sequence comes from Calotriton arnoldi, assembly GCA_963921515.1. Lineage (NCBI taxonomy): Eukaryota > Metazoa > Chordata > Amphibia > Caudata > Salamandridae > Calotriton > Calotriton arnoldi. Next base: position 1,232,113 of record CAWUFW010004308.1, on the reverse strand, counting down.
TTTTTAATTTTTGTGAACAATCCATTTGGGATTTTGTTACAAAAGTCTTACAATTGAGCTATTTCTGTGTTTTGGCACTCTGGTTTGCATAATTCTTTTAGAATTTTACAGTGTTCTTTAGAAGGGCAGTTGTCTTCAGTTATGCGTGTGAAGTAGTAGTGTCTTTTGTGGTTCTGATGACTCTTCTGTAGGCTCTCTTATAGTGCCATAGTGTGCATTTGTCTGTTTCAACTCTCGATTTTCGCCACTCATGTTGTAGTGTGTTGTGGTTTTATTCTTTTGCTTTTGTCATTAATACATGTGGTCTTTTTTTGTGGATAACCCTGGATGTGTTTTTTTATTCGTGTCTGTTGTCCAGTGCAGTGAAGATCCAGTTGTAGAAGTTGTGTAAATCATTCGACCGCATGTTTATTGGGGTTCATTCAAGATGAGTGTTGAATTGGTGGGTGTCTAGTTTTTTCCATTGTTTGAGCTTTTGTTGTTGTTGGTTTTTGGTGTCTTTGAAGTGTTGTTGTTGATGGGTAAGGTGATCTTGAAACTGATGATGTTGTGGTCACTCCAGCTTATGGGGAAGTTGTCTGTGACTGTGGTTTGTCCTGAGGGGTGCAAATATGACATTGAGAGTATCTCTGGCGGAGTGAGTTGGGCCAGTAACTATTTGTTGGAAGTTGAAGGCTTCAAGGTTGTTTGTGCTAGCTATGATTGTGGTTAGATTCTTCTTGTAAAACCATATGTTAAGATCTCCTAGAATGTATAGGTTTGGGTGGTCCAAATGGGTTTTGGTCACTGTATCTTGTAAGACATCTTTAAAGTTGGCATTGCTGCATGGTGGTATGCATGCTAAGAGGAAGAAATAAGTTCTAGTTTGGATGGGGTGACATCTTATTTTATCATCAAGGATTCACAGCCGTCCATAGTGGGGTTTTTAATTTGTGTTATTTGTAGTGATTTGTTCTAATGTATAACAGCCAGTTCGCCTCCAATTTTACCAATACAATTTTGTGTACGATGAATAAATCAGGTGGGTTGGCTTCCTGGCATGCAGCTGCAAAGTCGTGGCTGAGCCATGGTTCTCTTATGTAGTTGAGGTCTGGTGTTGTTTCTAAGAGTAGGTCAAAATGTTAAAGCAGTTTTTGTTCACAGCTCTTGGGTTGGTCATTCTGTTTGCTTATGAATACATTAGAATAAATACATTTACAATGCTGAATGTTGGAGATGTACTGTTTTCGATAAGAAATTTGACCCTAACTCCTGAGGCACACATCCGGAGCTATTAAGTAAGAGCATGTGATAGAATGAGGAACTCCATTGATGTGTCTTTTCTGATTTTCTTTACAATGTTGTGTTATCAAATACACATACATTTCATGGTGGGATTTTCAAATGGAGTGAGCCATAACTGCAAATGCTTTGCAGTAGAAACTTTAGGGTGGTTACTTATCTAATGATGAAAAAGATACAGAAGTAGAAATTGTTTTGCTTGTGGGAAATGCAGGTTAAGTTTGGCAGTTTTACATCTTTGGAACTGGCTGAGGAGCAGGATTATAGATAGAGCTGACAGATGCCAAATTTTGAAAGTGGAATGTATTATGGTGCAGTTACATAGTAAAAAGTGCATTGTGGGTGACAGATCCTCAAAAACACTCTGTTGACACTCTTTAAAACCTGGGAAGGCAGTGTAAACTGGGCATATTTGTAAAGATGCAGCTGTTGGGTTACTCACACGCCATCCAAATTGTGCCCATTTTATACAGAGAGATAGATAGATAGACAGATGGATAGATAGATATGGGTGCCCTTTCCCATTAGTTGCTATAGATATATTTTGGTGTGTTAGAAGTACAATGTTATCCCACTAATCGTTTTCTGTATAGCTTCCAAACAAAACATGAGCAGCAGGAATCTGCAGAATCCTCAATTTCAAACAAGTCTGAAAAAATGGAGGAAACTCTTCACAGGAGCAACCAAGAGGGACTGTAATTATTATGTCGACCACATCCAAGGTGTCTCATCAGTAGTCCACTCACTCCCAGCGCGTGACAGGACTTAGATAACTATAGGTGAATCAAAGCCCTTTTTGGATAACACCCTAACCATCGGAACACATGGGCATGGGAATTTCCTGTGGTGTCTCCCTGAACTACCCCTAATGTTGATGGGGACGGAAGGATACCAAATACACCAAATATGTAATGCTATCCTCCTCTATAAGAAGTAACAAGATCAGACGCTCTAAAATGTATCAGATGAGTGAACAGGAACACCTTAAAAGTGCTCACTCATTGTGCATATTAAACATTTTTGAACGTGTGTATACCGTTAGATGAGATTTGATCAACATGTTTCATGGCCTTATGTTTTGGCAGAGTTATCAGGATATGAGGACCAAAAAAGAAGCAGGATGTCTGCATAGTACACCTAAAAAATAAAACACCATCATTATTGTTTTCAATAATTATCCTCATAGAGGCCATATGTGTTACAGTGTCATTGTAAAAATGCATGCTATGAATACCTGGAACCACGGGGTTAAGATCATAGCAGGTCTGTTGGGGTATTGTACCAATGTATATGCATCATCAGCTGTCTGATTGGGACTTCTTTTGTTGTTTCAGTTTAGGTGGAGGGTTCCCAAATAGTTTCCTCTCTTCACCCCTTTGTTGTGGTTAATGAACTTTCCCACAAGTCTTTAGCCTGCAGGTGGTAATGTAATAATATTTAGAAAATCCCTAACCCCGCTAGTATTACTTTTTAGTTGTTTTCTGTTGATTACATTCTCTTTTGATTTGTTGTCATAAATGAAACAACTTCCTAACACGTGTTTCATCCATTGTGGACTTTGTCGAGGCTCTGTATTTAGATACTTCACCAATAAAGGTCTAAATACATCTCCCGGATGGCATGTACATATCCAAGAAAAGACTAGACCTAAGAGGAATAATTAGGCGGTGCGTGTCCACATTCACTTTAAAATAACCACCAGATTGCCCATCTGCATTATGTGATAGAACTTAGCTGGCTTCCATAGTTTGAACTCCACACACATGAGTGAGAGCGATTAGGTGTAAGTAGCATTGGGTGGGAGCATATGGTAAAGGTGGTTTCAGAGAGCTGTGCTTTGGAACTTAATGATGATCGACAGCATACTTTGCAAGTGCTGCTACATAAAGAGACAGGAGTGCTGTTTCCATTTACAAATAAAGGGTTTGTCAAATTAACATTTAACCCCTTCGCTCCTAGGCCTTCCCCCCCCCTCCCCGGCCCATCGCCCTGTGATAAGACTTTTTTTGGCTATTTGGGGTAGTTCGCACTTAGGCCCCTGTAACTTTTTGTCCACATAAGGTATCCATGCCAGATTTGTGTCCTTTTCTTCCAACATCTTGAGGATTCTAAAGGTACCCAGGGTTTGTGGACTTTCTTGGAGGGGACCAAGAAATTGGCCAAAATAAACAGAAATGTGAGAAAAATGTGATATTTGTTTTCCCCTTTTGTTAAGCAAAATTTGAGGTTTTCCGGGGATTCTGGGTAGGAAAACGGAGGATCAACGCAAGCCATACCTCCCCAAACTCCCCCGGGTGTATAGTTTACAGAAATGTCTGGATTTGATAGGTTTCCCTAGATGGCCATCGAGCCAGGACCAAAAACGCAGGTGGCCCCAATGCAAAACCAGGTCGTTTTGTGATAGATAATTTTGATGTCTTCGCAATAAGTTTTGGTACCATTTTTATCGGGAGACCTTGGTGAACGCTGGGTAGTAGGAAATTTGTGTCAGCCGGTGGTCTCACAACTTTCCCACACAGAAATTTGAGGAAAATGTGTTGTTTTTTTAAGCTAAATTTTAGGTTTACAGGGGATTCTGGGTAAAAAAACGTTGCGTTTTAGGTACCGGGTTCGGCGGCCATCTAGGGAAACTTACCAATCCCAGACATTTCTAAAAACTAGACACCCGGGGGAGTCCATGTAGGTGTCTTGCGTGGATCCCCCAAAGTTTTCTTACCCAGAATCCCTTGCAAACCTAAAATTTAGCTAAAAAATCACATTTCCTCATTTCTGTCTGGGATTACTGTGCAGGCACAAATTACCTACCGCCCAGCGTCCCCCCTGGTCTCCTGAGTAAAATGATCTCTCACTTGTGTGGGTGGGCCAAGGGCCTGCGACTGGGAAGGGCCAAAAACATAGGGATTGAAGGGATAGTACTGCAAGCTCTAAGCACTATATTTTTTATATATGCATTTTTAGGCTGACTCTGCATTACACAAGTGAGGTATCATTTTTATCGGGAGACGAAGGGAACGCTAGGTGGTAGGACTTTTGGGCTGGCACGGTGATCCCAGGCAGAAATGTAGGGAAAATTTGATTTTCTTTCAGCTATATTTGAGGTTTGCAAGGCATTCTTGGTTGGAAACCATTGGGGGGGCGGGGGGTGGGGGGGGTCCACGCAAGTCACACCTCCCTGGACTCCTCCAGTGTCTAGTTTTCAGACAAGTCTGGGTTTGGTAGGTTTCCCTAGATGCCCACCGAGCCCAGGACCAAAAATACAGGTGACTTCCTCGCAAAACCAAGTCTTTTTGTGATCGATAATTTTGAAGTCTCCACAGTACGTTTTGGGCCATTTCCTGTCACAGGCTCTAGGCCTAACCACACAAGTGAGGTACCATTTTTATCGGGATACTCGGGGGAATGCTGGGTGGGTGGAATTTTGTGGCTCCCTGCAGATTTTTAAACTTTCTATCACAGAAATGTGAGGAAAATGTGTTTCTTTTTACAAAGTTTGAGGTTTGCAAGGGATTCTGTCTAACAGAACCTGGTGAGAACCAAACAAGTCACCCCATCCTGGCTTCCCCTTGGTGTCTAGTTTGCAAGAATGTATAGATCTACTAGGTTTCCGCACCTAGGGACGTTGCGATAAAAGTGCCAGTTTTCAGTAGAAAAATGTGATGTGTCCACGCTGCATTTTGGGACGTTTCCTGTCGCGGGCACTAGGCCTACCCACACAAGTAAAGTACCGTTTTTATCGGGAGACTTGGGGGAATGCTGGGTGGGTGGAAGTTTGTAGCTCCCCACAGATTCCAGAACTTTCCCTCACAAAAATGTGAGGAAAATGTGTTTTTTTTTTATTGACAAAGTTTGAGGTTTGCAAGGGATTCTGGGTAACAGAACCTGGTGAGAGGCACACAAGTCACCCCATCCCGAATTCCTCTGGGTGTCTAGATTTCAAAAATGTACAGGATTTCTAGGTTTCCCTAGGTGCTGGCTGCTCTAGGGCCCAAAATCCACAGCTAGGCAAATTGCAAACAAAAAAAAAGATCAGTGCCAAGTGGGCTTTCTGCCACCCTGGGGGGCTGGTGGGACAGTTCGGGGGCTATTGCCCCAACAGGAGGCAGAAAGACTGTGGCCATTTTGGGGGGGGGGGGGGCATTGGCATGCCCATTCTGGGCAGCCCCTACGTATAAAAAAGCCCAGCATTCTCCCTGACGCCTAGTGGGCTCTCTGCCCCCCGGGGCCAGATCAGGGGCTGTTGCCCCCATCTGCCTCCTTGGGGGAGGGGGGGGGGGGTCATGCCCATTTGACATTGCTTTTTTCCATTTATTGGAGTACAAAAGGGAAATGGCCAAATACCTACTGAAAACCTTACCAAAAAAAGGGCGAGTGAACTGGGCAGAGAACCTCTGTGAAGCTATGACAAGGTAATAAATGAGGCGGGCACACATTGTCTTATGTAATATTAATGGAAATGGCCAGAAGGATTCACATCACCTTCCTGCTTGGCCAAGACTGCATTGTCGGGGTTACCATTTCTAATGGCCGGAGCTGCTGTCATGGACTGAGCAAAAACATGTCAACCTGTTTTGTTATTTGGGTAAGAACATAGTTGTGCCCATTCAGCCTACTGCTAGTCTTTCCTCTGTTTTTGTTAAAATGGCAACCAATAGTAGTACACTTTGGATATCAGACTTAAAATGTGTACTAGTTCAGGATTCTAAACTAATCGGAATACATCAGTAGGGTTCAACGTTAACAATGGTGGTTAGTTCTCCTGGCACAACTTTTACTTTGCATACCAATGTGTTCTATATAGTGCCTCTAAAATCTAATAATGTGCAAACATGTAACACTTGGCTTTAATTAACCCTGGTCTCTAAGAGCATTTGCACTTTACAAATTATAAATTACCAATAAATGATAAATAAAAAGGCAGCTTTTTACAGGCAGCATACAAACACATAGTCTATGCATTATTTCAAGTGCCCCTTTGACTTATCCTATCACTACATTTACTATTGAATTACAAAGCTATACGCTCCCTCTCTTATGCTGTCAGCTGCTGCTACCCAGATCTTGAAAACCCATCTTCTTGCTGTTAGAGAAATACTGTAGTGAAACAAGCAGAATTCTACACCCTGTGCCTTTATAGCATCCCAAAGGCAAGTGTTAGTTCTTGCTAGGTGAAAAGCAGAGGGTTCTCATCGGAACTGTCTGTTTGACAACCCTGGTCGAATTCTGGTGCACTGGAACCCAATTTTAGGCTACATTAGGTAAGGCAAGTGTGAGGGCCAAGCTTTCAGAACACTGGAGAGGACTCTTTGCTTCACCCTGATGCTGCTGTCAAAGCACCCAAGGAACTAAGTACCCCCACCAGCTCACCCCCTAGAACGTTCCTCATCAACTTTGGCAAACACATAAATATATGTACTAGTTAGAGGCTGCAGGAGATGCCTGAGGTCTCATAAACTACAGGAGGTGAGTAGGAGGGAGGAGGCAATCTCCTACCTCCTAGGGACTCTCTCTACCCTGTATCTCTAAAAAACAAATATGTCCTATGAATTCTAAATCTGTCATGCCTAGATTGCCCTCACTCTTCCCCCATAAAATTACTGATTATCGACTCCTGTCATTTCCAAATTCATGTTGCCTATAACCTCTTCCACTCCTTCACTGTAGCCTCAACAGTCTTGTTCCGTCCAGTAAGCTACTAGCATTCTGAGGAAGAGCACTTCATCCACCACAATTCTTCTCTCACCAACACCCCATTCTTTCCCCTCTTCTCCTTTGTACTTGGCCTCTTATCTCTCCCTTCCATCCCCCCTCGCCCTTTCTGGCAACCTGGGGGTGGTGTAAAGCGCTACACAATTTCTAAACGGAAGCTCTTCAAGACACCGATCATTGAAATATCTCCCCTAATCGAGTGTTAGGAGTTTACCCTGATGATCTATTTGCCTTATACTCCCTTTTAAAATACATCTCTTGCAAATTGATTTTCCAACCCTACTTATGTTGTGAATGCTCCAATTTTAAAACCTAAAACCATCTTGCAAAATTGTGCACCACGTGGTATATTCATAATAATAATTTTCTTCTCTTGCACCAATGTGGTGATAAGCAATCTTTTCATAGCATTGGTTGCTCACCCAATAGTGAAAACCACAGAATATTTGGGAGATAGCTGCAAATTAACTTATCAGATACAGAGTGATTGGTTGGGGGAAGGGATTGGCATGGCTGTGTTATTTCAGTCACTTGTTTGTTATGATGGCAAGCTCTAAATCTTCAGCAAAGCTCCAATGTTTTTCAGTTTGTGTCTTCCGAGGGGCCTATTTATATAGTTTTATTTTAGAGTTTTGTGGGTGTGCAGGCCCAGAAACCATGACCCTTTCAGCTCTACGTGGCTCTAGTGGTGTGTGAGGGCGAATAGGTCTCCTGTTTTTGCTCAGATATATTACTGTGTTTTGGTTTTGTAGTTTTTACATCTGTGGAGGAAGGTTTTGTTGCTGTATGTACATATTCTTTTAAAAAAAATTTTTTTTTTTTACAATGTCTGTAAGGGACACATTGAGGCAGTTAACTGAATAGGAATTGTTCCGTTAAGGGGAATTTGTTGCGTGTGAAAACAGAGTTTATATAAATATATGATCTTGCATGAAACTAAGAGATAAACCTCTGACGTGGGCAGAAGACTGCAGTTGTGTAATGGGGGATTACAGTTGGGAAATGAGGTCAACAGTAAATCATAAATTTGTCAGTAAAGACCATTTTCAAATTTGCTTAGGCTAGTCATTAGTTGTACCCTAGTGTGTCTCTACAGTTTTAGTGCAGCTGGGCATTTTGGAAAATACCCACAGTGAAGTCAATGTGATAGCATGCCATTTTCTATTTTTTTTGCATTGCAGAACATTACATCTATATTGCTTAAACGTTTTTGTGTAGCACTGATCCTGCTCAAAGCCTATTGATATCGCTTGTTTGGAGAGGAAAACAGTGTTTAATGAGAATTGCATCGGAATAAAAGTTGTTCAGATGTTTTCAATTTCTCTCACAAATAAATTACATGAGTGTTATGAGACTGGCAAAAAAATGTGTCTTCGTAGCTTTTCTGAATCCGAGAAGATCAGTTTCAAGGTACATGACTAAAGGGAACAAGTTTCTTGTATGCTTAGCACTATGAGGTTGACTCAAAGTATTTACGAATACATGAAGTACTACTACAGGAGTATTCTTTTACACGCCTCTGTGAATCAACCTGGAAATGTCCAACTCCCTGTTAAAGCGCTAACAGGGTATAGCCATTTTTAGGTCTCGCCTACGCAGCGCGCATGCGCTGCATAGGAGACCGTTAGCCGTCGTACAGCTCTTTTTCCAAGCACATACTCGTGCTTGTGGCGGCATACAGCTTGCGGGAGTGCGCAGCGGCGCGCCACAAGCACGAGTGTGTGCTTTGAAAAAGAGCAGACTGCGCGCGCGCACACACGCACGCGCGCGGCCAATGCTTGTTTCTATTCTAACTGGTCAGCATGTTCTTTCACAAGAGTGTCCTTCCCTGCGTATTTCTGTCCCTGGGGCTACAGAATGCCAAACATCGGAGGCTTATAGCCCTTACTAGTTTCTCTTAACACCTTCCCACACACTTCAGCCCTTCGTCCTGCCTAAGCCGCTCACACTTTTACCCTACCTCCCCCTCCGCCCATCACAACATTCTTGCACGTCTCCCCCTTTCACCACTGTCAGCCATGCCCTACCGCTCCACCCTGGCTCCGTCTACTCACCCACACATCCTTCGACCATTGGACCGTTCCACTCCTTCCCCCACCCCTTAACACTTTCCAACCGCTCATTCCTCCCCAAGTAGTCACTCGTCCGCTTTTTATCCCTCAATTCGTGTACTCACCCATCGGCCCTCCGGTCCCTCCCGCGGTCCCCCATCCACTTATCGCTCTCACCTCTGCACCCGCCTCTCTCACTATTCTTAACTGCTTCTCCCAATCCGCTCGCCTCCTCTCTCTCCATTCTACCCGTCAGTCACCCCGACCGGGACTCTCGTCGGTCTATCCGTCAGTCCCTCACCTATCCACTGATCCCTCACCCATCTACCCTTACGGTGCCTATTACTACCCCAACCATCTCTTCTCCACCCGCTTGTTTCTTTCTCACCCCATCCACCTCTACCTCCGCACTGTCCCAATCTGCACTCCTCGCCCATTGCTCTTTATTTCTCTCACTTCTCCAGACAGTTCCCATCTCTCACTCATCCGTCCGGTTCCTTTCCCTCTCCCGGCACCTCACACTATTGTTACTTTCTTACCTCTGCGCCCTGTACCCCATCCCCAGCCTCTGCACCCCGCTCCTGTATGTCACATCCACCTCACTATTGTCTTCCTCTTATCTTTCCACTCTCTTCCCATCTCTCAATCCCTCCAGCCTGTTCCCACTTCACCCCCCCACTTTGTTCCCATTCCTCTCCCCTCCGCCATGTTGCTACCATGTCTCACATCCACCTCACTATTGTCTTTCTCTCATCTTTCCACCCTCTTCTCATCTCTCACCCTCCACCCATCTCTCACTTTCACCCTCTCCCGTTTCTCATCACCTCTTCTCACCCCTCCGCCCTGTTCCCACCTCACACCCTCCACTTTGTTTCCATCACTCACCCCTGCCCCCTCCCCTGTTCCTATCTCTCACCCACCATGATTATGCTCGTCTCTTACTCCCCGCTCCACTGTTTTTCTTCCACCTACTGTTCGAGTTCCCGTCTCACACCTCCCCACCTATTGTTTTCTCTTCTCTCGCCCCCCCTCTCCCACCCTCCCTAGTTCACTTAGCCCCGGATAGGTGTTGTCTCAGTATGCTGACTGGCTCAGCAGATCAGTTCTCCCTGCTGGGTCCGACCCCCTGGCACCAGGCCACATTTAGCTGGGGCATGCCCACTCGGGTACTTTTGTCTTTCAGGTGCTCCCTCGGACCCACCACACACCTCTTCCTGGGTTTCAACCCTCAGATCTGATAGCCATCCCTCCACCCCAGGGGGGCTCCTCCCTGCCTCTCAGACAGGGCTGTGACATGCCCGTAGTACACAGGCCCGCCTCGCGCTTCAAATCGAGTTTATACAGCGGGACGATATGCAAACAGTCAAGACCTGTCTTGTAAAGGACATGTGCGTGCCCGAACTCACTAAGTTTTTTTCAATTCTGCATCCCTGGATAAAGAAGAACTCATTATTCACACATCCGGCCTTTACACAGCATATATATGTAAAAACAGCTTGTGTACTTTTACACAATGTCGCACAGATTTCCTTCGCGGAAACGTGCCCTGACTTGTGGCACTACCAGCAGAGGAGTAACCAGGGTGCCAGGGGCCCAAATGCAAGAAAGGAGAATGCACCACCCCATCCCTCCATGTCCTGGTTTGGTAACAAAAATCAGCAATAAGTAGGGGGCAATGGGCCCTTTATACTGCTGAGCCCCGGTGCCACTGCACCTGCTTCACTCCTGATAGCTATGCCTCTGGGTAATGCACACAGTGCATATTGCGATCCCACGTGAAATAGATTGGGGAACAAATTGCTAATTCCGTAAACATATACAGTGAAAGGGAATTATTTACAAAAGGTTTGCGCAGGGGCTCAGCCTCGTCATTGGCTGTCTTCTGCTGCCAACCGGGGGCAGTGCCCCTTTTCCTTGTTGGCATTGGGCCCAGTGGCAACCTTGCTACAACATTGCTAACAAGCATTTGCAATGCAATAGGTCTCGCATTTACGCGAGTTTAAGCTATTGCCATTGTAAATGACAATGTCTTTTATTTATGTTTTAAAACCCAATACCAAAATAAAAGGCATAGCCATTTACAATGCCAATAGCTCAAACTTGCGTAACTGCGAGACCTATTGCATTGCAAATGCTTGTTGTTTGTGCTAATTGTATATAAATGTTCCCATTTTAAATGTTTTGGGGCCAATTCACAAATGTGGTTTAAGACCACATAGAAGAGTACTGTGTAATATACTCAGAAATGCTTTTGTGAATCTGCCCCTTTGTTTCCAAAACGTGTGCGGCATCGTAAACAGACAGGAGATTGTCTATTCTACATTGTGTAGTTATGACCAGAGAATAGAACTGCACAGTTTAATCAACAACCTCCCATATTCCTATTGCTGTCAACCCCTTTTCTGCTGCAGAAGTTGGGGATGTAGAATAAGGGAAAACTGGGTAAGCAGGGTTAGTGACGGCAGACAAAAACAGCTTTGATTTGGCAGCTCATCTAAGTCAATAGCACACCGATTCCTGTTTAAGGAATTAATACCACAATAACCACTTGTCCGTATTTAGGATAACTCAATAACAGGTACACCTACCACTATTAGTCCTGAGCTAGGTGGGATTTGGAGACTGGCTCCTAATGCTGAGGCTGAAAGTATAACTGGAGAGACATAAGTAGCAAGCAGCTACACAAGAAGCCGAGGGAGGACACGAAAACACCAAAAGGGTCCACACAAAGAAAGAGGGCCAGTTAAGTGAACTAGTTGGCAGCGGAAGAATCCCCCAACTATGGAAGTTGCCAGACATACACTGGCTATATTTGTCCTGTGAAAGAAATCAAACACTTGAGAAAGCGCAGTCGATTATGTATATGATTAATGCAAACGTAGATGGCACGCATCAAAAATATTCAAGTGAAAATTGCCTTTTCAACGGTCCAGCCCTCCACTTTCTGATCAGTCTGCTATTTTCTGCATTAATACATTTTTTCTCAGTGCTTTAAGTGGTGGAAAGGACATGTAATAAAACAGAAACTTCAAATGGGTACTAACTAGCAGGTGCCAGGTGCTTTGGATGTGAAAAATGTGAGAAGACCTTGGGGAAGAGACGCATCTAACTATGATTTAAAAATAATGTCTGACTTCACGAAGGACCAACTGTACTAACATCAGGAATAGCGATTTCCTAATTGGGATTATTTCTGAATCGCAATTAGGAAATCGTTCTTCCTAATGTAAGAAACTTTTTATTTTAAAATAGCTTTTTTTTTTTTTTTTTGTGGGTCACATATCGGCCTATCTCATGAATAATAATGAGGTAGGTCTCAATATGCAAACCACTAGGAATCTCTGCCATCACCAGAATGGAGGCCTGCTTGGGTCAGCAGACCACCATGTCTGTGATTGCTTTTTAATAAAGCCGTCTGTTTTTTTTTGTTTGTTAATGCAGCCCGTTTTCCTTCAAAGAAAACGGTATGCGTTTCATAAAGGAAAATTAAATGTGTAAGTTTAATTTTTTATATCCAGGTCTGGAAAGAATTAAATAAGTCTTTGAAAAGAAGTCCATTTTTTTTTCTCAAATCCAGTACTCATCCATCCGACAGAGTACAATGTAAATGAGGATTTTTTCCTTTTGTGTTCCAATTGCACTTGGGTTAAATGGAGCTTTTGTGATCTACAGAATGCACTGTAAAAATTAAATCCAAAAAGAGACACACAGTCTAAGGATTCCTCGTGTCAGGCAGAATCAGGTTGGTGGAATACAGTGGTACAGAAACAGCACATCGGGCAGAGAACAAGCTGGGCGAATTGGGTATGCGATGACATTCAGAGAACAACACTTTGTGTCAGCCACCTGAGAACTTTGTGGTACTCGAGCTGGACTGAGCACCCTGTAAATGAAGTGGCCTGGGTGGAATGGAGCACTCGGTGAACCATGCGTGGAAATGGGTGCTTGGTGTAGTAGAGGCATGCAGACAGGAGAGAGAGAGCATCCTTTGGGTGATGCTCCTAGCAGGTGCTCATTGACAGTTATGTGCAGAACCTGAAGAGCGCAAGGGATGCTTGCTCTCCACTGGCAGAACTTCTGAGAAGAAGGTCATATGTCTGTGGAAGTATGAAGATAGACAGAAAGGACAATAATAGTACAAATTAAGAAATTCCTTTCATGAAGATGGATGGAAAGAATAAAGTCCAATGTGCATTACCATCAGAAGTAATCTTAAGACTTCAGTTTAAGCTTCCTGGGGTGGTCTCTGAGCAGTATTTAATGAAAGCCAGGTTTGTCATTCATTACTATTATGAAAGCCACTAAGGCTACAGAAGCAATGAGTTCAACCCAGGATGTCCAGGTAAGAACTAGTCAGTTTAACCGGAGATGAGGCTTCATCCGCCAGCTACATCAACTGCCCGCTCCCAACTGATCAACAATTCTCTGTAATATTCATACCACCACTGTCTAGAATGGAATCCCTCAGTATATTCCAGGTGAACCTCAATTAGAGCTGCTGATTAAGATGCCACACCTTCCTTTCTAGGTCCTCTGATATATTTGATCTCAGATTTCTTGTGAAAACCACCAATTATACAATTTCACCAAGCTTTTAATGGATGTTTGCACAGTGTATTGATTTGAATTGCTGCTTATAGCTTCATATGCGTTATAATTTTGTACTTGTTACCTTCTGAACATTTATCTTAGTCAAATTTATGATGTGGCTTATTGTATCTCTTAATGGTTTATGGTCTAGTTTGATATAAACACCGAGCAAGAAGTTGGAATTATATCCGATGTGTGTGTTTGATGGGTGTTGTCCTCCATGTTATATGGTCGCCAATCATTTTGTTTTGTGACTGTCTGTTTTTTGTGTACGTGTTACTGAAACACAGTGGAGCCTTGTATAAAATATTTTATATTCCATAATTGCAAAAGGAAATCGACTTTTGCTAAAGTTGATTACTTACTTTTATTTAATGCATGAAAGTCTTCCAAAATGGATTGTTTTTGCATTCCTTTAGTTTGTCATAATGGGCTAAATATAGTTCTGCATTCTTATTACTTGTGAAAATCCATATTCCACTTTAGAGATGGTAAACAGTGGTAACATTTTGTTCCTCAAACTTACCAGTCTGCTTGAAGAGTGTACTGGCAGAACTTCATAAAGTAGCTGGGGACAAGTGTCCTCATTTTCTGAATGTGTTCACACTATTTCACCTGCACTTTTCAAACTTGTAGCCTGCTTTCTACTGGTAGTTAACCATGATTCCAAAATCATTTGTCCTGTATGAGCTCTTATACTCCCTGCTTCCTTAAACCCTGTAAAATCGCAGAATCATATCGCTCTCTGACAGCTTTTGTTTGAATGTTTATATTGTGCTTCTGATAGGTACTTTTAACTGCAAATTCCTCACCTTTGAATATTTCCCAGGTGTCAGGCTGGATCTTGGAATCTTGAGTAGTACCTCTGTGCACCGTTGGGGGGTGTCGGTGGCTCTGCATCGACATTGTTTGCTCTGGATGTGACGTGCGCGATGTCTATATAGATGCCACCCCGGCGCCCTGTTATCAGTTCCTTTCTTTCTGTACCAACAGTGCAGATCTTGAGTTACCTTACTCATTTTTTGACCAACTTTGTTTCACCTTTGTCGACCTTTTTTGAGCAATTGCTTAGTGTGCTAGGACATGCCTTCATCCAACTTGCAGGTTTTAAACCTGGTGAGGAGTGTCACAGGTAGATGTCTGTGTCTGATCCCCACTTGGTCTGTCTTTCGTGTCTGGGGTTGGGGTTGAACTAAACTCCAGGGCCTGTGCCGTCTGTCAGTCGATGCACCCAAAGGCAATTTGCGAGCACTGAAGGCCCTATCAGCGCGGCATAAGAAGACCCAGTGTCATTCACGGTCACGATCCCGGGAAAGATCTCTAGCCCGGTCTTGCAGTGGTTTTCTTCAAAGTCTAAGTAGTCATCAAAGTTGGGTAAGTTCAAGAAGCACAAAAATAAGTTGAAGTGTTCCTCTGCTTTCCTAGTTGGCCTCATGCTTTTTGGCCCTGCTCCCACACTCCACTTGCAGAGCTGGGACCTGGGTCCGCTCTGTGCCTTCCTGAATTTCCCAGAGCCGAAGTGACACCTGCCCAACTTGGAGTTTTATGAAGCCATGCACTCCATATTTGAGCCACCAACTCTCTCTGGCACGCCTTTCGGGCCCCTTGGAGCTGAGATGGGCCCCAGCTGTGTCCACCCCCGATGCCAGCTGGACCCTCTGGATCTGAGCTGACTCTGGCCTCGAACCCTATGCCGGACCCATTATATTGTCCAACTCAGAGATGGCGCCACTCGGCGTCCACATCAGCGCCGGTCAGACCGTGCCAACCGTCTGGCTAGGACACGCTGCCTCTCTCTTTTGACAGACAGATTCTGACTTAGGAGGAGGTAATGACAATGATGGTTATAGGTTTACAAACCCAGCTGATTAGCTGGTCCATTCCTACCATGAGGACAACTGGTACGAGGAACTGGGAGATGCTGTTGGACTGGACAAGTCGCCAGGTTCTGGCTTGGTCTCTCCTCGGGGACCTGCCACGGAGGAAGGCGCAACCTTCGCCATGGTGGAGAGAAGGGCTGCGGAAGTCCTCGACTTGCAGCTTCTTTCCGTTGCGGTCAAGATTAACGCCTGAGATGCTTCAACTGGGGCTGAGCTCTGTGGAGCCCCAACTCCCCGTTTAATGAAGCCCTCATGGACATTCTCCTGGGAACCTGGGCTAAAGCTTCCACCAGAGTGCCAGCACACAAGATGATTGTCTGCTGCCGCCGCCCTGCACCTGGGGACACCACCCTGCACCTGAAGACACCACCCTGCACCTGGAGACCCAGCTTTCCTCTCCCAACCCTCCTCTCCCAAGAGCCTGGTGGTGCAGACCTTGGCTGCAAAAGTCCACCCTAGCACGTTCCCCACCACTCCAGTGGACAGGGAATCCAAGAGGCTCGACACTTTCAGGAAGAGGGTTTTTTTCTCCCGCTGGCCTAGGTTTGTGGTCAGTGAACACCGCGTGCCTCATGGGCCGGTACACTCACACTTTGTTGGACTCAGTTGCGCAAGTGCTACCTATGGTCCCGGAGGAGGCCCGCACCATACTGAAGGTGCTGCTGACCTTCACCATTCTAGGTGAACTGGATACCACTGACTTGCTAGACAGGGCCATTGCCTCTATGGTGACACTCTGCCTTCACGCCTGGCTGATATCATCTGGCTTCTCTAGGGATGTCCAGTCTTCTCTGATGGACATGTCTTTTGATGGCTCCTGCCTGTTCGGCGAAAAGGCTGACATGGCGATCAAGCGTTTTCAGGAGAGTCGGGTCACCACTATGTTGATGGGCCTTTCCTTGGCCCTGCTCCTACCCCGCTGCAGTACCACCCTTACCCCCAAGGCCAGCATGCGTCCCAGCTTTTTATGGCCATTGGCGCGACTCTCACATAGGCCTTGGGACTCGAAGCCAGAGAAATGTCCAATCCCCGCCCCTCAGGCTCACACAGCCTCAAAACCCTTTTAGCATGTCCTCAACGCAGCACAGTTATCCTGTTGTCGGCAGGATCAGGCACCACCTGCCCCAATGACAAACAATAACCACTGACAAGTGGGTGCTCCAAATTGCATAACAGGGTTTTGCCCTCCCATTCCTAGAAACCCCACCGCACTCAGAGCAGCTGACATGAAATTTAGTTTTGGCCTGGTCGACAGTCTATTCTTATTACAGTAATTCTGAAAGCTGTTAAACAAGTTCTGAATTACCAAGGGGGTGCAAGATTTATATAGGGTCTTTCTGACAAATACTAGGTGAAGGATCTTGTCTCCTCCTAAAGAAGGTACTTCTTTTACACAATTGCTTAGCCACTCCAGCACTCAGTTGATAAATAACTAAAAATAAATAAATGGGGTACGGGCTAAGATATGCCCTTGACGAACACATTGCTTGACGGGAAAGCATAGTCACCTCTCCATTTGGACCCCAACAAACTTGCTAAATTATTTGTCTTCCAGTCTTACCTCACCGCCTCTAATATTACTACTTCTCACTGTTCTTGTTTCTGACCAGCATTTGGTTTGTAAACATGTTGATTACAGAAATGAATTCTGGAGACGTGTACATAATCATGACCACCATTGTGAAGGGTAAGCAGAATGATTGTCTTTCTTTCACGCAACTTGTCTGATTCAGTGTGGCATTTTTAATCTGCTCCCTTTGATGCAAGTTCTCATAAAGGTTAATGACTGACATGTCTTATCTAGTATTTTGGTCTCAAAGCTGCAATAAAACCGTCCTAGATGGTTACTGGTTACTGGAGAATGCTCTCCTATTCATTGTTGATGACTAACATAAAGGAAGCCCAGCAAATACACGCCGCAAACAATTGTCCTTCACGCCCCTTCTCCTGGCACACTCATTCAAGTCCTCTCCCTCTACCCCCGTTTGTTTGCTGTAGCAGGTACTATTTATTTGTCATCCTACAGTTTGTGAGGATTCCAGCCGGCACCAAAAACCTTGAAGCCTAGTCACAGGATGTGATTTGTTCAGCAGTGAGTCATATGTCTGTGTTGTAGGCTTGAGATCAACAATAGGAGAGCCTTTTCACATTGCTGGATCTATTGCTCTATTGAAGAGAGAAAACAAATGTTGGCTGATAACCGAGCTGTGAAAAGAAAGCTGCTGTGCATTCAGACCTTGTCTGGTAAGCTTTCCCGATAAACTTATGAAGATACAAAGCAGACAGTGATGGGGTTGAGTATTTTTAATCCTGTTCTATATCTGAATCACTGAAATGTCTGATAAAATATGAGACTCGTATGATTTCAGCAACCTAAAACAAAGTAATACAGAACAGACAATACAGTTACAGCTGGATCGAATTGCTCCGTTGCTGCGCCTGCATGGTTGTGTGTGGATCATATTGTGAAACTATGTACATGCTCACTTTGTACAGGGTTATTCTGTTATTTTATCTTGGGTGTTCTGATTAAGTACCCAGAAGAATGTCTTGAAGGCTTATTTTCTACGTTTTGTATTGGCACACACGCAATGATAAAATTATACAAGAGGTATTACAACTGCATCAACTTTGAAGGATACTGCAATTTTAAAGCTTTGTTGGTTGATAAAAGATTGATTCTTCATGCCGAAAACCCGTAGCAGTCCTTCAATAAACAAACGGACTAGCACCAGTGTGTTGCGAGGAGTGGTTTAAGGAAAAACTAAACGCAGTGTTAATTATAACTGTTACACCTCTTAGAATGTCATGACCACTATATAGATAAAGGTATAATAGTGCATCCCATTTCCTCCTTTTTAACTTAATCCAAATATTACATTCTGTCTTTTCTTCTATTGTGAAGGCATGTAAACCTTTTTACTTTTTTTGTTATACCCCATCATAAGCCCATGACGTAGAGTTTTACAAACCTGTTATTGTATTGTGCACAAGTCCAATAAAAGAAATATTAGGTTTATATGGTAAAAGCTTTCACCATCAATCGTGATGTCATCTTGGGTCCATTTTTGCCACAAGTAGCAGACTTACTAGGAAGTGTAGCGGTTATGGTCATGGCAGATAGATTATTGTACCGACAGAAAACCATCTTGGTTTATAATAGATTTGTAATCCCTAAAGGATGTCATGAGATCTTTCAGAGCCCGCTTCATATTACCTAAGAAGGGACAGTGCAAGGTCTTAGCAAATTGGTGGGCTTAGATCAGTCAGCTCACTATGAAAACATGACTGTCCAGCATCTCTCAGTGGTAACCATTATTATGCCAGTGTCAACGTTATGTCAAAAATAGACATAATTGTGAGCACCAGATACATTTGGTGTTCCCTGGTACCAGCAATGGCTTCTAGGAAGAAAACATCTTTCAAGGTGGGACACAATGCCGAACACATGCATTAATGCACACATATGCATGCACATGGGCACAGAACTATTGAAACAAATACACATGCACACACCATTCCCTCCATCTGAAAACAATGCGTTACCTGTCTCCACTCTCAGACTGATAGAGTGGGACTTGCAAAGTTACATTCACCCTGTGACTTTGCTAAATTGAGAGTGGAAACAAGTGGTCCTGTTGCAGGTACTGTAGGCTTGTCACTGTGTGGTTTTGTGTCAGCATGTTGCCCTGCTAGTGGTTTAGCTGGGGTTCACTCCAAGGATACAGAGATGTGTAGGTGCCACCTTCTTCAATATGGCTGACCCTCCGTATTATGTACTATGCTGCTTCAAGAACCTACTTTCAGGGTACTGGTGACCTACCAAAAGCTCTCAAGCTACCTGTTGGAGCCCCATGCTCTAGCTAAATTTATTCTTCAAGAAGCTTTGAAAACACTGATTCAAGGATAGTATCCTTTTGAGCCAACCTTTCACACTGCTTAGTACATTGTCTTCAATTTTGTTTTGTTCATCAATGATTTATCCCAACAGTGCTGTAATAATTGTATGATGTTAACCATTTTGTTTACTTGAATTAGAATTTTTATTTAAACATTATACTTGCCTACTGGTTTGTGTAACTGGTTGCAGGAATGATCCTTATATGTTTGTTTTATTTAATTTCAGAAATTCTCCCACCACTCTTCTGTCATGGTATCTACGCCCTGATGAAGGTGTTTAGCCATATTTGGGCTGTACACCGAAAAGCGCGTCGGCGTTTGTGATACATTTATGATTAGCTGAATGTTGTTTATTAGATTCATGCTATTTATTGAACAGTTTATTATTTACTGTTTGTGTTTTGCTTTAGTTAGTGTATACAGGTTAGTTGTTAGTATGATTGAAGTATGGTAGTTTATATGTGGCTGTGAGTTGTTGTTTGAGTGGTGGATCTAGGTATATGTATTTATTCTACAATTACCCCCAAAAAAATATTCTTGTATCATATTCGGGTGTTTCTGATCTTTTACTGAAAAAATAAATTTATTTTGTCATATGTTTGTCTTTTCTTCCTTCAGCACTGTTCTTCTTTTATATTCTATGACGTTTAGCATATTATTAAAGAAATAGGTAGGGGATTTTTGCTTGTTTGAGTGCTCTATGTTTCCCCTATGATCCCTTTACCTTTATTTGCCTAAATAGGGGCCCCCTTTGTTTGATTGCCCACTGTGTGGTTGTGTGTCAGCATGTTGCCCTGCTAGTGGTTTAGCTGGGGTTCACTCCAAGGATACAGAGATGTGTAGGTGCCACCTTCTTCAATATGGCTGACCCTCCGTATTATGTACTATGCTGCTTCAAGAACCTACTTTCAGGGTTCTGGTGACCTACCAAAAGCTCTCAAGCTACCTGTTGGAGCCCCATGCTCTAGCTAAATTTATTCTTCAAGAAGCTTTGAAAACACTGATTCAAGGATAGTATCCTTTTGAGCCAACCTTTCACACTGCTTAGTACATTGTCTTCAATTGAGCAAATTTTTTTGCATTTTTGTCAAAAATCATGGTCTCTAATTGGGTGTACTTCGAAACATACATGTTTGTTAGTGGCTTTATATTAAACTTGGCAGCTTCTCCGCATCTGTGTGCCTCCAGAGAAAGTCCCCTAAATGCCATCACCCAGAGACCTCTGGGCTATCCTCCAACTGTGCTTTGGTTCTTGATTTATACAGGAGAGTCAAATAGTGTATGTTTTTTGTATTCAAGTATTAAACCGGAAACAACAGATGTATCTAATTCAGAGTGAGGACCTGGTTTTGTATGATTTCTGTAGTTTTAACAGGCAGATACGATTTCCCACAAAAAATTCCAAAGTGTAGTAATTAACTTATTTTTTACTACTAGATGGACCCGTTAAAATAATGTGTTGTTTTTATTACCATAGAGTGCAAATAATTCCAAGGTGGAACCGAGCCTCTTAGCTAATACTAGTTATGGACAAGTCAAGTTCTACTGGTTTTACGATTATGTCCTTGTCGCTCTTTTTTTTATCAAACATCTCTTTATTTGTTTTAATGATAACAGAGCATACAAGTATACAACAACCCTTGTAGGGGATGAGGACCCCAATGCAGATTATCGGCCACTTCGTACGGTAGGCTAGTGGAACCAATACAGTGTGTGAACTAGTAAGTGGCGATCAGCACGTATTGTCCCATGTCCAATACTCGTGTCCCGCCCTACCCCCCCAACCATACCCCCACCCCCTCCCAACAATCGAACAATAAGAAAAACAAAAACCTAAGGTGTCACGGTCGAACAAAAAAAAAAAAAAAAGTAGTGCACTATTAGGGATGCTAAATCCGGACGCTGAAAAAGGATTGACGAGGTGTGGGTATCGGAGTCGTCGTACGTGGCCTTGAAGAGGTCAGTGGGAGTCCTAAATATGAAAGAGGTGAAGAGCCCGCAGCCTTGGTCCACAGGCAAACCGAGGCAGCCCCTCGGAGAGATACTCGACTAGTGGCCCCCATATATAGTCAAAACCTGTGTGGGAGTCCTCCACAATGTCTGCCATTCGTTCCATCGCCAAGGCGCGCCATAATCTGGCGTGCCACTGCGTGAGGGAAGGGGCTTCCGATTTTTTTCCAGGCAGCGGCCACTGCCATCTTGGCCGCCCCAAGGCAAAGCCACATCACGGAGCGGTCTCCATGGGTTTGGTGCTTTAGGTTGGTGTCTCTGAGTCCCGGTAGCGTGTGTTCTAACGTGTTGGAGATCGGATATCCCAGAATCTGTTTGATTTGGGCGAGGACCTCCTTCCAAAATGGCTGAATGTGCGGGCAGTCCCACCAAATATGTCTGAAGTCTCCTAATTGGCCGCAGCCCCTCCAACATCTGTCTGAGGTATTAGGGAAGATAGTGTGTAGTCGGTGTGGATGCAGATACCAATCGTATACAATTTTGTAATGTGCCTCCCTAAGGTTCATAGACCGATTAAACTTAGGAATATCTCTGTAAAGTGAGGACCATTGTTGTCCCGTTGGGGGAGTGTCTAGTATAGTGTCCCAAAAGAGGTGGTGCCGAGGGGTGTTTGTGGAGGCGTGAGAGCGGAGGAGTGAGTACAGAAAGGAGTTAGTGCCCTTTGAGGAGGCCCCCGACTGAGCAAATAATTCTATAGGAAGCAGCTCCCGGGTAGCGGCCAGCCGCACCTGTGGCTGCAGAGTCCAATGTTTAAGTTGCAGGTATCGGAATTCTTTGGATGATTTGAGTTTAAATTCCTTCGCACATTCCGGGAAGGAGAGCAGTCTCCCCCTATCGAAGAGATGGGAAAGCATCAGGCAGCCCCCCTCCCACCAAGCGTCAAATGGGCCTTCCTGTAGGGCCGGGGGAAACTCGGGGTTGAAGTGTATGGGCGTGTACGGGAAGGGAAAGGAGGTAAGGGGGGGTGGATCTGTTTACTTCGTCCCATACCCTCAGGGTGGTTGCCGTGGGAGTACTTATATATGTGTTTCGCGGACGGTGTTGCTTGCTTTTCCAGAGGAGGTCCCAGATCGTTCTCCCCGTGATTTGCCTGTCCATGTGTAGCCAGTGCCTACCGGACTCCCGCAGAGACCACTCAGTTATGACCCTCAATTGAGCAGCTCTATAGTAGCCCCGAAAGTCCAGTAGAGCCAGTCCCCCTCCTCTCTCGACCTAGTCAATGTACGATTAGAAAGCCTGGCCCGCTGCCCCTGCCAGATGAACTTAGTGACCATTGATTTTAACGAAGAGAAGAGTGACTTCTCCACCGGGATTGGGAGGCCCTGGAAAAGGTACAATAGTCGCGGCAGGACATTCATTTTAACGGCGTTTATTCTCCCTATCCATGAGAGGTAGGCCGTCCTCCATCTAGCGAAATCCGCCTGGAGTTGACGCAGCAGTGGGGGAGAAGTTAGCCCTATAGAGATTCTCTACTTTCGGAGTGAGCTTTATACCTAAATAGGTGATCTCCTTCTGCACTCCACGGAAGGGGGACGCTGCCTCGATGACCTGCATGGCCTCTTCCGGTACGGTGAGGTTCAATAGATAGGATTTTGATAGGTTTACTTTGAAACCCGAGGCCCTTTCGTAGAGGGCAAGCTCCGTCTGGATCGCCGGGAGGGAAGTCTGTGGACGCGTGGCGGGGATGAGCACATCGTTGGCGAAGAGAGCAATCTTATGCTCATCCGAGCCAAACGGAACACCCCGTATTTCAGGGTTGGAGCGAATACGCTCTGCGAACGGTTCGATGCTAAGCGCAAATAGAAGGGGGGATAGGGGACATCCCTGACGCGTGCCTCGCGTGAGAGCAAATGGCGCGGAGGCCACTCCAGTTACTAGGACCGTGGATCGCGGCGCATGGTAATTCGCTTTGACCATTCCAATAAAAGGTTCCTCAAAACCAAAACGCTGTAGCGTGCCAGTCAGGAAGGCCCAATCCACCCGATCGAAGGCCTTCTCCGCGTCCAGCGCGAGGAGGACCGTGGGTATTGCCTTCCGTTGTGCTTTTTCAATTAGGTGGATTATTCTTCGCAGGTTGTCATGGGTTTGCCTCCCCTTAATGAAACCCGCTTGATCAGCTTGCACCAGGAACGGCATAATGTGTTCTAGGCGGGAGGCCAGAATCTTAGAGTACAGCTTAGCGTCCAGGTTGAGAAGCGCAATCGGTCTATAAGGGGCGCATTGGGCGGAATCTTTCCCTGGTTTGAGGAGAACGGCGATCAGAGCTTCACCCATTGAGGGGGTCACTTGTTGCGTGGAGGCGATATGATTAAAGAGAGTGACTAGAT
Source organism: Calotriton arnoldi (assembly GCA_963921515.1). NCBI lineage: Eukaryota > Metazoa > Chordata > Amphibia > Caudata > Salamandridae > Calotriton > Calotriton arnoldi. The sequence continues at coordinate 1,208,368 of CAWUFW010004308.1, read as the reverse complement.
GGGGAACGAGGTCCGGCGCGAAGGTACGATAAAAGTGGGCGTTCAGACCATCAGGACCGGGTGCTTTTGAGAGTTTGAGCGAATCCACCGCTTTTGGACCTCTTCTGCGGAGATGGGGCTGTTTAGCAATTCGTTGGTAGCAGCAGGTACTCGCGGAAGGAGAGACCTTCCAGGTATTGGTCCTGCGCTTGCAGATCAGGTTGATCTGCCGTGTATAAGTTGCTGTAGAAGTCTCCAAAGGCTTTGGCCTTGTCTGCCTCGCTCTGGTGTGGGGACCCCCGCCAACCCCCACTCGTTGAATGTAGTTCTTCTCTTGCCGGATCCGTAATTGGCGCGCCAGAAGTGCGCCTACCTTGTTTCCCCCTCATAGTTGCGAGCTTGTAGACGCAAAGAGTCTTTTCGGCCCCGTTCGTGTATATCGCTTGGAGTTTCCCCTAACTTGGGTAACCTTGCGGAGTGTTTGTACCGAGGGAGAAGTTTTGTGGTTCTCTTCAGCTGAACACAGTTCGCTCTCTAGAAGGAGGCGTTCTCCCTTGCGTTGCTTTTTGAGCGCCGCGTCTAGCTCCATACACTTCCCCCTGATGACTGCCTTGAAGGCGTCCCAGTTGTTAGCTAGCAAGGTCTGGGCTGGGTCATTGAGTTCGAAAAAGTCTGCAATTGCCTTCCTGAGCTTGTCTCGGAGGAGCCTATCTCGGGTCAAATGATTAGGGAAGTACCATCTGGCATATTTGGAGCGGGGAGCGGGCCAGTCAAGGGTCAGCTCCAAGGGCGCATGATCCGAGAGGCAGATCGGGTGAAACTGAGTTCCCATCACCTTCGGTAGAAGGGACTGGCTCAAAAAGGCGTTGTCTATGCGGGAGTACGTCCTGTGCGAGTGGGAAAAAAGAGTAATCGCGGGTCGTAGGATGTGCAGCCCTCCAAGCGTCTATCAGTCCTAGGCCCCGTAATGTCGCCTTGAGCGGCTGGCTGAAGACCCCCCGCCGCCCTGTGGCTATGTGTAGTGTCCATCGCCTGGTCCCAAATTAAGTTAAAATCCCCCAGCAGTATGACATCCCCACTGGCGAAGCCTCCCAAGGTGGACAAGAAGGCGTTGAGAAAATCGTGTTGGCCTGTATTGGGGGCGTAAAGTGTTGCAAAGGTGTAGGTTCTGCCCCGCTGCTCCCCCTTGACCATCACATATCTCCCCTCCTTATCCGTGCGGGTGGCCTGGTGTAGGAATGGGGTCGAGGAGTGAAAGAGAAGCGCCACTCCATTGTGTTTGGTATGTGCCGAAGAACGGTAAATTTGGGGGTATGCCCTATGCTTCATGCGTTGTTCGTCTTTGCGGGGAAGATGTGTCTCTTGGAGGGCAGCGATCGTGATCTGATGATCCCAGAGGAACCTCCAGATCCGTTGCCTCTTATTGGGAGAGTTCAGCCCCTTAACATTCCACGATAAACAATTTAACCCTGCCATTGGACATCTTTGCCAGGATAGCTAGGCTCATCCAATCCCCCTGTCCTCCCCCGACCGGCAAGCTTCTTCCCCCCCGACCCCGTCCTAGTGGCCCCAGAGTGCAGATAGCGGCTAAAAAAACATGGACAGTGACACCATAAAGCAAAAAGGAAAAAAAAACTGGACAAGGTAAAATAGAAAAACTTAGACCAAGTCCAACTTAGAGCAGCAACGTGCTCGCGGAGATCCCCAATCACAGAGGAGGACTCCGTTACGCGCACAAACTAGGGTGGACCAAAATTCCACCGCCGCAGCCCATTGAATGTCTCATAGAAATCAGTGGAAGACAGTAGCTTGGCTGGGTATGGCATAAGATGTTCGACTGGATCCGTGTGCGCCTTTCTCCACTGCAGCAGAAGTGTCTGAGAGGGTCGGTGGGGGCGTCATGGCGGCTCAGAAGTGTCAGCCCTCCGGGGATTTGCCAGATCTACGCCGCGGACGCCAGGGGCCTCCTCCTTTATTCTTCGGACCCCCCTTCTCCTCAACCCGTCTGGCGGCTGCCTCGCTTGTTGATGGAGGCACCTCGATGCCCAGGATGGCGGCCGCTTCATCCAGGGAGGTACAATGGCAGTTGTGATTGTCCCAGGTGAAAGCTAAGCCAAAAGGGTAAGTCCAGCGGTAGCGCACCTGACGCTCTCTTAGGGTAGACGTGATCGGACGAAATTGGTGGCGCCTGGCTAGCGTGGCTTGGGCCACATCTTGGAAAAGCGAGCATTCTGTATTTTGGAAGGTGATCTTGTCCATTGAACGAGCTTTCTGGAGGATTCGTTCCTTGACTTTGAAGGAGCTAAATTTCGCTAGCACGTCGCGGGGTTTTCTGGTGTCTACTGGAGCCCGAGGTCCTACTCTGTGGACCCTTTCAAGGCGTACCTCCGGTTCAGAGTCCCCCAAAATCATAGAAAAGAGCCCCACCACAAAGGCCTCCAGGTCAGGACCCTCGCATCCTTCTGCCAGACCCCTCACTCGGATGTTCTCCCGCCGTGAGCGATTTTCTAAATCTTCACACCGGAGCTGCGTGGCCTGTAGCTGTGCGTGAAGCTCCGCAGACTGGGTTTCCAGGGGCCGCATACGTTCCTCCAAGTCTTGCTGTTTCGCTTCGAGATCGAGGGTGCGGGCTCCGACTGAATCTACGTCTGCCTGTAGCGCCACTAAGCGGCCACCCATCTCTGATTTGAACGCATCGAAGGAGGCCCCAATGTCCGACTTGATGTCATCCCGCAGTTCTTGTTTGAACTCCCTGAGGGTGGCCAACAGCTCCTCCCTGGAGATCGCCATGGTGCCTTGGGAGACTTTAGGATCTGCACTCGCTGTCCCCTTAGATGTTGGGGAGAAAAAGCTGGAGACTCTAGGGGGCTGGGATTTTTTGGGTGGCATAAGGACCCTCGCGCCGCGTCCGAAGGGCGTCTAGAATTCGAAGGGGCCGTTGAAGACCCGCTTCTGCCACGATACACCAGTCGCAGTCGTCAGAGGCCTCTCTAGGTGGCGGCTGGGAGAACTAGGGAACTGCGTGCCCTAAGGCTGGCAAGGAGGCGCCAAACCCACGCTATCTTGTGGTGCGAGTAGACCTCCTCCGGTCCAGGGTGCGGTGCGTGGGTGGGCACAGGGCCCCTTTTCAGGCGTGAGATCCGGCCTCGCTAGTACGGACCCCTTTAGGGTCGGCTGCAGGGGAATCACTCTCTTGAACGCATTCACGCCGAAGGGGTGCTGCCACTCGTGAACCCTTCTTAGGTGCTGGTGGGCTTCACCCTTATTCCTGACCTGGATCTGGTGTCAGCGCCCCCACCAGGGCTCCCACGTCGCTGTATATGAGCTCAAAGTCAGTCCCCGTGGCTCTTTATGGCGCCACAGGTTGGGGGTGACTCGCCGCCATCTTAGGGTCAGGCATCAGCAGCTGCTGGTGTGCTTGTAGAAGATCTTGACGAGGGAAGGGGAGACCCACCGCTCCTTACCGGTGGTCCCCGTGGGCTGTTAGTAGTGTCTTCTCTCGTTGCACCCCCTCGGATTTCACCTTATCAGCAAGGGCTCGCTCCGTTCGCGCGCTGCAGGTAACCCCGGTGGCCGCCATGATGAAGACAGGCAGGGAAGGCGCGCACCGGGATCTCCAGGAAGCGGGAGGGACCCCCCGCCGATCCTCGACAGTCGTGTTCCCCAGCCAGGGGGGGGGTCTCAACAGCGTCGCATGTCCCCCAGGTCTGGTTCCGCCACTCAGGTGGGCGAGCAGACAGGCGATCGCAAGCTCCACGGGTGTCCCTGCAGACCCGCTGCCGTCCGAAGCGCCAAATTCCAAACTCGGGGGCAGTCCCCGGCCCCCAGCTCTGCAGCGGCGCCTGCCCTCAACTGCACTTCTCCCCCCACCGGCCACCAACCTGGTGGCGTGGAGCACCGTGGATCTCAGTGGAGCATCGGATCGGGCGCCACCACGTCACCTCCACCGAGCCCGGAGGGGGCCGGACTCTCACCGTCACCGTGGGTCTTCCCAGCGCTTTGGACGCAGGCTGTGCACCTTCCCTCAAGGCACCGGAGCTGCCAGAGAGCCCCCACGGTAAGATCAGGGCATTTAGGACGCTCTACTCCACTGATTTGGACGGGCCTGGCGAGGAGCTGATCGGAATCACGTCCGGTCAGCCATGATGGTTGGCCACGCCCCCCTTGTCGCTCTTTTTTGTTACATTTCTTACTTGTGACCGTTGTTACATTAATTACTTGAAACAGGTTATTTACCAAATGCACATTGTTTCATCTTTCAGCCTTCCTCATCCTAGCAGGTCCATCTGATCCATCCATGCACCTGTGAGGGTGTGTGGAAACACCACTCTTTTCTAGGTTACTTATCTGTCTGCAATAGATGTTTCTTGCAGATAGCATGTGGTTTCTTGTATGTGACCGATGATGTTCCAGGTCGTATGCACTGGGTCCTTTGGATTGGTTTCTGGTTTGGTGTTCTGATGATTACAAGCTGTTGGAGTAGTGCAGCATATGCAGGTGTTTTTAATTCTGTCTGGGCCAGCATTTTCTCAAACAAGGCAGGATAAAGCACAGGAAAATTGACTTAGTAGCTAAGTTGTTTACTGTGGTGCACTCTCCCACAACAATGGTGTTGGGACTAACTGATGCTTTATAGGTTCAGTGTAGTAAGGCACCTCCGTGGTCCCTAACAATGGGTCCTGAGAGATTTCCAGAGGTCTGACAGTGGGAAGAGAATGGATTTCCCTTGGAGTGTCCTTACTCTAAACATACCTCCCGAAAGGGAATCCCTACGTGTGTCAGGCTGCAGAAGATGCTGGGTTTTCAATAGCAGACTACAGGTACAGGTAAGCAGCTGTTGCATACATCTGTTGATCCATTGATAATACTGTCGGTGACATTCAGTGCTACTAAAGGAGCCTGGTTGCTTGGCTGGATCAGTCTCTTAGGCTGTGTGTGGCAGAGGGCCCTGGCAACGAAATTGTCTCCTGATTCGTTATGGTAACATTGTCACCTTTAATAAAGTACCCAGAGGCACAGGTAATAATATTTCAAACTGAGACAGATGACAGCTCTGTTTGTAGGAAATTAAACTGTAGTGAGAGAGTGACTGGTGAGTCCTTTGTGTAAGGAAATCGGACAATGTAATGTCTTGGAATGTCTGTAAGGAAATAGTAGAATGTTGTGTATTTGCTTGTCTGTACAAGGGCTCAGTGGGCATGCTGTGTGAATGCTGAAGGAATGTGGGTCTCAGTGAGGATGGCTCTGAGACTTCTTGGCCTCCTGACCTCCTGCATCCTGTTTCTTGACCATGCCTAGTGGCACCTACAGGATCTGCAGTGGGATCTGAAGTCGTAGTGGGCCAAACACCAAGGAAACCTCTCAGGCTCCATCCAGGTTTCTGAGGAGATTGCAAAAGGTCTGCAGTAGTGTCAGCTGGACCGCAATTGGACCAACGGCAGACCCCTCTCCCTACCCGACCCAGAGATAGCAGTGGTGTCAAATTCATCACTAATGGGTTGAGGAGGTCATCTGGGAGAGGTGGAAATCAGAGGATTCCGGTCTCTGGCTGAGACATGCCTCCATATCAATTTGTTGGAGTTGTAGGGCATTCACTTGGTGTTTTAAGCCTTCCTGTTATCCATCAAAGACAAGCTAGTTCAGGTTCTCACGGACACTACCACAGCCATGTAATACTACAACAAGCAAGGAGATGTGGAGTCCTGGCTCCTGTGCCTCTGGAACTTTCTGAATTATAAGGGCATTTCCCTGCTCGTGAACCACCTGGCAGGATATTTATACGCTGCTGCGGACCAACTGGGCTGACGATTCCTATTGGATAATGGATGGCAGTTACACTTGGAGGTGGCATAGGGAGTCTTCCAGCAACTGGGAGATGCCTGGCTCGATCTGTTCACCACTGAAGATAATGCACAATGTCTTTACTTTTTTCGCACTGGCGTTCCCAAGAAAGCTCTCTTGGAGAGACATTCCACCTAGAGAGGATTACAGGACTCCTGTATGCCTTCCCACCGCTGTCTCTCTGACCCCGAGATCTAAAGAAGATCAAGAGCGACCGGGTCCAAGTCATTTTAGTGGCTTTGGATCGGATCAGGAGAGTGGGTACCTGGAATGTCTGGGCCTGAGTATCAATAGTCCGATTAGGCTGCTGCTTTGGAAAGATCTTCTGTTGCAGCATTAGGGCATAGTCTTGCACCCCGGCCTGTGCAGTCCACACCTCCATATATGGAGATTAAGCTGCAGTAGTTGACTGCATTTGATCTATGCCCCAAAGTAATGGATGGCACTCTGGCAGCCTGGCGTCCTTCTTCAAAATCTGTGTACGTAGGGTGCTAGAAAAAGTTTGTGGCTTGGTGAACCACTGTAAAAAGCTGTTAAAAGCTAAACTGTTGGATGCGTTACTTCTGTTGTTCTGTCTTTGGCTCAGCAAGGACTTACAGTGGGTATTATCGTTATTTATCGGCCCTTCCATCTTTGCTTTTACCGGACCAATTGTCCTTGTTGAAATCATCTGTTGTGATGCGTTTTCTCAAAGATTGAGTTTGTGTTTTCTCCTAAACCGTTTGTGAAACTTTGTGGGACCTAAATTTTCTTATGTGTACCCATTTTGAGCCATTGCACAGCTGTTACGTAGGCATGTTAACCCTGAAGTCAACATTTCTCATCGCAGTAACTTCAGCTTGTGGCATGTGTGAGCTTCAAACTCTGTCCGTTTAGCCACCCTGCACCACTTTCTCTCCATACATATTATTTCTGAGGACCAGGGTGGTCTTTCTGCCGAAAGTTATGACTACCTTTCACATCAGACAGTCCACCACCCTTTTAACGTTCTTTGCCCACCTCAACCCTTGAAAGAGGAGGAGAGGCTGTCATTGGGACCCCAAAAGCGCGCTTAGCTTTTACAATGACCGTGCCAAAGATGGTAGGTGGAAGATCAACTCTTTGTGGAGTTTCCTGGGGCAAAGAAAAGCAAAGCAGTGTGGAAGGCAAAGAAGTACAGAAAACTAATTTTTCCAGGTGGATAATCCTCTGTATTAAGATCTGCTACACAGTGGCCAAGAAGCAGCCTCCAGAAGGGTTGAGGGCCCATTCCAACAGTGTCAAGGCTGCTACCACTGTGTTAGCACTAGGAATGCATGTCCTGGATATCTGTCAAGGTGCAAAGTGGGCATCAGTGCACACATTCATGAAGCAGTCCTGCCTTGACCGCCACAGTGTATTGAAAGGGCAATTTAGCTGCTCTGCCCTGCATGATTTTTGTTGTGAGTCATTCCACATACCCACCACCCGAAAAAGTACTGCTTTGGTATCTATTGCAAAGGTGAAATATCCATCAAAAGAACAAGTTACTTGCCTCTGTTAACGCCCTTTCTGGTGGATGCTCTAGCTAACCGCAGATTCATTACCACACTCCCCCGTTCTGTGGAATGGATTCTTTTCAATCTGAAAAGGTCCCAAGTTGGAGATCTGCCCACTGCTTCAAACAATTAGTTCTTGAGCTCTGCATCCCAGGGTGTGGATGATGTCCAGAAAGAAACTTCCTTCTGCATGCTGGTGTAGCGCCTATATGTAGCTCCAGTCGTCACTTCTGGGGCAGAGCAGAGATGATGCAAAGCCGCATGACGCCTCCTACAGTGGCACTGGGGCTCTAATGAAAAATCTTCCAGAGCTAGTTTGGTGCCCGGGGAATATTCTAAAGCTGAGGCAGCCACTGAGCTAGTCCTTCCGAGTTGTAGCTGAGATCTACTCTCACTGATCTAGTTCTTCACTGCCACCAGAGTCTTGAGGCATCTCCATGCAAGTCCTCTTCAAAATTTCATCACCAAAATGTTGTAGTTGCAGGGCACAGTCTTCACACCAAAGTCTGGAGCCACTCAGGTAGGAGGTAATTTCTTCATTTCATGTTAGATCCTTATGTTGCAGCTGCAGCCTGACATCTTATGGCAGGGCTCAATCCTACTTCGAACTGTAATTAACTGCCAGGCCAGGCTTCACACGAACCAAAAGAACACATACCTTTCCTTCAGTAACACTATCTTCACGGGTGGGCAGAGGCAAACAGCATTGGGAGGGCGCTGAGCTCTAGAACTCGGGGAAATCTCATTTGCTTTAAGTTGCTCTGTATTTTCATAATTAAATTTGTTCTCTGATCTCAAAGGAGGGTGATATACTAACAGAACCTTGTGTGAATCATATTTTGGTGAGCGCTACTTCTTGGACTGGAGTCAGACTTCGGCAGGCTTCTAATTTCAGACCACGTTTTCACTCTAACAGTATTGGCAGAGTCATATGACCTTCTTTTTGAGCCTCAGTAGGGTCGCTGAGTGCTTTCCCAAGAAGCTCATGGTTGGGTTAGAACTTAGATACAGCTGATTCTGAACCGCTACAT